>CM040429.1:14336927-14914427 GCA_022702705.1 Papilionanthe hookeriana x Papilionanthe teres | reverse complement strand
TATAACCGTGACAAGCTTTCACATTTACATCTAGAGCGCTCTAATCTTTATTATTTTATCAAAAACACTACTATTATTAGCTTTTTTAAATATACAAATATTCTTATACATAGAGTTATGGTATTACAATGCTATAAATATAAATATTAAAATTTAGATGTTAGATATATGAATACAAAAAAAATGTGTGGTATGTATTTAAATTTTCCAAATTTAAAACTCATAAAAAAATTCTCCACGCTCATAGTATATACTCCCCTCAACAAACCTTACTATTGTCACAAAAAATGCTATTTGTTCATGTTGGGTCTTTATTGGCTTAATAATTTAGTTGAGTTCAAGTAATGTTCATAAGCACGCTTATTAGACTGGTCAATAAGAATAAGCTCATTGATCATATTTGACTTGATAGAAGCCTTAGCTACGATTACATATACATAAAAATATGCAAGTGTGCATGTATACTTATATGAGTATTGTATATTCAAAAATGAGTTTCTTTAAGCAACTTGGATGCCTGATACTAACTGAGTCACATAGGCTTGATGGATTGAGCCAATCAGCTGTGTATTCATTGATTGGAAGTTGACCAGATCAATTGTACTTCTTAATTATACATTTTGAATGTGACAAAATACAAACTCTTTGCTGCCCAGAAGGATATTGTCGGCTAATTTTTTCCTTTACTATTTTGAAAATAAAATTTTAAAGTTTAAATTTAATGTAATATGTAAAGTATTTTATTTTGATTTTGAAAATGGTGATATATTATTTTATTTTTGAAAATAAAGAGACCGGATAGATCTCATATCAAATAGTTTAAATAGTTGAGCACGATACTCACAAGTGACACATCATCCCAAAAGATGAGCGTACCACTTGTTAGTAGGCTTAACTATCTAAACTTAAAAGTTTATGACTCTATTTTGGTCTGCAAGTTTTATAGCCGACAAATTCCACTGTCTAATGCACAAATTATACAGAGTTTAGATTAATCTGGGTTCTTAATTCCCTATAGGGGCAAGCCCCTATAGTTAATTACATCTTAGGCAACCCAAGTCACCTAAGAAAACTCTCGATAAGGATCATGGGCTTCGTCTTCAAGAATTTCAACGTTTAGGTTTCCAAGATTGCTTGTAGGAGAATCAAAGGGAATGGTCCAATGTGGAACAGTTATTTTCAGAGTCCAAAGGTATGAAAAGTAGGAGATGTCGAAGATACTGAAGGAGCTTCAGTGACATCTCAAACTAACCTATAGTTGGGCTAGACATCTTTGAAAGTGAAGTTATGTTTATATTTCGATCTTGCAAATTATTTAGATGTTTGGGATTTATATCTACATGTCATGTGTAAATGACCCAAAAATATGAGAGGATTTATGTCGTGTCAAACGACAACCTCGGAATCCTAAATAGTTTAGGACTTATATCGTACAACATACAATCGTACTAAGTCCTAAAGGATAGTGTGAGGGTTTATGTCATATTAAATGACAACCTCAACGCCCTATAGATGTTATTTAAATCTACGAAAGTCCGATCGAAGATCCTTCATTCGTTCTCTGTCGTCTCGTCTCGAGAAAGAATAGAGATAGGAGAGATAGGAGAGAAAGGAGAAAACCATGCCTCGAACGGCCTATCCTAAGGGCATATATAAGGGAAAATGTGTGTAATAAAAAAAAGAAAACAAACATGCCATAAAGGGCCTATCCTAGGGGCAAGTATAGGTATGCAAGAGAAGCAATAATTAAAATAAACATGTGTAATGAAAATAAACTAACCATGCCCTAGATGGCCTATCCTAGGGGCAAGTATATGTATGCAAGAGAAGCAATAATTAAAATAAACATGTGTAAATAAAAAAAACTAACCATGCCCTAGATGACCTATCCTAGGGGCAAGTACAGGTATGCAAGAGAAGCAATAATTAAAATAAACATGTGTAAATAAAAAAAAACTAACCATGCCCTAGATGGCCATCATAGGGGCAAGCATAAAAGAAAAGCATAAATGCAGGTAAATGTATATACAAAAGTAAAGAAATACATGTACTAAAGAAAATAAATGAACTGTACAAAAAAATGTGTACCTGGCCAACTCCGTCGATGTCTCAGAAGCAAGCTAATAGCTACAAGCAACTATACAATCAAGTTTAGCCATAAACATATAACATATCAAAGTGGAGGAATAAAAATTCTATTTGAGGATAGGCTCAGTCTGTAGACTTCCCTTTTTATCTCGATCCCACAGGCAACCCGAAGTACTGAAGTCTGTATCAATCTCAAATAAAGTCACCAGCAAATCACCTTAAAGTAGGCAATCCTAATCCCTACCACTTAATTAGTGAGTGAACCAGTTTGTAGTATCTGAGTTTTGAGAGTGGAGTATCTGTTATTGAAGTATCTGAATTCTTTACCAGTGTGATATCTGGTACGTTGTAGTATCTGTTCTATGATGTGTAATGTGTGTTAACTGGTGCATGGTGTGTAGTGTGTATTGGGTAGTGTGTAGTAGGGTAATGTGTAGTGTATGTGATTTGATAAGTGGTATGTGTGTGTGTGTGATACTTAATATGTGATGTGTATGTGTAATATTTAATATATGGTGTTTGTATGTGATGTTTAATGTGTAGGGTGTGTATGATAAGTTTGATAATCATATGTGTTGTGTCTGATGCGATGTATTTGATATGTCATGTTTGGTTTGATGTATTAAATATGTCGTGTATGATGTGCTATGTGTGGTATTTGTGTGTGATATTTAATATGTTGTATGTGTTCGATGTGATATGTGTTTGTTGTGATATATGTATGAGGTGATATGCGTTGTGCTATGTATGTGATGTGATATGTGTTATGCTATGTGTGTGAGGTGATATGTGTTGACGTAGTATCTGTTGTCGTGCAGGTGCAGTGTTTATTGTCGTGCAAGTGCGGTGTAGTATCTGTTGTTGAAGTATCTGTTATTGTATCAGTATAATGTCTGATATCGTAGTATCTGTTATCAGTTCACGGATTTCTTAAAGGTAGGGATTAGAACCACCTAACTCAAGGTGAAATGGGCATCTAATATCGAGTATTGATTTTTATTATTTGTCTCGGCTATAAAAGTACGATTATTCGAGTGTGCATCATTGCCTGTACCCCGCATGTCCGACTTATGCCCCCACTTTGAAATTTCATATGTTTATACACAATAAAACTTTACAAAAGGCTGCAATCCATAATAAAGGAAGCCAATGTATCTCCAATATATATATCATTCCAATTAACTAAAGTGAAGGGTAGTTTGCTGAAACATTCCTTTTAATTTAGCCTCAAGTAAGCTATTCCAACATCAACTCACAAATCTCCAAAATTTTGTTTCAAAAACAAGTTAAGGCAAAGGGCATCTCAAAATTCCCCAGTACATAGCTCCAGCAAATTATAACAAAGAAAGTTTCAGGGTTTCAGAATTTAAATTCATCAAATCAGCTTAAATAAAATCCCAATATCATGAAACCCGAAAGGGTTTAATTAAATAAGTTGAAGTAAGAGAAAGATTCAAAATCTTATATCTCAAATAACTTGATTTCAGTTTCTCAAATATGCAATCCCAGCAACTTAAGTCTTTCTTGAATATTCAAAATCTGAAAAGTTGAATTCCAGCAAATTGAAGCAAAGAACACATCCAAAAAAAAAAAATCCTATAGCTTCACAGTTTCAACTCCCAGTGTAAAGAGCAAAGTTCTTAACACCCAGCAATGTTCAAGCAAAGGTCAAAGTATATAGGAAATGATAAATTTCAATTTTTCATAAGCCAAATCAAGTTTACTAAAGCCCACAAGTTAAATTCAAGCTGTCTGCAGCATTCATATATATATTCAATTATAAAATTCAGCTCTATTAAACTAAAGCCAAAATAAAATTTTTGAAAATAAAAAAAACAAATACTGCTGAGAAGGAAATTTACAAAAATACCACTTAATTTCCATGTATTTATACATAACTTAGTAATTTTGATATAATATAAAAGATTTGAATATTGTAGATGTAAAAAAACTTTGGGGCGTTGATATGTAAACCCAAGTGCTGTTAAAGGGTGTAAATGTAAATCATGCACATACAAGAGAACCAACTAATGTGATATTTGAATATAAACCGAAGTGCTGCTAGGGGAAGGGAAGTTTATAAAAGACAGCTCAATTCCACTCTATGGCAGCTCTAGTATAAGGATAAACTCGAACCATTATCGAGCATCTAGCTGAGCCAAAAAAAAAAAAAAAAAAAAAAAAAACGATCCAACTCCAAGTTAAAGCAATTTCAATACAAGGTTATACCCAAATTATTATTAAGCATCCAGCCGAGCCAACAACCATCAATCCAACTACAAATTATAACAACCCAAATATAAAGGCAAAGCTACAGGCATTGAAAGAGCTAAAACCCAGCCAAATAAAATTTATCCATCAATTAGAGATTTATAACCAAGAACTCCAAGGGCTATGAAGAGAGAAAATATGTTTTTCTCAAATAAATACCAAGAAGATATATCTTTACCTATAGGTATTGCCGCTGTAATTAATTCATATAAACATGTTCTCATTGTAAGAATCACTAATCCCTTTTAAAAGAGCAGCAATATAATAATAATTATAATATCAACATTAGCCTTAATAAATATTTTGATGCCAAAACAAACTTGTCTACCTTCATAATCAATGTCGAAAGAAGAAAACAACAAATTACTTTCTTAAGATAGTCTTGCTACATCAATACAGAAGCTAAATATCTCTTGACAGTGAGTTGCTTCCTAAGGTCTCATACCATGAACATTTAAGGAATTTTACATATATACCACCCAATTTCTAAATATTCACATGCTTCTTTTTTTAAATCTCTGCACCATGTCAAGGGCACAATCCTGTCACCGCAAAATTCTCTTCCATACAAAAATCAAGTGGTATGTATGTAAAGAAATGAAATTGGGAAGTTGAACAGTGAATATGAAAGAATTAAATCAGTATGTATGCTTTCCAAAAAGATAGACTCATGAAACTTTGCAAATAAATGTCATGTTTTATATATCGTTACTGTCATGATACAGAGAGCAAAGCTAAAGGTACCAGTAAAGGAACTTATATAATTTCCCTGGCATATTCACCATATTCAATTCATGTGCCCAATTAAAGAATACAACCCACTATAATCTTAAATAAATAAATAAATAAATGAACAAAATCTTAAAGTTTAATTGAAAAGAAGGAAACCAAACTGGCTGGATTCAATTCTTTGAGTTATTTCTATCGATATTTTCTTCTCCATGTTTGTAATTATATAATAAACAGGATTCAAACTTGAACAATTTCATTATCTCACAGTTAAGATTTATCACCTCCCATACAAATCTATTTGTGCATTCACAAACTATTCATAATATCCATGGCTTCCAAACTTAAACCCATACTCGTAATATCTGTAATGGGTTTTAAGCCGAGAATTCTTTAGATCTCATAAAAAACCAAAAGAAACTTGAAAGAAAGGCAACACGAATGAGGCAAGAAAGCCTAACTGCAATAAATCCACAATTTATATCCCAAACTTTATTTCATCAACGATAAAACCTCGATCCATTTCCCCCTACAGTATAATCATGCTCTAACGTTTCAGACCATCAATGATGTAAGTTAAGTGAAGAAATCCAAACTCTGATAAATTAATATAGATCGCTAATAAACACGAAGATTCCTTTTATAATTCATGAGAAATGAAGCAAGTATTGATAAGGAAAAGTTCTGTAAACAGATTAAGGAGAATGGAGAAGACTATGATAAAATTAGCTATTTCGTCTTGCAATCAAGAAAAAGAAACAGGAGAAAGGGAGAATTCTTACTTCCAGAAGCTTTGAAAGCAAACTTAAGAAAACTGAAATCGCAAGAAGGAACACCAGCCAAAAAAAACTTTCTCCCAATGCAGGAATCAAAATTCTCCAAAAAAAAATCTCCCCGTAAAGGGGTATTTATAGGCACAGACGAATGGTATACACTCACCGTTGGTAAGAATCAGAGAGGTAAAGAAGCCCCAACTTACCAAGAAGCCACAGTCGAAATCGAGTGCAGGGAGGTTACCTGACTCGTTTGAGCGGGAAAAACCGTTAGGGACAGGCGACCGGAAGTTACGACCGGAGAAAATGTCAGTTGAGGTCGGAGGAGGGAGAGGTGACCGGGAAACCGGCAAGAAACCTCGTGACGACGGTCGTTACCGAAGAAGAAAGGGGCGAGGTCCGGTTAGGGCACGGGAAGAAAGAGTTAGCGCGAGAGGTGAGGGAGAATGAACAGTGCCCGTGAGTCGTGAGATTAGATTAAGGGTTTTAATATAATTTATCATATATATATATATATATATAAAATTTATTATTATTATTATTATTTTATTTAAATCCGTCGATTTTGCACGCAAATCGAGTCGATTCAAAACCCTATCAAGTTATATGTCATTCCCAGCTAAAATCGACGTTCCGGACGCATCGGCGCGGTCCGTTTCGTCATCCGGGGCCGTTCGGACAAGTTCGCCGATGGTCGCGTCAATTTAAATTAAATTTGCGTAACGTCGCAAAAATGAATTTATTTTGACCCGACCGAGCCATTTATCGAGCAAATCGATGACCTGCCTTCGCCTAAGTGAGAACCATAGTCAAACATATCGCTCGTGGCAAAAAGTCAAACGTCGCACACAGTGGGGTCCACCTATGGCTTTCAAATCCCTATAGGAACTCGACAAGAGTTTCAATACGTCGGCTTTTAATCGACTCAACTAAGTGTCGAGGATTTAGAGCCGTCCATATGAAACTTCGAGGAGCGAGGAAATGACTCAAATTTCTAAACATAGTGGGTCCCAGTCTAGTCCTCTAAGATAGTCCAAAATAGGAAGATCCTAAGACTAGATCCTAAGCTAGAAGGAGAAAAGAATGACCTCAAAAATGAGGTCAACAGATATAACGAGTAAGTCTGAAATATGTCAACATTTCAACAAGTTCCTCGGAACGAGTTTGTCCAGCCTTATTCTTTAAGCGGGTCCTTTTGGTCGAACTCGCTCACATTATCCGAGTTTTTATTCCAAACTCACACAAGCTCGTTGGACATTCCCACAAAACTTGTTGACAACAACCTGATATGTAAGCATAAATATCACTATTTATTAATAGCAAGACGATTCACAGCAGCGGTCTTGTCAATAACTACTCTGCACAGGCTCTGTATTGAAAAACATATAACCTAGTTTTATGTTTTATTCTTTAGACCACTGTGTGTGTACATAAACTCCATGACATATAAATAAGAAGAAAATGGATGAGGAAGGGGGATACCCACTTCTTAATTATAGACCTTAAAAAACTCTCATCATCATCATCATCATCATCATCATCATCTCTCTCTCTCTCTCTCTCTCTCTCTCTCTCTCTCTCTCTCTCTCTCTCTCTCTCTCTCTCGCACACACACACACACACAACTTCTTCTCCTTCCTCAATGGTCTCTCTTGAATTGTATAAATTCATTAATTATATGGGATCTCACATTCCGAAAGGATTCAACATATATACTCATATTCATACTTTATGTTCGTATGGATATATGAATACATAAATAATGCCATTGATACTATATAATTTATTTATGACAATAAGATAGACTTTATGTTTGCGAATAATAAATAGACTATACTTAAGTCATCAAGCAATAAACAATAAAAAATAGCATCCTTTATCTCCTACACACAATCATATTAAAATGAACAACATAGAAAAAAAAAGTACAACTTAAAAATTTCTCATAATGTCACTTGTCACAGTACTACTCTTACTTAAACACGCTTAATGCATACTTCTAATAAAACCCAATCGCGTGCATTGATCTCACTGTGCTCACACCAAATTCAACGAGCCATTCCAAACAATACTCGAACTCACCTGAACTCAACTCATTCACACCCTTTCTAATTTAATTCTTAGGAAAGGTGTCGATCTATATTGATAGATTCTATTGAAGTCAACTCCTCCAATCCATCCTTCCTTTTGTCCCCCACAAAATCTAAACAAATAAAGACAAAAATAAAATTACAAACTACCCCCTTTATATCCCTCCTCCTCTCCCCCTTCCTCCTCTCCATCCCCATAACCCAAACTCAAATCTTTTCTCCACCAAAACCCACACACAATGGAACAACTCCAACTCCAAAAACAACAACCCCTCCTAACCCCCATCCAATCCACCAAATTCAAACCCAAATCCAAATCCTCCACCACCTCCTCCTCCTCCTCCGGCCACAAGTTTGTCGGAGTCCGTCAACGGCCTTCCGGCCGTTGGGTTTCCGAGATCAAAGACACCACTCAGAAGATCCGCATGTGGCTCGGCACCTTCCAAACCGCCGAAGAAGCCGCTCTAGCATACGACGAAGCCGCCTGTCTCCTCCGCGGCTCCAATACCCGCACCAATTTCTCCCCTCTCCGTCCCCCCTCCTCCTCCCCCCATTCCCCCCTCTCCACCCGCATCCGCAACCTCCTGCACCACAAAAAACTCTCCGCCGCTACCACCACCGCCGCCGCCGCCGCCATCGCCGCCCCCACCAGCAGCCAGACCAGCTCCGCCTCGAAACAGGGCTCCCCTGCAACCAGCGAGAACTACTTCGCCGGCGATTTCCAAACGGTGGCGGAATCATCCCCTTCTTCATCGTGGGCGTTCGAGGCCATGTTCGACGGCTTCGAGATGAGCAAAAGCGGGGATTTTGAGGTGATGAGTGGGGAGGCGGTTGCCGGCGGGATGATTGACGGAGGGCCGGCGGGGGAGGTATCAGAATTTGAGAGGATGAAGGTGGAGAGACAGATATCAGCGTCGCTATACGCCATGAATGGAGTTCAGGAGTATTTTGAGGCGGTTCAGGACTTGTCGTCTTCTTCCTCCTTAGCGTCGGCTCTGGTGGATCCGGATTGGGATCTTCCTCCTCTCTACCATTTCTATTGACAACCTTTTCGGTTAATAATGGCGGTTTTCATTTTTGATTTTTTTTTCTTTTTTTTTTTTGGTTTTTGTTACTGTGGAGAGAACAGAGCATGGATTTATTTCGAAATATCTGTGATGTTTAATAATTGAAGAATTAATGGTGTTTTAATCGTCATTATATATTTTTTAAAGGAATAATTAGAGAGAGATCACTTGAAATATTGATATTTATAAATTAATTATTCAGGCAATTTTTTTTAACTACTCAAATGATGTAATTTGATAAAAATTAACAATATGAGTTGGGTTTTTTGAAAAATAGATGAAATTTGGGGGGTTGATTTGTAAATACTGAGTTTCCGGTGGTTTATATGGAATTGCCACTTTTTTAAAATAGTTTTTTTTTGTTTGGTTTCATTAATCTATTATTTAATTTATTAAAAAAATAAAATTTTGTTAATTTATCTAGGACTATATTTTGAATATTTATTTTTGAAATTTTTATGATTAATGATTGGATTAAGTTATAAACATTTGGCGTTTTTTACATAAAAATAGATTATTTGTGGGAAACAACTTGTTTATTGTCTTTTCTTTTGGTTTATCTACTCATATATATATATATATATATATATATATATAAGTGCCGCAGCTGTGGTCTGATGGTTTAGGCGGGGTTCATCAGTATGTCCCTCGAGGCGTCTCGGTTCGATCCTCTATCGTGTTATGGACGAGTCGGATAAAGACACTGGGAAATCGATATTAGTAGTTGGACCAGTAAACCATTAAATACCGATGTATATATATATATATATATATATATATATATATATATATATATATATATATATATATAATTTTTTAGCTAGGGGCGAGCATTTTCACATACCACCCAATTCCCCAATTCTTATATATTTACATATCTATCATCTAAACTATATTTTTTTACATTTATACCATCCAAATCTTTCATATCACAACGAAAAAAATTCCACCCAAGGAGTGAAATACAAATTTTCATCCATGGATGAGATGAAAAGCATGTTAAAATTACATCTTAGGTGTTATGTAAACCTTTAAAATTAATTTTTTAATTATATTGTATTTTCAATAGTATTTATTTTTTAAATTATGTCATTTTGAGCAATACATTTGTTATGTTATATCATCAACAATATCATTTTTATTCTTTAAGAGATGAATATTTTAATACCAAGACTAGGATCTATCATTATTGCTCTTCTTTTACCCTAATTTCAATGATTAAGGCTTCTCAAAATGGTTCCAAATGATCAAAGTGTTAAAATTTTGAATTACTAATCTCGTCACTTTCATGGCATCAAAAACTTATATTTGTTGTATTAAATCATCAATCAGAGACTTTACTAGCTATCGTTCCTGTCATATAGGTCAAGTGCTAATTCTCGCCATTTGTCAAGCAAGTTGATCGAGTTAAATCACGTTATAGTTAGTAAAGCATAGTATTTGATGCATCCATTATTAATAAGAACGAGGAACGTCTCAATATATGTGATTCTACATAAGGATCATAACATAGTCCATTGAAATATCTAAATAGATTCCAATTCTTCATAGAAATAATACATGTGAATAAAATAAAAGATTTTGTTTAAGAAAAGAGAAAGAAACATGAAATGGGTGGTGGGAGAAGATATTTATAAAAAAAATTAGATTTTTTTTATTAAATTTAATTAAAGAGTATATAAGTCATTATTAAATTGTTATATATTTAATAATAAATTATATAAAAATCTATTCTATATTCAAACATAATACTACAGAAGTTATCAACAATTAGTCAATAAATAGACATATTTTGCCATTCATATTATTGGCTGGTCATATTTTATGAATAAATCAGCAATTTTCTCATATAGTGTCATATTTTGCCTTCAAAATTTTGATCCTCAAGTTCATATATTTCATATCAATTGAACTACAGTTTATACATGCTTTCCTTGCTATTTTGAGGAGTAGGATGTAGAGCTTCAAATGAACGAGTGCACTCGATGCAACTCAAAGTCAGCTCGATTAATACGAGTTCAAATTCGTTCAAATTAGTAAGCGGCTTTTACATAGCACACAATTTTTATGTATTTATATATCTCACACCAAAACTTTCATATTTACGTATCACATCAAAAATAATACTATTACCGTTTTAAAAAAATCAATATACACTTTTTCATGTATAGATTCTAAGAACGAAAATGCTATGGATGTAAATATGAAATTTTTAAGTCTGAGATACGTAAATACATATGTTGAATCCTAAATTGTCCTTTGTGGATGTTTTTTTGGTTCTTTTTAGAGCACTCAAAGTCGTTAGATTGTCTACTTATATGTCGTCGTATAATTTTCTTAATCGAATAAATCTCTCCCATATCATATTAATGATTCGAAGATGAGAGGAGTCGAAAAGAAAGGAAATACGACAACAAATAGACAAACAATTAGAAGGAAACAAGCAGAAGACTTATATATTAAGAATCTTCGTGTGATTTGTCAAGAGTATACGTCTAAATATTATTGGATCGAAGTATCTTGAAACACAACATCCATGAAAAGAATCTCTACATAAGCTACCCGTAACCAGAGAACAAAAAAGAACATTTTTATTATGAGGTCACGGGTCTCCCAGAGAAACGTATTCCTGGTTAATTAAATTTTGGGAGAACCCAGAAATACTCTCGATAAAATGAGTTTTTCTTATATTATCGTGAACTTGGAGAATATGCTATTAAAGGGTGGTTAATCCGTATGGGAACACCCCAATGCTTCAAAACTCTTGCTAAATCATAGAGCAGAGAGTAAGTCTCTCACATCCCAAATGGGTAGCTACTCGTCGACATCAGAACCTATGAAATAACTAAAATCATCTCGATCGGGATATCCTTATATGTCAAAGCTCACCGTGCCATAAGAGAAAATGGTGATCACCGTATCCTAAACGAGCGACAACACATTGGTAATGTCATGTCTGGTGAGGGAGCTAAGTGATCAACTTTTCGATATTTATACTTACAACTATGATATTAAAAGTTAGCAATGACACCAAAAACTTGATCCCGCACTGAATATATGTAGATACTTATGATTCCGTTATGGATTTATGATTTATATCGTGGATACTACGCAAGTATACGTATCGTTATCAAGTAATATAGGGCTCTAATGGAATCCTAGATATCGATCTCACAGTGAAGTTAGAGAATTTCAAAGACAAATTAAAGTAAACTTACTTACTAATCTAGTATACGGAAATTAAGAACACTTAGACTAAAATAAACTAATGCTTTTAAAGGTTTAATATAAGATTTCAAAAAAATATCTTTCTCCTTATTTTTAGAGAATTAAGTGAATGAAGAATTAAATGAGTTTTTAATTGTATTGTGTCAAATAGGAGCATTCCTATTATTTACTCTTTGGTCTAGGTGCAAAGAACATTGACTAGTCTTATGTTTGATCATCGAATCTGCAGCTCAGTCGGGAGGATACCGATCGCCACTTCCGAGCTCCCACGTTCCCCTCGCCTGAGGGCTAACATCTACACTTCAGCTCTCAAACAATAAGACCGGATTGAATATTTTAGTCTGTCACACTAAAAAGCCTAATTCTACGTCCGTTAGTTAATATTTCCCTATTTATTTGCACCATACTTCCAAGGCTCTTGACTTCCTGAATTTTGGATGTAATCTTTACTATAGTTGATAATTCAACATATGTTAACAAATCAATTGGTCAGATTGAAAGTAAATTAAGATTTAAGTAGAAGATTAGCACAATTTCTATATTTTTAAGGCACAACTACTTTAATTTATCATTTCACAAAATCTCAATAACAAGGAGAAAGACTAAGGAAACTACTCAGAATGCATTAGAAAAGTAACACAAAGCATGGATTTCATTAAAGTAATTAAACAAATAACAAATATACTTATCTTAATTCTTCTCCCCAAGCAGATTCCTTGAAGTTCCTTTGACTCTTCCTTCCAGTACAGCACACCAAAACGCTAAACACTTTATCTACTCACTAAGAAGACTTTTAAATTACACTTAATTTCCACACAAATGACACAAAACTGATACACAACTGACTATAATTCGTCTCTATTTATAGAAGGGGTCAAATCTCCAAAGATTGCTTAAGCACCTCTTCAAAAAGCGTCCAGGTTCAATGTATTTTGGCTCTTTTCAAATATCTCGCCGTCAGCAGCTTGATATCGCAATCGGCGGGCTTCTAGAAGATGGGCTAACCACGCCGATCTCGCTGTCGGCGGGCTCGATCTCGCCGTCAGCGGGCTCCTTATAATATATTCAAAATTTTCGGGAAAAACTCGCCGTCGGCGGCCTTTTCCTCGCCGTCGGCGGGATAGTTCAATTTTCATCTAATTGAATCTTTTTTGCTCCAAATCCGCTTCTTTTGTGCTTTTGCTTCGCATCTTATAAATCTTCATTCCTGCAATAAAACAAAGAAAATACCTTTCTTTAAAGTGCAATTTCATATAAAATTGGTATGAAATTCTTAATATATTTTCTGGTGATCACTAAGCAGCACCTGCAAACAAAATTTAGCATGTAAATCATCACATACTCACCATTTTTATTGTACCTGTGTGTGTGCATAGATACGACATGAATCTCTGTAGAAGATCGATCTAATATACTATCATGCATATAAAAATCAGCACACACAAGCACACCAAAAGCACAAAAGCGACGTGTGGCTAGAACAAATAAGCCAGCAAAAAACTATAGACAAATGTGCCGAAAGTACTACCCAACATCTAAGTCCTAGTCTACCACACCATCTAAAGAAAAGCGTCTTGACTAACATATAAGTGCATATAGTAAAGTCTCCGATTACAGTATGACTTTGACGGCGTCGACACATCAGCCACGTTTTAGAGATTCAAGGGATCTAAACCACGTCACAAGAAAGAGGTGATATTTTAAAAGACGTAACCTTATATATGACCTAACATAAAAAATTTTAAAGCAGATGGATAATACTTATAATAGCAAAAATGTCTATTTTTATATTTTAAAATAGCGGATTCAGAGCAATCAAGTGATGCACTTTAGAGTCTTTAGATATTTAGCACAATCATACTATTTTTTTCTCGTAATACAAAAACTCGCATTGCTAGTCGAGATATCATTACAGACAATGCTTCTTTGAGTATCACAACCAACAAACGGGCCACTCTCATAACGAGTAGGACAAGCCATGAAGGCGAAAGGGCAAGCATACAACATGCAAAAAATTCACATTATGATTGTTCGACCGAAATATGAAATAATCACAATGTGCGCCAAAAGGTGAAGGACACATCATCTAAATGCAATCAAGGATGCTTACCATGCAACATGACATACACGAATGGGATGCACTAGTAAAACAAGCTACCTATGAGAAGGAATTACACCTGCCCCGCCCGGGGGACCCGGGGTGCCATTTGACAAGCAGGCACCATGCACGAGTGAATTTGCACCTTACCAGAGAGGCACTCATCGAGCACACATATAAACATACAAGATATGTAACATACATACGAGAAAAGTCAATCATATGACATGAGATAGACATATGATAAATGCCAAGCATTTAACATGCAAATGACACTTAAATGACAAACATACAAGTATGCTAACTGCCAAATAGACTAGGCGATATGATTCTTATCAATGAGAATCACATACCTAGTTGCACACATATTGTGTCTTGTAGAGTTCAAGGGCAAAGAAGAATGACTCTTATTGAACACAATATGAAATATTTACGACACTCTAGGCGGTTCGTAGGAAGCGAAGTGAGTGGCTCTTACAAGCTAACTCCCCACAACGTGTACGAGTTTCTATCTCCGTGCATACAATGACGTATGTGGGGAGAATACTTGCAAGTGTGGGTGCTCAACAAGAAATCATAAGTGAGGTGCTCAAAATGACACCCCACACATGGATGCTCAAAGAGATATCCAAACATGCCACATGCAAAGCATATAAGTCAATCATATCAAGAAAGCATGATGCGAATATGCAAACAAGTGTGCATTGGTCGAACGAAGTTGGTCGAGACGACTGATCAAACCAAAGTGAATGGTTGATTAGGTTGGGGCGGCTGATCGAACCTAAGTGAAGTGGCGATCGGACTAGGCGGCATTAAAAAAAAATGAATTGGCGATCTGATCGGGTTGGTCGATCGAACTAAAGTGAATTGGAGATCTGACCAGAGCGAGTGATTGAACAAAAGTGAATGGTCTATTGGGTCAGGATGGCATATCGAACCAAAGTGAATTGGTGGACAAACCGGGCATCTAATCGAACTAAAGTGAATAGGCGATCGGACCGGGGTGGCTGATCGAACCAAAGTGAATAGTCGATTGGGTTGGGACGACCGATCGAACCAAAGTGAATTGATGATCGGACCAAGGCGGCCGATTGAACAAAAGTGAATTGGCGATCTGACCGTAGCGGAAGATTGAATAAAAGTGAATTGTCGATAGAATCGGGACAACCGATCAAACCAAAGTGAACGGCTGATCAGGCTAGGACGGCCGATCAGACCAATAGTGAATTATCGATCGAGCCAGGGAAGCTGATTGAACCAAAGTGCTCACACTATAGACATGTAATAAGCAAAATGGCACATATGAGCATGCAAACAATGCAACCCAAAATACTTCGATGACACGTCGAACTTGTCCTATCAACTGTGCATAGGAACCTAGGGAATGAGTGGATATATGGCGTAGCCGCCTCCGACTATAGTGAGAAGGTGTGGGGAAAATTCTCTATCGATTTTTTGGAGGAACGATTCTCTGCCTTTTGCAAAATGGACTAGCTACAAAGCCTTTTCCATTTTACAAGTGTGTTGTTCTAATCTCTTCACAAAAGATCGATATCGCTGCAACCATGGGAAATTGGGATTCTGACCGGCTCGGGTTGGGACTAAGGTTTGCTAGGAGACACTCTTGGCTTCTTTAGGGATTTGGCCACAAATGTAAAGTCCTAACCTCAGGCTTTCTCTAAGAAAAAATTGGCCAATCAATAGGTGTATGGCCGTGCCGACTAGAGTCGGCCGACCAACGTACCTAGTGTGGGCGACCAAACCCACGGTGACATCACAGAAATGGCCAATCAAAAGGCATATGGTTGGGTCAACCGGTATCGTTCTCAGACCTTCTGATAATGAGCGGTTGATTGAGCCAGACAATACCAGGTAGTTGGTCAGACTCATCTCGTGTGGGCGACCAAACTCACAACACCTGACAAAATATAATCCTAAGGTTAGCTAAGAAAGAAAATGCAAAGGTTGAAGAAATTTTACCTTTGCATTGGTTGATTGAAGTCCGGTCATTGCTCGAGAGGACACTCTCTTCATCATGAAGAGATTCCAACAACGTTCCAAGTACTAGCCTTCACTTCCCTCTGGTGATGAAGCTCTTCTTGCAATGCGTTTTTTTGGCATCGGCGCAACACCACACTTTGCTCTTCTTCTCTGTTTCTAAAACCAAGCCGGTGGCCAAGAAAGAAAATGTTGAGAGGAAGAAGAAGGAAGGAAAATTAAGAAGAGGAGGAAGAATAAGAAAAAAGAGAAGCTAACGCTCCGATACTCTCCAATAATTCCTATGATCACTCCTCAAGTTCTCTGTCTCTCTGCTCAGTTTCTCAAACCAGGATGGTAACTGAGAAAGAAAATTTGAGAGGAGGAAGAAGGAAAAAATGGAGAAGTGAAAGAAGAAGAAGGGTGAAGAAGCTCTCCAAGAACACTCCAAAACTCTCCCCCAGCTCTTTGTGATCGTTCCTAGCTCTCCTCAAGTGAAATGAGCACGATATCTCCCTAGATCTCCCCTATAAGAAGGGTAGTCAGGTTTGAATGACCACTTACCTCTTTTGCAAGCACCCAAGTTAGCTCATAGGTCATTTTTGTCTTAGGATTAGTCTAACATTTTATCTCAGTGGTTGGAAGGCGACTGAATGGAAAAACAATGATGATACAATGAAATGAATCAAAACATGTTGAAGGGTGTGGTGTGGCCATGCTATAAATGAGGCGTAGCAACCCGTGGGCATGGTCATGTTTACCCTGTTTGAAGCTATTTCCTGGTTCTGATTATTTAGGCCATGTGGCAAGACTTGGAAGGCCCTCTTTAAGCAAAAACTACATTCAGAACGCATCCACACCGTCTATTCCGCCATCCGAAGTCATCTAAAGAATAATTCTTCACAAGCAAACCAATTTAGGGTTTGATTTCTTCGCATTGTGTCGAAGGGGGCCGTCTCACCAATGTAATGCTGACCGGCCCTTGCCTGAGCTAAAGCCAAAGCCTAGCAAAACGATCTCAACCATGTGTTAGATGATTGAATACAGATGTATTGAGCCTTTGGGAGTCGTATGTGCGTGAAGCATACCTTAAGGTCGTCTGAGTGGACATCCTATGCATGTTATGTCAAAAGATGATGCCAACAAAGTACCCCTTAAAAGTGTGTTGCACCGTTAAAGCATAGTGCAGTTATTGGAAGCATCCAAAATATCTTTCTTGGTTGCTAGGGAGACTTCTAATAACAAGTTAAAAAGAAAACTCGACCAGGCCATATATATTGGACATGGTATGGCCAAAAGAGGTGGCTAGCCAGCCGAAACTAACTAACCACAAAGTAGCCTAACTAGTTCGGATTTCCTGGACATGATTAAGGGTGTGGCTAGCAACCAAAATTAGTTGAACCTGAAGAAACTCAACCAGTCCAGATTTTCTGGACATGGTTGAGGGTTTGGCCAGCAGCCAAAACTAGCTAACCACGAAGAAACTCGATCAGACCAAATTTACTGGACATGGTGAGATTGAGTGGGTGGCTAGCCAACCGAAACCAACTAACCACAAAGAAACTTATCCCATCCAGATTTCTTGGACATAGCTGAGGGAAGTCCCACCTAATCTCAATCATAACGATAGATTGATGTGCCTGACCTATCCTTAAAAATGACAGAACGACAATGGAGTGTGGCTTCTATCAACGTGATTAGGAACAATTGGCACTTCATGGCGTTATTGATCTGTAGAACTCCTATCGTCGATTCAAAAGAAGCGAGGTGGTCGACCAGGTCGCTCTTCTGTTCATAGGGATCGAATTGATGAATTTTGAGCTTCATTGGAGATAATGGATCTTTCAGGTGATCGGCTGAGCGAACGTTTCCACTCAATTTACCTGATGTGGGATTGTTGGTGTATATGCAGCTTTGTATGTCGGGTGGTAATACTTGGCACTTCCGTTGGCCGACCGTCAGGCCAATCGTGGCATGTTGGAGGATTGTCGAGTGGGGCCCCCTTGGTGCGGGTTCCCCGTGACTCTCTCTCCATGAGTGGTGGTCCGGTGGCTGCAGGATCATGACCGCCCGAAAGAGCATGGAACTAGACCATTATTTGTGTTTGCAATTCCCAGACCTCTTCCTGTGTTTCTCGGAGCATTGTCTCTCTATTGAACTCCATGGGTGTTATATCTCTCCATAGGGATTCTTCTTCGTAGTTGGCTCCACTTTTTGTCTGGGGCATATCCATCCTCAATGCACCACCTTTTAGGATGTTGAATCCTAAACTGTCTTTTATGGAAACACGCCTCGAGAGTTAGAGTTGGGAGAAAGAGGAAGAGAGAGATAGAGAGAGTAAAATTAATTTAAGAAGTCCCAGCATAGCAACAGGGAGATGTCCTTTTATTCATCATTTTGCCTCATATTTATAGAGGTGTATTTGTAAAATTACAGAAATAAATGAATCGTTATGGAAAACGTTCTTATTGCAATTTAATCGTGATGATTTGTTCTAAATCTGTATTACAATTTAATTCAAACGTGGCGGTAACCAGCTGGTCGGAATTCTTGAGTTCGGTCATCCAAGCCAACCAGCCGAGTGGCAATCGTGTCTGCCGAAGTAAAAGGCTAGTCGAACGATGTGTTGTGATCGGACGCCCTTGTGAAGAGCTTAAGATGTTCAGGACTATAGGTGTGACTCGTCGATTGATTCCCTCATTATAATGCGTCGGATAGCTCCGACTGAGCTGTTGGTCGTTGGATGGTCGACTTAAATCACATTCTTGCAACCTGATGCCTCGATTATCCGACCCTCGTCATGAGCCGCTCGATTGCATTGAGATTCGAATCTATTGGTGCATTTAACATAAGAATTGTGTGCTCCCAATTTTAGTAAAAAAATAAATTTGAACATTTTAAAAAGCTCAAAACTTAAATGAATCAAATTTAAACAGTCCAAATCATTTATTTATGTCCATGAACAAAGTAGTCTCTCTTTCATCATCATATTCCTAAGCATCTTAATTGAACATAATTTTTTATATGACTAATGAACACTCATAAAAAAAAATAAAAATAAATGTAATTTGTCACACTTAGAAAACATTATTATTATCTAAATTTACAATGCATTAAATTTCTATATATGACTAATGCATTTATTTATATTTTTTTGTCTCTGTCGTTTATTTCTTCCTTTGAAGTAAATGTCTCCCTCTCATTTATCACCTATTTAATAAACTGACACGTGGCAGCATTGGAAAATATTAACCAAAAAAATGTTTTCCATCTTCCCAAATAATTCTTCGCAAGACATTTGGCAGCTAAGCCAATGTCAATTTTTCTTTTTTCTAAAAATTTAATAAGTTTATTATTGAATCTTACCGTTATATATATATAAATATATATCACATTTTTCTTACCAAGTGAGGGGTACAAATGTAAAAAAATATTAGTATATAGGGTTTGATATGTAAATTCAAATAAATTAAGTGGCATATATGCAAATCCCGTTCTTCTCTTATTTATTTATTTATTTATTTAATTTATGATATTTTTAATTTTATTGGGCTGATTCGGAAAGGATCAGGTGTAATAATAAAACAAGAAAAATGCCAAATTAAATGTTTGCTTGAGAAATATTCAGAGATGAGACAAATGGTTGAAAGGGCAATTCTTAAGCTTAATTAATTAATTAGGAGCGCCATTTTTAAAATTATAATATAAATTTTCCAAAAAATAAAAAAAAGGAAGAATAGAAAATACATATGAGCTGCTGAAATACAAAGATAGAGCCTAAGGGAATTTTTTGGATGAACTTCAATTTGTCTAAAGAAAAAACTTTAGGGCACATTGGCATTTGTTTAGTTTTCTATTTTTGTTTTTATTATTTTTTCTTTTATTTTTGAAAATTAATTTGATAGGTATAATTTTTATAGAATAAAGTGTTAAAATTGTCTCTGACTAATTATATGGGGTCTTTTTAGTCTCAGAGTTTATAGAAGTATCGAGTAGTCTCGAACTCATTACATTGGGGTTGAAACAATGCTTAGGAGGACTGTTAGAGCTTAATTATAACTTAGTTGAGGGTTATTTTGATGTTTTTATAAACTTTGTGACTAAAACGATCCTTTTATAAATAGTTAAAAACAGGATATGCAACATAAGTGGGTGAGAAAGTTTGTAGGACCTGATGATATCTCAATTGAAGTGTGGAAATATATAGGAGATTTGGGAGTTTCTTTGCTTACCAAACTAACTAAAAAGATGCATGAGGGGTGGAGGAAGAGTATTTGGTCCCTATTTTTAAAAATAAAGGGGATGCACAAGAGTATGCAAATTATAGAGGAATTAAGTTGATATGTCATGCTTTAAAATTATGGGAGAGAGTAATTGAACATAAGTTAAGACGTATTACGAAGATTTCTTATAATCAATTTGAATTTATATCGGGCAGGTCTATTATGGAAGCTATACATTTATTAAGAGGTTTGATGGAGAAATTTAAAGAGAATAAGGAGGATTCACATATGATTTATTTTTTTTATTTAGAAAAAGCTTACGATAAGATTCCAAGAGATATCATTTGGAGACTTCTAGAGAAGAAATGTGTTGATATGACTTACATTCAATTCATTAAAGATGTGTATATTTGAGCTGTTAATTGTGTTTGAACAAAAGCAGGATAGACTGAATATTTTCCTATTTCAATTGGATTACATCAAGGATCGACTTTAAGCTCATATCTTCTTGCTTTAGTTATGGATGCTCTTACTGGACATTTATAGGAGGATGTACCTTGGTGTATGTTTTTCGCTGATGATATCTTTCTCTTGGATAAGACTAGAGAAAAACCTTAGGAAATTGAATTATGGAGCTCAACATTGGAGTCTAATAGTCTTCGTTTGACTAGAACTAATACTAACTAGATGGAATGTAATTTTAGTAGTAGTAGCTTTAGTGATATAGTTGTAACTATAGTTGATCAAATTATTAAAAAGTGTGAACGGTTTAGATATCTCGGGTTTATTATTCAAAATGATGGTGATATAGATGAGGATGTTATTAGTAGAATTCAAGTTTGTTGGTTGAAGTGGAGGAATGCTTCGAGCCTATTGTGTGATAAAAGAGTACCGCTAAGACTAAAAAGAAAATCTTATAAGATGGCGGCGTGACCACCCAGTGTAAAAATGTTCTTATAGGCCATTTAGGCGAGGACTCATTGAAAAAGAATGTTCTTAATTTATTAGAATTAAATGAAAATATGACACTAAATAGGATGCAATGGAGAAAAAGGATTCATATAGCTAACACCACTTGGTGGGATGAAGGTTTGTTCATGTTGTATTTTAGCAATTTACTATATTTTTTATATGTTTTTTTTTTTGTGTTGATAAAAAAAATAAGTTTGTTTTTAAAAGCACACCAAAATACCTAAAAATATTTTTAGGAATAACTATTTCAATCAAATATTTATTTTAATATTAAAATACAAAATACTAATAAAAAATAAAAATGAATCAAAATGGCCTCAAAACTTATTATTATTTTTATGATGTCCCTTCAATAATTATTTATTTCTAGTCATTTGGGATTACATTTGTTTATACTTTATATGCTTTTCTTTTTTCTATTTTTTTTAATTTGAAACAAAATATGTTCGACTTTTGATTAGTATGGCCGGTTTTACCTTTAGAAACAGTAAAAGAAATACATGTAAAAAATACCTTAAACAAATATATTTTTAAAAACAAAATGAAAAAAAAAAAAGCAAAATAACAAAACTGATCCCGAACACGCCGTTAGTTAAATGTTATGTTTGTAGAAATTCAAAATTTCTTTCTTTTTTGAGTCAATCTAGCATCTATATATATATACATATATGTAAGTGCACAACACTCAATGTTTTAATATCAAATAATAATATCACTAACCTTTACTTTTAAAAATAAATCCACCTTTTTATGAATGGGTTTATGATTTAAGACACCAAAGTGTAAAAAATATAAATATATAAGATGTTACAAAATTAAATACTTAAAAATTGTGTGCAATATATGTAGATTTTATTTTAAAAAGACATTAATCAAGTGAATAGTGAGATAAAAGCTCCCACATATTCCCCTATGATTAGAAAAAAATAACAATAATTTCATAATCTAAAATCAATTTGTATAACAACAACTTACTCTTCATTTTGCATTAATGTGCCATATGGCTAACATATAGAATAGGGATCCTAGTTAAAAAAAAGGTTTTGGCTTTCAAAATTACATTTAATAATAACATTTTAATCATTAAGTCCAATCTTATTCATGATATTTAATTTATGTGTTAAAATAATGCTAACAAGTAGTCTTGTTTGATCTCAAAGTATTATTAAAATCAAATAGAACTACTAATGAAGATAAAGATGATAGGTTTATTAATAATATGTCAACACTAGTGAGGATAAGATGATAATTATATTTAATAATATGAATTTATTTTATTTAATTTGTAGGGCCATTTGTTAATTTTCCCCTTATAAATAGCTGCCCAATGGGATAAAAAAAATAGAAAGATTTTTCTATGAATATTTATGGCTTTTGAGAGATTTTTATGAGCAAAAAATAAATAAATAAATAAATAAGAGTTACCAATCTTGTGTCTGAATATTCTGATTATTCTAATTTAATTTTAATCAGAATACATTTTCAAAGATTAAATTTATTTTAAAAAATAAATGTGTAATCAGAACATTCAGCATTGCCAAATGGATGGAACAGATGGGTTTCATTGACTAAAATCAAAATAATTGTTGGAAATTTACATAAATACCACTCAATTCCCGTGTATTTACATATCTAACACCTAAATTCTACTTTTCTTGCATTTATATCACCCAAATCTTTCATATCACATCAAATTTTTTAACATTTAAAAAAGAAAAGGAATATACAAAAGTTTAGAGGTAAAAATGTAAATACATAAGAATTGAAGGGCATGCATGTAAATCTTATTTTTTAAAAAAATTAAATGTCTTCCACATAAGAAGTCAGCAGAGAAGAAGGAATGATTAGTCCTTTGGAAAGTAAACAAATGGGTTTTGGAAGAGAAGTGCAAAAAAATCCAAAAGATAAACCAAATAAATTTTATATTATAAAACAGCACACAAAACTCTCTTTGAAAACAATTAATTAAATAACAACCAATAAATAATGCAACCAACCTCTTTTTAAAGATGAGAAATATCAAAAAAAAAAAAAAATTTTTTTTTCTATTTTTAAACAAATGAATTTATTGAGGAATGCAAAATAAAAAATATGTGTCTAATATTAAAAATATTATAAAAAAAAAAGTTAAAATGTGGGTCCAAACCTAAAAACATAAATGAAAAATCATTTTTTCCAAATGGCAAAAGCAGAGAGATTAGGGTTGTGAATTTAGCTTGAAAATTGTTAATGGTATGAATATTGATTTAAATTTTGACTCGAGTCTAGATCGAATCGGAATAAACGAGCAGAGCTATGAGCTGAAATTTTGGATCAAATCTATTTCGAGCTAATTTTGATCCATACATGAATGGGGTCGAAATTACTTGAGCTTGGCTAATTGTATTTTTTTTTTATAAAAATTATATTTATAATGCTAAGTAAAATTGAATATAAAGAGGCACAAGCCAATTTCGACCCAAAACATATCTAAATAACTCAATTTGAGCCAACCAGTTCCAATTTTAAGCAGAATAGAGCTTATTCAGAACTGAAAAGAATCCAAATAACTCAATTTGAATCAGCTCGTTTAGATTTCAAGTTGAATCGAGTTTGATTCAATTTCGAGTCTGCACGACTCAAAATCAAATATAACAAGCGAAGAGCCAATTTCGAGCTGCACTAAAACTATTCGAGCGGACCTCAACCTAGCTCAAAATCGAATCATTAACAACCCTAATAGATATCATGATATAATTGATAAATCGCTTAGGATCGATTTGGGGCAACTATAGCTTTTTGAACAAGCATTTGTTAGGTTACTGAAAGAAACTGTTCAAAAAGTTTTGTTAGCTATTATAAAAAATAAAAAAAAAAATTGAAAAAGTCAAACTGCAGCTTTCTAACAGTCATTACAGAAAGTCTTGTTAAATGGTAAAATACAACTTTCAGCTGCAACTTTTTAAGAACATAAACAAAACACATTTTTGACGAACAAAAAAAGCTACAGTGTTCCAAATGCACCCTTAATGTTGAGAAATCATTTGCGAACTCGAGCAACACATTTCTTGTTATCCAATTATTGCATAATTCAAACGTCACTTATCTTTAATCTTTGCTGCATTTACATACATACCACCCAATTCCTATGTATTTTACATATCTAATACCTAAACATTAACTTTTACATTTATACCACCATAATCTTTCATATCACATAAAAGATACGACATTTTTAACTTTTAAGAAGCGGAATACACATTTTCATGCGTAAATAAGGTGACATGTATGTGTAAAAATCGAAGTTTGGATGTTAGACATGTAAATACAAAGGAATTGAATGGTATGTATGTAAATCTTATTCTTTCAAAAATCAGTAGCCACGGAAAAGAATATTAGGGCTACCAAAAAATTAAGAATGAATTTAAATCAACACAATAGCTAAAACCAAATAATATTGAATTGGTTTAACATCAATCATAATCTCAATATAATAACAAAAATTCAGAATAAGGAAATCATAGAAGCAAAAGAATTTCACTGAAAGTTAAAAAATTAAAATTCTTGCTAAAATAAGAATAAAATTAAAAAAAATCAAATTAAAATGTTGAATCCTATTGAGACATAGGGCCTCGTATTATTCGCGAGTATATAGGATCCAGTAAAAGACTTTTATTGTGAAGAGAGTGATAGAGGGAAATGGATAAGAGTTTTTCGAAGGAACATTAGGAAATATAATAAATTTTGATCTCCGTTAAGTCCGAGGGAGGCGGCTCCTCGGAGGTTCCCTGGGTTACAAGATTAAAGAGAAGTGAGATGGAAAGCAATCTCGGGAGGGGAGGAAACACGAGCATCTAGAAATAAACTGGTATGGAAGAGAGAGAATAAATAAAATAATTAAAGTACTGCATCTTATATTATATGTAGCATTTCTCTAATGTCTTGATAGAAGACGATGTGAATGTCAGGTATTGCCAACCAATGTCAAATATTGTTAGTACGATGACCATCCCGATACTTAAGTGAAAGGAACGAGTCACAAGTGTCGGGTGACGTCTTTAATAAGAGATTGATAGATATCCTTATTAGTCATAATGAATTCTTTGTAGACATGATGATTTCTCCTTATAACTGCTTTTGCATAGATGGGCTAGGCTATCCTTTCAAGTAAGATGTGAACGATCGACTTGACAGACGAGCTCGATTCAACTATTTTGACAAAAGATCTCAATTCACCCACTTCAACAGGTGGGCTCAGTTCAACCATTTCGGCACATGGGCTCGATTCAGTGAGAGAAATTTAACAAAAATTCCCATATATCCGATCCGTGTATGCATAAACTTCAAATTTCATGACATCTGCCTAAACATGCACATATTCGCATTGTCGATTACCATAGAGTTAAAAGATTTGCAACTATTCAGCCTGACTTGAAGAATTCAACTCCAAAAATTCTATGATTGATATTTGTCAAGCAAATATAATGACGATTGATTTACTTCCAGCAAATAAATGCATGATTTATCACATCCAAGCATATACAGCTAACGAAATCTACCTTCAATATCTATTTATACAAATGGTATCACTTTTTCTAATGCAGATCTAAGATTAGATGCACAAGATGATGCATATAAGAACAAATTTACAATCTATAAAGTCTCTAATAAAAAAATATCCCTTTTGGAGTAAAATTGAAAGCAAGCAAAATCCATAACAAATGATAATCTGGATTAAAAATTTGCATCCAAATTAGGAAGATTGACATACATACCGCTTAATTCTTAGGTATTTATATATCTCACACCTAAACTTCAATATATGCCACCTTATTTATTCATGTAGGTTATATTTCAGTTTTTAAAAGTTAAAATAGGGGTATCCTGTATGTGATAGGAGAGATTTTAGGTGGTATTAGTATAAAAAAAAAAACTTTTAAGTGTTAGATATGTAATGCATAGGAAAAGAGTGATATGTATGTAAATGCCATTAGAATTTATAATAAAATGAAAATCACACATCAAAAACAAAATCAAACCATGATTGGAAGAATCAAATTGAAATATAATTGAACAAAGTTAATCAAACTCGCAAATAAATCATAAAATATAGACTAAAAAAGTAACGGGGAAAAAACATTCTTCAATTAAGATATTAAACCTCATGTTAATACAAGAAAATGGCTTTCCTAGGAAGTTGGCAAACAATAAATGAACTAAACTCAAAGAACTCGGATTTAACAGGCATGAAGTTTGAGAATGAGGGAAAATTTTAAGAAGATTTACACACATACCACTCAATTTCTATGTATTTACATATCTAACAATTTTTGCATGCATGCCACCTTACATACAGATGAAAAAGAGTTTCACCTTTTAAAGTTCAAATGATTGTATTATGTGATATAAAGATGTGAGTGATCAATCCAAATAAAGATGTGAGTGATCAATCCAAATAATTTTTTTTTCAGTTCTCTAAATTTTTATATTCAAGTCAATTTTTATAACACAACTTATATTTTATTTTTTTCTTGCATGTTATTATTTTATCACAAACTATTTTTATTTATAAAAATTTTATCTTTTGATTGTCTAAGTACATCTTTTTCCATTGTTTTAACATTGCTTTTACTTTATAGGGAGTCTAAGAGATCAATTTGTGACGCTAAAAAAATTATGTTTTCAGTGATCATTACAATAGATTAGATATTAAAACGATGAAAAATATATGTATAAACTAGCCAACAAAAGAGAAAAGAAAAGTAAAGATTTAAGTTATGTAAAGTGTATTAAAAATGAAAATCAAAAAGTGATTTTCTTAGAGGAAGACATTCAACATAGGTGGGTGAACTGTTTTGATAAACTTTTCAATGAAGTTTTTCAAAATACGATAGACCTTAGTGATCTTAATATCATTAATAATAATAAAACGTTTCATTTTTATCATTGCAATAGTAAAAAAGAAGTTGATGAGGCATTAAAGAAAACTAAGGGTGGAAATCAGTAGAATTCAATGATATCTCAATTAAATTGTGGAAATATTTAGGAGATTTGGGAGTTTTTTGACTACTTTTAAAATTAAAAAGATGTATGGGTGGAGGAAGAGTATTTTGGTACCCATTCTTAAGAATAAAGGGGATGCACAAGAGTGTGCAAATTATAGAGGAATTAAGTTGATGTGTCATACTTTAATTATGGGAGAAAGTAATTAAATATAGGTTAAGGCGTGATACAAAGATTCTTCATAATCAGTTTGAATTTATGTCGAGCAAGTCTACTATGGAAGCTATATATTTATTGAGAGGATTGTGATGGAGAATTACAGAGAGAATAAAGAAGATCTACACATGATTTGTATTGATTTAACAAAATTTTACGGTAAGGTTTCAAAAGAAATCCTTTGAAGAGCTCTAGAGAAAAAAAGTGTTGATATGACTTATATTCAAGTCATTAAAGATATGTATACTATAGTCGTTACTTGTCTTCGAATAGAACGATAACTGACCAAGTATTTTCCTTTTTCAGCTGAACTACATCACGGATCGGCTTTAAGCCCATATCTTTTTTGCTTTAGTTATGGATGCTCTCACTGGATAATTACAGGAGGATGTACCTTGGTGTATGCTTTTTGCCGATGATATCCTTCTTGTGGATAAGACTAGAGAAAGGATTCAAGAAATACTTAAATTATGGAATTCTACACTGAATTCTAAAGACATTCATTTGCGTAGATCTGAAAATGAATACATTGAATGTAATTTTAATAGAAATAGCTCTAGTGGAAGAATTGAAACTATGGGTGATCAAATTATTAAAAGGCGTTTTAGATATCTCAAGTCTATAGTTCAAAGTGATGCTGATATATATAGGGATTTTATTAGTAGAATTCAAGTTGGTTGGTTGAAGTGGAGGAATGCATCAGGTCTATTGTGTGATAGAAAGTATTGCTTAGACTGAAAGAAAAATTTTATAAGATGGTAGCAAGACCTGCAATGCTCTATGGCGCAGAATATTGGCCTTTAAAAGATAAGCATAAAACAAAGTTAAGTGTTGTGGAGATGAGAAAGTTTAGGTGGATGAGTGGCTTGACACTTGGAGACAATTCAAAATGAATATAACCGCGAAAGGGTTGGTGTAGCTCTAATGGCGGACAAGATTAGAGAGGATAGTCTTCGATTCTGTTAGGGTTGGTCACATTCAATGCCGACTATCTGATGATTTTGTTAGGAGAGTAGATGTTTTAGATTCCATTCCACTTATATTAAGAAAGGCAAAGGTAGACCTAGAAAGACTCGGGCGTTTAGAATTAAATTAAAATATGACAATCAACAGGACACAAAGAAGAAAAATGATTCATGTAGCCGACCCCACTTAGTGGGAGAAAGGCTTGTCGTCGTTGTTGTACAAAAGATTTGGGTGGCAAAGATGTAAAGTTAAGGTGTCAGATATGCATATAGATAGGAATCGGTATTTATGTAAACGCTCCAAAAATTTTATTATCAATCAATATCTTCTTGAGACTCTTCATAAAATTCTCTTCACAAATAGGTGAATCAAGAAATCAAAAAGAAAGGCAATCTCAAAATGATCATCAATCATGTTGAGAATGATTGATGGGAAAATTTCCCTTATACTTCTATTAGGGTTTCAATCTAATTAGAATCAAAACTCCACTAAGGAATAGGATTGAACCGATTCGAGAAAACAGGAACAAAAAATCAAACGGAAGCACAACAAAATAATTAAAAATAAAATAAACATCAGGATTTAACGTAGAAAAACCCGAGAAAGGAAAATAAAAACACAGAGCTACACCACCACAAAATTTTCATCATGAAATTCAGAAAAATACATAAAACTCACTCAGATCTCCTCTCTACAAGAAATGAAACTTACAGGACTTTGTTCCAAATCTTTCTTCTCAATCCCACAAGAGAAACACGCCTAAATCATCCTCTTCAATCATTCTTCACTTCATGAAGACCTCATTGAAGAAAAAGCACACAGAAAGAGATTATTTTTCATCGCTCAATATCACGAATTTAAGAACTGTTCAACACCAAACTTCCAGCAGCATGATCACGCTATCCACATAATTATTTTGGTTGCTCAGGATGAAGTTGTGTTTCAGAGAGGATGTGACACCGTCGAAATGCTCCTGGGTGTGGCTGCTGTGGGGTTGTAGGTGCATCCAAGGCTCCACAACTCCAACAAATCATAGAAATTATATTATTATTTGAATTGTTTCATCAGTTTACATGAGGAATCTAAGAGTTGTGTTCTTCAACCTATTTTTAAATGCCAGGCTAGAACACTCAGACTAGCATCTTTATAAGCCTATCGAGCTAAGCAGCTGTTAGAACTTGTGACTCAAATTTTGTTGGGTGACATGCGTGACATAACCAAAATTATGGCAAAAGTTTTCGGTGCATTTACATAAACACCACCCAGTTCCTATGCATTTGCATATCTAACACCAAAACTTTACTTTTTTACATTTTTAAGATCCAAATGTTTCGTATCACAACAAAAATATCACCATTTTATATAAAGTAAAATACCTATTCAGGAAAAGGTAAGGTCTTATGTATGTAAAAATTAAAGTATAGGTGTTAGATATGTAAATACATAAAAATTGAGTGGTATGTATGTAAACATTCCAAAACAAATTTAGGGGATCTGTGGTGGTACTGCCCTTTATGCTGTAAGGTTTGGATTTATTAGAATTTTTTGTACACATCCATTTATAGAATATACACTATAGATTCAAAGGTGAAGAGAGCCAACCCCGAACCCTCAGGCGGTGTTTGGCTTCAGCGTGGATTTACTTTAAATAGGATTTATCAAACCCAATAAATCCAACAAAAGCTCGTGATAGAGATGGAGGTCGCAAGCAACAACAAAGTAAATCTTTTAAGTCGCGAAAGAGAACGTGAAGAAATTTGACTTAATAGAGCATTGAATTTAATTTTCATTTCTTGATATTTGGCCATTAAGTTAAATCCAACACTAAATCCTATTAAAAGTATGTTACCAAACACCCCCTACGTGCTCCATTTTGTAGTCTTCGTTCAGAGTAGAGAATTTTATTCTTTACCATTGGTTTTTCTCATCTTGTGTTTTTCAAATAAATCTGTGTTATTTTATTTGCTTTTTTACTACTCGCACCAATAATTTCGCAACTATTGCAAACAGAAAATTTCCTTTTTAAAGGAAAAAAAACAACAATTGCTTGAACTTGAAGGTAAAAGCGAGCAATCACTCAAGTTTCAGGGTTCATAGCATTACAATGTTTAAGCTCTGGAAGATTTACACACATACAACTCAATTCCTATTTATTTACATATTATAAACGAGCAATCACTCCTGTTTCAGGGTTCATAGATGTTTAAATTTTGGAGGATTTACATACATACAACTCAATTCCTATGTATTTACATACCTAACACCTAAACTTCAATTTTTAGGTCACTTCCACGTTAACAATACATGAAAAGGTGTATGTCATATTTTAAAAAGTTAAAATGGTAGTATTTTTTATGTGGTATGAAAGGTTTAGATGGTATAAATATAAAAAAATGTAAAATTTAAGCTTTAGATATGTAAATACATAGGAACTGGCAGGTATGCATGTAAACGTCATTAAATTTTCATCCTAGTCAAACAAATAAACACTGCATAATATATCAAAAACAACTGTCTCAAAGCTAGACGCCAACTTGAATAAAGAAAACAAGAAAACACTGAACATTCCAATCGTATGAATAAAGCAAAATTTATTGCATATTTACACCTAAAATTTACATCACCGCATAAAATTAATGATTCGTTAACATTATTGCACAAAAAAACTTTTTTATCACCATGAACTTCTCTCAATCTTATCAAGCAGCTTAATTACAAACTCAAAATTACTATCAGAAGATGCAGCTAATTCAACAACTCGTAAAGAACGGTTTGTTAAAAGATTGTACCTCTCCAATTCATTAGTAGCCACTGCCCCTTTATCCAAAGAACAATGAGAAAAAGCACGAAAACATTTGAAATCTTTACGCCAACGATCAAGAATATATTTGGACGGAAGGTTATATTCCTGACACAATTTAAGTACTGACAAGGCGTGCCGACAAACAATACCCACAAAATTAAATCCTTGGCAAATACATTCGACTTCGTGACTACATGTATTGTACGAAACCTCAAAGCTCTTATAGCCGCCTCCTTTACCATCTTCGCCATTTTTTCGAAATCCACATTCTCTTACTTCAAAATTAGTGACTGAACCTTCAATCTTCAATATAGAAACATTGCATTGGATTGTAGCCTTAAGCTCCTCCTGAAACTTCTGAAACATATTCGATGTGTACAACTTCGAGAGCTTTTCCTCCATTGGAAACTGTGTTAACAAGTAACAGCTACCATGAAAAGAATCGAAATCCGCTCGTGCTTCTTTCTGATAGTTATCTTCTAAAGCCTTTTCATATAAGTTGATGAATTCCTGCAGAGAGGTTTTAGAATTTACATATTCATCAAAGTAAGAGCTTATGGATTGCCGACGCTGTGTGGTTGACATTCCTGCCCAAAATATGTTTTTAAGATAGACCGGAACCCAAAAATGTCGTCTTTCATACAAATCACGAAGCCAATCATGTGTTTCGAGTCCAAAATCTTCGATCATTCTCTTCCACCCATCTTCAAACTCTGAAACTTTCATTGAATCATAAATTATTCTCTTTACTTCTTTCTTAACAATCCTATATTGATCAAGATATCCTAATTTTTCAGGTATTTTCTTCAATATGTTCCACAAGCAAAATCTATGTCGAGCATTGGGAAAAACTTCAGAAACTGCGTGTTGGATAGCCGCGCATTGATCGGTTATAATAGCTTTCGGAGAACGCCCTGAGGTGCACAGTGACCAAGATTCAAATAACCAAACATAGTTTTCCAACGAACTACCGGCGAGTAGACCACAACCAAATAAAACCAGTTGGCCATGATGATTAACTCCGACAAAAGAAACAAATGGTGAGTCATATCTGTTGAGAAGAAAAGTTGTATCAAATGTGACAATATCTCCGAAATAATCGTAGGATGATCGAGACTTGGCATCGGCCCAAAACAAATTTCTTAGATAGCCTTCTTCGTCCCAATCCAACAAGTAGAAAAAGTTTGGATTTCTCCTCTGCATGTATGAAAAATATTCACAAATTTTTATTGCATCTCCTTCTTTAAGTTTGAGAGTCCCTTCCTTATGTGCATAATTCAAGCACACATTTTTATCTCCATTTTGATTAACTGATGGCTTACCTGAAACGTCTATACTTGTTTCATCGCTAAAATCTGATTTTTTGGCTGGTAACTTTCTGTTGCACCGAAAATACCGAGCTTTTGCTGGGCTTAGTGAATGATTATGATCGAGAATAACATCTGTTATGAATAACAAGTCATCCTTCCAATTTCTAACGGTAATCATAGCTTGACAATTAGTTTTTGTTGTGGGTTTTGTGATGGAAGAAGATTGTTGATTGGTGGATCCGCAGCCGCTTTTCCAACAACTAAGATCGGCTCGCCGGCATTTCCCTTTTCGAAACCATGACCTTTTGATCACAACACCGAAGCCTTTTCTGTGTCCGTATTCTTTGTAGAATCTAAAAACATCATCATAAGATTCAAAAACCATTCCAACTTTGGGTTCTTGTTCGTCTTCTCCACTCCAGAATATAACATTCTTCGAAATATTTTCAATTGTTGCACTTTGCACATCCTGACACCAAAATTATATATAATATATAGACTCATTAAATTTAATTAAAGTGGCATTTACATAAATAGTACGCATTTCTTATATATTAACATATCTCACCACTAAACTTCTAAATTTATACAGCTAGCTCTCAAATCTTTACTATCACATCAAAAATAGTACTATTTGCACTTTTTAAAAGTTAAAAACATTTTTCATGCATAGGTTTAAAACACCAAAATAATATGTAAAGTGTCAAAAGTTATATTAGGAAATAATTTATTCATGTTTGAAGTTGTGAGGATTAAATTTTTTTCTTTGGATTAGAGTCATTTCCTTTCCTATTTTATGCTTTATGTTATTTCAGTTATCTTTAAGTAATTAATTTGAATTGATTAATTTGAAGTAATAGGTCTTATATTTTCATTTGTTGGTATTTCCTTTTTATTGTCTTTCCTATTCTCGGATTCATGTAAGGGTTATTTATACCCTGGTTTTACATCAACAATATTATTTCGCATATTCTGAATTTCAACATGGTATTATTGACTTCAAACAAATCCTAGAGTCTCCTGCCGCCAGAAAGTTCCTATTCCCTATAAAACCAAGACTTTTAATTGTTTTTTCTGCAGCAAGCCCTCCTTTAGAGCTTTTTCCTGCTACAGACCCTTTCCCAAGCCATATCCCAGGCTATACCCTACATCTTTCCCCGCAATTGTTTTTTCTTCTTTCTGCAAACCATACATTGCAATTTTTTTTGTTGGTTGTCAACTTTCCTGTAAATTTCTCTGCAACATTAACTGTAGGAGTCTTCCGCCTAACTACAGACGCTGCAGAAATTGCAACCGAGAACAACCACAATCAATTAGAAGTCAATTTTTCCTACAGGTTGTCTACTTTCTGTAAACTTCCCTGCAACATTATCTATAGGAGCCTTCTGCCAACTTATAAAGACTATAGAAATAGTAGTCAAAGACAACCGCAGTGCGGGATTAAAACTTCAAGTTCTACCTCACAAGATTTCTCGCCCATTGATATTTTCAAATCCAAGTTGATCATTATTTTCAACCATGTTTCAACTTGAGGGAGACTGTTAAAAGTTATATTAAAAAATAATTAATTTCTATTAGAAGTTATGAGGATTAAATTCATTTCTTTGGATTGGAGTTATTTTCTTTCTTATTTTATGATTTATATTATTTCATTTATTTCCAAGTAATTAATATGAATTGATTAACTGAAGATTGATTAATTTGATATATGTGTTATATTTTCTTTTGTTGTTATTTCTTTTTTTGTTGTATTTCCTATTCTAGGATTCATGTAAGGGTTATTTACACCACCGTTTCATATCAATAATATTATTCCGCATTACTCTGAATTTCAACATAAATAAATATGAAAGTTCAGGGGTAAGATATGTAACTACATAGGAATCGTGTGAAACGTATATAAATTTTCATAAATTAAAACAATGACAGCAGGATCAAATGCCACAAGAAAAGCTAAAAATGACAATCGCAAAAAGAACAAGATATATCAATCGTGAATGATCCATAGGAACATGCGTATTTACGCTAGGTCTAGGTTTACAGTAGAAATGCTCATCCTTTTCTACCCCAAACAATCAATAAAACCAAGACTTTTAATTAAACAATATGAGCAATCAATAAATCATAACAAATTGAAGGACAAGATTATGAAACTAGAGTAGTCTTCTTGCATAAGAATAAAATGTGTGATGTCTGTCTGAAAAAATACCATGCACACTCCTAGCAGCTAAAGAAAAAGAAGATTTACATACATACCACTCAATTCTTATAACACTTAAACTTCAATTTTTACATATATGCCTTGCCTACGTATGCATGAAAAGGTCAAATTTCACTTTTTAAAAAATAGTGGTATTGTTTATGTGATTTGAAATATTTGGGTGGTATAAATATAAAAGATTAGACTCAGGTGTTAGATATGTAAATACATAAGAATTGGTGGAATGTATGTAAATGCCCCAAGAAAAAAATGGCAACCTAAAATGTAATTTGAAAACAGTACTCGCCACTAGCCTAGACAACCCTTCTATATAAATAAAACAAATGAAATAAAAGTAAAAAATGTAATTTACTAAAACAATTGTTATGATTTGCATTACAAATTTATTGTTGTTATTGCACACAATTTACCTTTAGTATTGACTCTTCACTCAGCTTTCTTTCAGATGAGTCGTCCATCTCATCTTTCACTTGGATTTAGTACAGAAGCATCGATAGTCGAATATCACTATGCATAACTCTGAACAGTCGAGTGAGGAGAACAGGAAGAGTGAGGAGGGCTGCATAAGAATTCCTTTCATTATTCCATGACAATGGTATGCTTTGCAAAAAGAAAAAGAGTACAATTTGAATTCAAAATATTTCAATGTATTAGGAGATATAATAGAAGCAGAAAAACTGACTAGTAAGTTCCTAACAGAATCCTTATGTTTTGCAAACAGGTCCCTATGGAAAGGCAGATTTCAGACTGAAATTATGCTTTATTCCTACATTTATAATCATACAAAATTGTGTGGTATGTTTTGCAAACAGGCCCCTATAGAAACCTTTCTTATGAATAGAAAGAAAAAGAATATACAAGTATTTTTTGCAGAATAAAGAGCAACCCGAAAAGAATTTAAAAAAAAAGACAAAATTATCACAGAGAAAGAAATTTAAATAGCAAGTATAAAAAAATTTTGGGGACATTTGTCCGAAGATTCAAAGTTTTCTTTTTTCCTAAGATTTAATATGTTTCGAGGACTAAATTCCATCCAAAAATAAACTTGAGATGAAGTGTTGAACTACATGTTTTTATCTGAAAAAAATCAAAATCATTATTTCATAACTGCTCCTTAAGGGTGTATTTTGAAATCAGGAATAACAGAAGAAAGAGCTCTAGCTAAAAGAACCAAAAAAACACAAATTTGAAAACTTACAAGAAGAAAAACATTGTGGTAAGCAGCCATTTCATAGAATTTTTTTAACTGTTTGTGGTAATTGACCAAATTTATTTCCATCAGCAATAAATCTGAAGTCCTGGAACCTTAATTCAAGGCTATATTTCTATTTGGCCCGAAATAATAACCCATCTTCTTTTGAAAATACTCACAACAACTTATAGGCATTTTGAGTGTTTTAAAAGACAACCATATCTTAATCAAATATGTCAAACATGTTTTATTCCAAATCAAAATATAAAAAAAAATGAAATAAAAATAAAAATAGAAAACATAAAACAAAAGTGATCCCAAATTGCCTTTACAGTGAGAGTAGCACATAGCAAAACACATAGTAGCATATCAAATCTACTACTGAGACGTTGCTTATAATTTCACTTTAATAAAATCTCTACCTTTAATTTTAAACAAAACCATAAACCTTCATATTTCCCATCACAAACCTTAGTCTATCAAATCAAACCTTCATTTACTATCCAAGGAAATTTATCAAATCACACTTTCATTTTGCACAAGGACAAGTAATAATTTATCTCATAATTTATCTCTAGCAATTTCGCTCCACTTTGTGGACCACTCTCCTCTATTTCCTCAATTTCCTTCCCTTTTCACCAAGTCTCACTTATTATCTGTCAACTTTTCACCGCAAATCTCCCTTGTAAAAATAAGCTCACATCCAAATCCTTCATTGAATAAAAAAAAAAAAAGGACATTTACATGCATAGCCACAATTCATAAGTATTTATATATCTCACGCCTAAACTTTCATATTCACACACATAGCACTCAAATATTTAAAATCACAAAAAAATGGCACCATTACCACTTTCTAAAAGTGAAATAAACCTTTGCATGCATAGGTTTAAAAAACCAAATTGTTATGTATGTAAATATTAAAGTTCAGGTGTGAGACATGTAAATACATAAGAATTCTGTGCTTTGTATGTGAATTTTCCAAAAAAGAACATCTCATGGATCTCTAATCCCCTCTTATCAATACATGTATGATGTATCTACCTAAAATCAAAAGTGATTAATAACTTATAAAATAGAAAAGTCATTTCCCACAAAGTAGAAACAAAGCTTAAGTTGCCTATATTGAGAAAATTAACAATTGCATCATGAAATCCCCAGCACAAAATTGAAGTTTGGAAGATTCACATACATACCACCCAATTCATATGTATTTACATATCTTAACACCTAAACTTCAATTTTTACATATATGTCATCTCACCGTTGCATGAAAATATGTATTTTACCTTTTAAAAGTTAAAATAGTGGTATTTTTAATATGAAAGATTGGGTGGTATAGATATAAAAAGTAAAATTTTGATGTTATATATATATATATAATACATAGGAATTAGGCGGTATGTATGTACATGTCCCTAGAAGTTTTTTCTACTTGTTTGCATCCATAAAGCTAGTACAAAAAACTATTCCACCTGAGAAAAAAAATAAACCCCTTCAATCTGAGAAAAAGCTCAATTTGCAACTATAAAGAAGAAAGAGAAGAATGAACGAAAGAAAACGGGGCAACTACATACATAGCAATTAAAACTTTGCAATTTGCAAAACTAGCACCCTCTTTCATTTGTTTTTCAAGTTCTCACTCAAATATAAAAAATTATAATAAAATCCCTTCCAATATAATTTATTTTTATCAAATTACCAATGATTTGATCGTGGCATTCACAAATACACAGGTTCGGTAGTTCAAATAAATAACTTAGTTTCTAGTTTTATAAATAGCAAGATTTTGGGTGTTATGCATATAATTATCCAAAAAACTATTAGAGCAAAACTTCATTGAGCATTTCTCACAAAAAATGGAGGAAAGACTTGGAAGCTAAAAGAGATGGAAATTTTGCATGGATGAAGCCAAATTACTGAATTCACTCGGAGGGCCTAACTTTGTTACTTTCAATGGAGTTATATGAACTATAAAAAAAAAATTGATCATGAACTTCACCAATATGACTCTTATTTGATAGCAAATGCAATCTAAGGAAGATTTACATACATACCACTCAATTCATATGTATTAACATATCTAACACCTAAACTTCAATTTTTACATGTGTGCCAGCTGACCTATGAATGAAAAGTTGCATTTCACATTTTTTTTAAGTTAAAATATTGGGTGGTAGAAATATAAAAAACAAAGTTTAGGAGTTAGATATGTAAGTATATAAGGAAGAGAGAGAGAGAGAGAGATTGGGGAAGGGAGAAGAAAGAAGATGACAGTTCAATTACTCATGTCTTGATATCTTTAACCACACTTTTTGAAATACAAAAAATGGGCACACAATGATTAAACTTTCAGTACACAACAGACCATCCACTACAAAACCAATTACTCAGGGATACAATACACAATTTCAATTCATATATTTTCTCTATTTCAAAATACAGAAAGGAAGATTTACACACATACCACATAATTCCTATGAATTTGCATATCTAAGACCTAAAAATTAAATTTTAACATATATGCCGCCAAATATATGCATGAAAAGGTGTATTTCACTTTCTAAAAGTCAAAATGACAGTATTGTTTATGTGATATGAAAGATTTGGGTGGTATATAAGCAAAAAAAAGGTAAAAGTTTAGGAGTTAGATATGCAAATACATTGGAATAAGAATTGAGTGATATGCCCCATACAGAAAACACAAACCAGCCAAAATTCAAACATATAGAACAACACCTAAATCTCAATTAAGAAAACACCAATATTCAACATATAAACATTGCTGGCATGTGTTAACAGAGATAAAAGACAGCGATTAAGAGGGAGAAGAACAAATATAAGATTAGATCAGTAAATTAGATCTTACTTCTTAAAATCTGATTCACAAATATAAAGAAAAATAAAGAGAGAGGATGAAGAACTCAGCTTACCCAACACCGCGGATTAAGAACTGACAAAGCTGTCGATCAAATTCATCAGCACCAACAATTCCCCAATTTCCCGTTCGAAAAAAAAAAATCATCTCCAGGATAATTCAGCTTTGAAGCAGCTCTCCGCGAAAATCTCAAGCTAAGAAAAATAGAAATTGGACCCAAAGTCTGATTCCTTCATACTAGGAATCCAAAATCGGAAAAACAGATATCTAAAATCATAAAAATTCTGATTCCTTCATACAAAGAAACCATCGAAAACCCTAAAAAATTAAAAGAAAGAACTATCGACAAAAAAAAATTCATAAAAAGGAGAACCAAAATCGGGAGATCGGCGCTCTGAAAAACTATAGAAAAACTGTAAAAAATAAAAAGTTGGTTTGATCTGTCAGAAAGCCTTGGGATCATCCAAGCCGTTGAAAGCCGACTTCGAACGATCCTCATAAAAAATTAAAAGAAAGAACTATCGACAAAAAAAAATTCATAAAAAGGAGAACCAAAATCGGGAGATCGGCGCTCTGAAAAACTATAGAAAAACTGTAAAAAATAAAAAGTTGGTTTGATCTGTCAGAAAGCCTTGGGATCATCCAAGCCGTTGAAAGCCGACTTCGAACGATCCTCCACAGTTTTGATCCGATGAAAGATCTCAACCGTTGATCACGCTCTGATCCCAAGACCACGTATCATCAACCAGATTGAGTCGCTTGCCTCTTTAATGGTTAAAGATGCAGCTGTACGATCCTATAGAACAGATCCTGTTCAAGTAAGGTCGTAATTTTCGATTGCGGAAGTTATTAATTAAACTAAATAATAAATACTGCCGAAACAATGTGGGACTAAAATTGCATAAGCCAGCAAGTTTTATTAAAAAAATTCGTTTTTATGAAATACGGGATATATTAGCATGGAATTTTGATTTTATTTGTTTTAATTGGATGAGTTAAATTTTAGAAAAATTCATGAAGCAAATAATTAAAGTATAAATTATTCAAATTTGAGACGTATATTTTATAGTTAAAAAAATATTTTTAATATATTTTAGTATTCTTAGTGTTATAAATAAAAATAAAAAATATATGATCTGAATTTAATTTTTCTAACATAAATTACGATAAATAATTTATAAAGATAACATAAATAAATATTTGGTTTGGTTTGTTTTCAGATTAATTTTCAGCGGAAAATGGACATAATTTTTTTTAATAGAGTTTTTACTTCATCACTAAAATGATTTGATAGGGTCGCCTCACAGAATGAAATCAATAAATGGACTCTTTTATAACTCAATTGAACCCCCCTTTGGAAAGGGCAAGTGCCCTTTAGATTGGGTAATCATTCTTTGGGTTGGGGAGAAGCTTTTCAAATCTGAGGTTAGCTCTCTTAATTTAAGTGAGTTTCCTTGAAATGAAGAGCCCTCCCAAATTGGGCTATCATTTATATATAAGCTTAGAAGTATAAATCTTTTGGCCAAGCATTGGCATTTGAGATTGTTGTTGGACCGTGTCTGTATGGTCCCAACATTTGAGCAAGTTCCTTCATTAACAAGATTGAGGATCTCTTGATTCAAGCAAGTTCATTGGCATCATCATTCAAATATACACTTACTGAGTATTTACAGTCCGTTTGGGGCAACTGTAACTATCTGAAGAAGTACCTGTGAAGCAGCTTCAAAATAAACTACAGTGACTTTTTTTTTCAAAAAGTCATATCATAACTTTCTTGCAGTCACTGTACTTAGTTATATCAAATTGAGAACGCAACTCTCCATCACAACTGATTGAAAAAGTAGGAATATGCAGTTTTGCCAAACAAAAAAAAAGTGTGGTGCTGCATCGCATTGCTAATACACCGTTACCCTAAATATACCCTTAGTTTACCAACTCTCTTAATCTTTTTAAAATTTATTTTCTAAGGATGAAAGAGAATTGAAAATTTAAATATATATTTTTGAATCATAGGGTAAAGTCAAGACTCCATAACACTTATGAGGGGAGCACCACGAAATAAGGAGCTAATTTTGACTAAAATAGTCGACCCGTGATTTTAAGCACAAATTATTAAAAATATTTAAAAATAATTTATCTCCCCCATCATCTCCTTGGATTTAATTTCATCAAAATTATATTTTCTTATTATTTTATTGCAATGATTAATTTGAAATGTACCTTATTATTTCTCTTAAAAAAAAACCATCCTTGAGTAAGCTCCAAGTGCTCAATTTGAACACCTATCCATTTACATATTTACATATCTAACCTCCAAACTTCAACTTTTACCATATTACCTATGCCTGAAAATGTGTATTTAGCTTCCAAGAAATTAAAATGGTGGAATTTTATGTATTATGAAACAGATTTGAGTGGTATAATGCAAAAAATAAAATTTAGATGTTAGATATGCAAATATATGAAAGTTGGTTGGTATGCATGCATTTAAATTTCCCAAAGTAGTGTTGCTTTTTATATGATTTATTTTTGGTTGTTCAACAAAGAAATTTAATCATTATGGAGTTAAATTCAATAATGTTGTAGTGATATTCTTTACATTTCAATCTTTTAATTATTTAGGATGCAAGAGTTTTTTTGGCTTCGCTACCCTCACTTTCATTCGTCTCCTAGCCCTAGTTTGCCCTAGATGGATCCGAAGACCCTTGCTCTTAGTTCCATTTGTCATCATTGGCATGTTATTTCAACTTGCCACCTCGCATTTTTCTCGCAATCCATGTCTCGATCGAGACAAAATATTGCATCAGGACTCCACATGTAGAGCTACGTGCGGAGTCTTAATCTGAGTCACACATCAACCAAAGGATGTATGGGAGTGGGTTCCACTGCAATTTTCTTTTTTTTAAAAAAAAAAATTGGTTGATGTGTGGCTCAGATGGGACTCCGCACATAGCTTTACGTGTGGAGTCCTGATGCAACATGTTCTCCTCGATCGAAGGTTAGAGGAAGACCTTCTACACTGATCATGACCTAGCTCATTGCAACGAGGAAAAAAAATGTAGGATTTACATATTTTGGGTTTATATCATGCCCAATTTTTTTTTTTTTTTTTTTTTTTTTTTTGTGCTCAATCTGTTGGTGCGGAGAGGAATCATGCCCTTCTGCCTTCTCTATATTTTATTTTTCCGTTTGATACCATATGTGAGGAGGAAGGAATCGAATGTCTCTTTTGGTGAGAAGAACCGCTTAGCCTATTGTGAGGAGAAAAAAAATGTTGAATTTTATTTGTTTTATAATGATTGTGCTAAACCCTTAATCTTTTCATTTAAATGCCAACGGTTCTTCTTTATTTTGAGTTCTAGCACACCAAAAAATATATATTTTTTTGTGCTTTTTCTGTCATTCTGCAACCAGAGTTCGATGTTTTGAGCATTAAAGAGAAATGGTAATTAAATAGTGGGAGCACCATTTTTGGATGGGATGTAGACCTAATTAGAATATGGAAGAGAGTGGTGGTCTATGACGATGAAAGCACTTTATTTGAATGGTTTGACAATTGGTTTATCCTAATAATGGTTTATTGATGTATTATGAACATTTTTCTCATTATGTACTCCAATTGTGGCCATTTAACCTACCACATGTTTTATATTTACGTACATGTTGAACACATAAAAATTCGAGTACTATCTACTTTTAAACAAGTGAAATTCATCCTTCGATGTCTATGTTGATGCTACCAAATTGTTATAAATGCAAATATGAAAGTTTATGTGTTTAATAAAGAACTTAAGCATGGTTGTTTTCTTCTTCTAGTTATTAAGAACTTCTTCTTGATGGGTTTAGAAGTCGTGCTTGTTTTAAGGGTCGGTTTGGATGACTCATCAAAGTGTTTTAAGTGATTGGCTCCTCCGTAAATATGAAAGTGCAGTTGCGAGATTTATAAACACATAAGAATAGAGCTTTTTCTTGTTATATTTGGACTTGGAGGATTGGTTATTCATATTACAAACATATACATCATATGCTTCCAATGGTGAATGTTGGATTGTGCTGCAACTTGCCTGTTCACTTATCACAATTAGATTAAACAAATAACTAATTACAGAATATTTTTTTAAAATATACAGATTAAGGGTCTGTTTGGGGGCAGTTGTAGCTTTTGTTGATAAACTGATTAAAAATAATATGCTGATAAGCTAGGTGTGGTGGCTATTACAAATTTTTAATTTTTTGGAAAAACCAGACTGCAATTAGAAAGCTGTCAGGTGCGGTGTGAAAATGTTGTTTTCAGCGTTTTGAAAACGCATAAGCTGTTAAAATGAAGTTTACGAGCTAGGTGAGTTTTCAAAACTCCACCGCACCAAATAAGCTTCTCCATATGGGCCCTGAGTTGACTTTTATATTGAGGAGGAAAATGACATTGCTTACCGTAAGCCTTTCTTTTAAGATCTCCTGCATGGATGGTGAGTATGTTTCCATTTGAAGGGACAATTGGTTACATACATATTGCATAGTTCTTATGTACTCACAAATCTAACACCTAAACATTAATATTCACATGCATACCACTCAAGTTTCATTGACCAGAGGGTGCTGCTAGTAAAAAATATCAAAGCTTGGGTTTCATTTTTGGTACCTGCTATTGAGGCATACCTTTGTTGATATGTTGGTTTTGTTTGAAAATTTTGTTTCCTGTTAAGGCCATCTTTCCTTCCTATTGAGTGCAAAAATCTTTCTTATGAAGTTCCCCCGCTTGCATGGCTTATTAGTTTTATTTTAGGGGGCATTTACTTACATATCACATAAGTCTCATGTACTTAGAAATGTTACACCTAAACATTCATCATGCATACCACTAATACTTCATTCACTAGATGGTGCAAGCTAGTAAAAATATCAAAACAGGGATGTTAGATATGTTAATACATATGAATTGTGTGCTATGTGTGCAAATTTTTATTTTGTAAAGTCGTATTCACATACATAAAAATGGTACTAGTCATTAATGTACATGATTGCATTATTGGAAATGAGCTTAAGCAACTCAACAAGCGCTAAAGGGCCTAAACATTGATCAGTTTTCTGTGATTGCAATCTATTACATGTTACTTTCACAGCTTGGAAAGGGACAATGTAGGATTAAAATTCTATAGAAGTTCAAAGAATTTAATGAATAGATATAACAAATTTTTTAGTAGGTTGATGAACCAAGAGAAATAATACAGGAGCGAGCTGACGAAAAGATATATTCAGTTGATGATGCGGTGAAAAATGATGTCAAACACTTAAAATCTCTTGTGAAGGCTTTACTTATGTTCAATTTTGTATTGTGTTGTTACTTATGTTGTCATTGTTGTTGTATATGTATTGATTATGTTTACATATTCTGAAAAATAAACTGTAGTGCACTAGAATTTTTATTTTGTAGACAAATTTATATTTTTTGGCTGAGATGATTTAAATTCCAAATTTCAGAGTTTAATTAAGCAACTCAAAAATCTTTCTTTTTAGAGTGGGATCACTTGATCCTTAACAATTCTCCTGTTATTATATTTCTATTGGAAGGCATAACTTAAAGATTTATTATGATTGAATTAATGTTCAACTTAAATTGCCCAACAGTGTGAAGTGAAAAAAAAAAACTTAATAAATTATCATTAAATTAATTTCAGAGAAAGCACTTTCGTAACTGTATTTTTCAAACAGTTCAAACTAAATTGTATTTATATTTTTGAGATATTAAAATCATTATGTCAACAAACAATATTTTAAAAATTAAATTTTTAAAACAAATCAACTGTTTCTGAAACACCAGCTTCTGAACATCTGCTTTTCAACAACTTTTAAAGCCAGCTTTTCTTTAGTCACTTTGGCGCCTTAGAATTATATCAAACCTACTCTTATCAATTGTCCAATACACATTTTATGACATATATTAAATAAAATATTATATTAAAGTAAATACATAGGTTTTGTGTGGTATGTAAATATCTCAAAAAATAAAAAAATAAAAAAAAGACACCATCAAAAAATTTCAATTTAATTTTAAATAAATATTAAAAACATACAATAATTCATAGAGTATCAGCGCAAAGTTGAACATTCTTATCTATTTACATTTCTAAAACCTATAAGTTGATATTTAAATTTACAGCACCTTCGTGTTATAAACCTATACATGAAAAGAAGTATTCACTTTTAAATGGCAAGTAATTGCGTTTTCTTTATGTGATTTTAATGGTTTGTGTGTTGTGCATGTAGATGCAAAAATTTTTTAGACATGTAAATATATAAGAATTTTGTAGTATCTATGTAAATGTGAGAGAAATAAAGACAAAAAAAATAGAACAATTACATAGACCAAAACATTGATGATTACAAATTAATCGCCAAGAGAGATTTTGATAAAAATGTTTTGATATTTGAGTGAGATTTTGAAAAATGGATGAAAGAGGGTGGTTCATGTCTAAATAGACTTGAAAAATGAATGAAAGATGGTGGTTGTGATTGATTTGTAAATAGCAAGTTTCGGGTGATCTGAATCTCATTGCAACCATTTAAAAAAAAAACCCCTCAAAACAAGCAACTTTTAAAGTTGAAAGTTCTCATGTTACAGCACGAGAACAATAATTTTTTATCCCACTAAGTGGGTTCGGCAACATTATCTTTTTTTTATCCATTGCATCCTATTGAATGTCGTATTTGCATTTTATTCTAATAAATTAAGGTCATTTTTCATACAATTTGCCCAATCTTTTCAGGTCTATATCTGACTTTCATAACATAAGTCAATTTTAAAACATATATTCTCCTGATAGAACATCAAATAGTGGGTGTTTAATATGACCAAACCATCTAAGAGGATTCTCTCTAATCTTGTCTCCCAATTGAACTACTCCAACCCTATCATGGATATAATTGTTTAGTTCTCATGTTACAGCAAATAAACATTATATAAAAAAACACTTTTTTCATGTTAAACTTTGCTTTTTACATTTATATCACTCAAATATTTCATATCACATTCTAAATATATGGCATGATAAATGGTCTCCACATTTAAAACTCCACCATGACATCATAAATGACTTCATGTGAAATCATCAATGGGTCACCCATGACCCATGAGACTCATCACACATGGGTTAACACATTGAATAACCCATGACCCACCACTTTAATCATGGTTAAACACCATCATGACACCATCATGATGGTGAGGTATATGTGTCATTCCCTCTCAAAATTGAGATATGACTTGGATGCATAGGGGAGAGCACCTCAACCCTAAGCCAATGGAGAGAAGAGCTTATCCAAATCAATTTCTTCCATGATTAAATCTATCATGATAAGCCATGGGAAATGGAGGAGTATGGAGCTTATGTGTCATTCTCCTTTGAGCCTATGGAATGAATTAATAAATTTACATGGGGGAGGTTGATTCAAGACATACTTAGGCAGCCTTATCCACCTCCTAAACCTTCCAATGGAGGGAGGCCAAGGAATCAAACCAAACCTTCACCATGGTTGAGTTCAACATAGAATAATCTTGGGAACTTCAACCATGGATATCTCTAGCCAGGAAGTTTATCCCTATGCCATCATGAGGCTGTTAACCTCATTCCCAAGCAAATTCCATACTCATCCAAGCTCCTCCATAGCCTCATCCATGGTTATTTAAAGAGCTAACTCGAGACCTCCCAAGAAAAAGAGAGGCATACATACAACCCCCAAACACTGAAATTTTCAACAGCAAAAATGTCCCCCATACCATAAGCAATTGGTTCCCCGTGGAATCAAGCCTTTAAATCCACTGCCTCCCTTCAATTTAGCCACCATGAAATACCCCAAAAAAGGACATATTTCATGTCTAAAAACAAACCTCTCCCAATCCTCAAATTAATCGCTCCTACACCTTCCCTGAGGTGTACGAAGAAGATCCCAATCGAAATTGGGTCTTCTCGCAAGCTCTAGCCCACCTCAAGACCAAACAGTGACCCCATTTTACCTCGGACATAGTTCGAGCCAATTTCACTCTACATTGAGCATACCAGGAGCTTCGCAAGGACCTAGTGATCATTCCAAACAAACTTGATTGAAGTTTCACTTCATCAAGCCAAGGTATGGTCATTTTCACCTAAATCTCGCTCAGGTTTGCACATTTGTGAAGTAGACCAATCCAAAACACCCACATCACCGTGTAGATTTATTTGTCTCCTTGATATGAAGCTCTAGCACGAAGAAATGACAGAGATCTTAGGGTTTTAAAATGAGTTGTGTGCGGGTTATAACAGGTTGGGGAAGACAACGAGATGTCGTCCATTTCTTTGTATTAGAAATGGAGGGCTATGATCTCGCCATTCCATGATTTCATTCATATGAAACATATGAAACCGCGGGCCACGTGTCTGTCTGCGTGGAATGCTTGCTCAACCAAATGGCGTCGCGTATGTGTTCGACGAATCCTAGGATTGCGCTGGCGCTTGCATGGAAATTAGTTTAAGTAGTGTTTAAGTTAATTCAGAAAATCTTTTTTAACTTTAAAAATTCATATCTTTGCATAGAAAAATTATAAAAAATGATAAAAATACCCCTGAAGTCAGGACAATGAGAGGAATAATGTGGAAATAAAATCATGAATTAAGGAGTTATATTTAACTTTTAATTAATTAAACACTCTCTGGAGCATTTTAATTATTAAAAATTAATTATAAATCCAAAAATTATGAAATTTCCACAGAATGATCCTTTCATCCTTAGCAATATTCTATGATTTTCCCAAATCTTGGGGAAGTCTCTAGAACGAAATATATAATTTTCAATCCTATTCTGTGATTATTTTCAAAAATAAATACATTAATTAGGAATTTGAAAAATAAATTTGGAAATCCTCATAAACTTTAGGGTGATGAATTTGGATCCTAAAAATGACATTTTATAACTCATGAAAATTTGAAATGACATTTTTAACTTTTAGAGTGAAACGTAAAAGAGTCAAACGTTCATTTTGCAAGACTTATAACAAACATTAGAAGCTGAAAGGCCATATGGGCAATACCGTATTTTCTTCATATCAAAGCATGGGAAAGAGTTAAATCAAACATACATATTGATGAGCCAATAAACACATTTAAATAAATGTGTATATAAATATTAAGAAACAATATATATATATATATATATATATATATATATATATATATATATATATATATATATATATATATATACACAAAAATAAAATATAGTTACATATGTTTTCACCCGCTTATAATCATCCAAAAAGAAAGAAACTACACAAAATTACCAGTCGCTGCCTCAGCCAGGACACACGCCAACTGAGACAACCACTTGAACATTAAATCTCCCCCTATCCTAAATTTATCCACTCCATTCAATTCAGTAGATAGCGGGAGATCTAAACTTCCTCTCGGATGGCAGCTGACTCAGCCTTTAGAGACAACATCTCCTTTTGGAGAGCAGCTTCACCAGTCTAAACCGCATTTATCTCCTCCTCCAACAACCCTATACACATGTCACGAAGGAGGACAACCTCATGAGGAACTGAAGCCTAAGCTGAATCGGACGATCCCGAAATGTTGTTCCCTTTAGCCGGGCCCACTGATTCATCATAGAGCGACCCTCTAGGACGCGTGGGATCTTCAACGGATCAAGAATCTGCAGTGACATCGATTTCGGGAGCCCCTCACTCAACAGGAAATGAAGTATTGGTGCCCTCACCAGATGATGGGTCCATTATCTGTTTCAGGTCGATGGTGTTTAAAGAGAACGTTTCTCCTCCAATCTCTTTTCCCGTTGGTGGTGTTTAAGAGATGGGTTGAGAGGCATTAGTCATTGAAGGGCCAGGAGCAACTCCCATCTCATCAGCCATCTGTACTTCTGGAGGTAAGAGGTCGAAGGCAGGTGCATGACTCTATTCTTCCCTTAACTCTGGAAGGATTGGAGGAGCGGTTTGGTCCTTCTGATCGTCTTCTGGATGGTTTCTTCCCATCATATGACGTTTCCTCACCGGGATGCCTCCCTTAATCTTCAAAGATCCTTCCACGGGGTCCTTCAAATCGTCTTTTGGAATGTTTCTTCTCGTCATATGACGTTTCCTCACCGGGAAGCCTCCCTTAATTGTAAAAGATCCTTCCACGGAACACTCATTGTTCGAGTCAGAGGACGCTACTTCAACTATGGGGTCAGAGGCCCTCATCACAGTTATAACATATTTTCTAGCCGTTCAATCTTAGAGCCCGACTTCATCCTCTTCTTCATAGCCAGAAACACTAAGGTGCGGGCTTCCTCACCAACAGACTCGAAAACTTCCCTCCCTTCATTCTCTTCATCGCTATACGGAGGATTTATTTGAAAGAATGCTCAAAAGAGAAGTACCCATATCACATTTATAATGAATTAGGCAAGGAAATCAATAAATGATTAATTATTGTGCATTTAATAGTCATGAATATCATAAAATTATTTCAAAATCTAGATTCCCTTGTTCTTATCATAGCTGTCGCAATCAAAGAATAAGAGCATCAGAGAACTTTAATATGTACATCGATAATGTGAGCAAGAATCGTAAAGAGATCTCGTGGATGATGGAAGAGGTTATATGGCCATGCGGGGCCTACTAAGGAAGACCTAGGGCCACACACTCAGCCAGCCAGCCATGCATGTTTGGAAGACGGTGCGTCTCAAATGGATAAAGAGTATATCACCCCCCAAAGAATCCATCTGACCAGATCCACTCAGAGGAATCCGACAATTCTGAACCCGGATAAACCAAGAAAGTGAAATGGATCCTCTAGTTCCAAGACGGTCTAGGCAAAACATCTGCAAGAAGCTGCCTGACCGCTTAGACTTGCAGCCACCTGGCTTGATGCTTGTCTGACCCAATTGCTACTTGGTCTCACAGCCTCCCATCTTTGTAGCTGCCCAGCTTATCGACTGCCGACCTCGCAGCTGCCCGACCCAACGACTACCAGCCTTACAATAGCTTCGATCGAGGGCCGCCCGATTAAAGGCCGCCCGACCACATTTATGGGCCCACAGGACGAATTTATGTATAGGCAAAAATAGCCCCTCCATACCTATGTACTACAATGACCAATTCGTATAAATAGGGGTTCCATTTCATGAATGAAGATTACACAAATTAACTGCTCATTACTGTGTAATTGCCCTCTCCCTCCCCCTCTCCCTCTCCTCTTTTAGTGCGACAAGATTTGGATCCAACAATTTGGTTAACAATGGCGCCAACTATCAACATCACAAATTCACAATCATAGAGTGACTCGGGACTTGCTCCGCAACATCATAGATTTTGCAATTTATTAATATTGGGCTTGAAATCAACTCATCACTTGAGTACACTCTTTGTTTGTGGATTTGTCTCGATGCTTGCTGCATAACTCTTAAGAAACCTTTTGAGAATCCTTTCCAAGCTTACTTCTGAACTACAATTACTCCACATAACAACAATGATGGCATGGACTATCTTAGCGAAATCATAGATTCTCTTTACTTTCATTCACTTTGATTTGTCTAAACGTTTTCCTTTTTTTTTATTTTATTTTATTTTTTTTTTTTTTTTTTTGAGACGTTGAATTTTGAGCATAAAATCTTTAAATGCCGGAGAAAATGCACAATAACGAAGTCATCATGTCATCTGCTCTCAAAATTCTGCTCTGTTACACTTTTTTTTTAACTAACTCATCAACAAAAGCTTCCCATTTCAAGAATATTTTCCATTGGGAATCTCACTCTATCTTTTCATGTCGGTGTAGCGTCGCTCTCATTTATGGCCACTTTTTCTCTGCTTTATATAATTTAGAGCGGGAGGAATGTTTGCGTGAATGGAAAAACAACTCCACGCTTATGATTGCTTTTAAATAATTGCATGTCCCGACTGTGTTTCTCCAACCTTACTGGCTAATTTAAGTGATTATCTACCGTGTTTAGGGTGCTGGAAAGCTCCTAACCCAGATTGTTGGGTTCATTTTAAGCTTTGTAGCCGAGCATTCCTTTCTCTTTCTTTTCTGTGGCATCCCTATCCTATACTTGACGATTGTGAATTTCACCTCTTGAAACTCCACCTAATAGTTATATGATAAAATTTCATTCTATTGACATGTTATTTAGCTGAAAAATAAGCAACGCCAAAAGTTAATTATTTGTTATATTGCATCAAGCCATGTTGTATCAAGGACTTCAGGTTGTCCGTTCAGAAATCAAATGCGGTTACTCGAATTTTTCCCTTCGCTAAATCTCCCCAGCTCATTGATGTAGTAGCTTCATGAATGTTAACCATTCCTTCAAGTTTTCATAATTTCTTGTTTGTACCTTAAACTTGATGTGCCATCAACAAATTCAGTAAACACTTGGAACACCTTTTATTTGAATAATTTTAAAAATAATCTTTACTTTAGCATATTAAATATAAACAGAAAAGAATGACTAGTTTCATGCACAACAAAATTAAACATCATCACACAACACATACTTTATTTTTAATGCGCGAGATAGAACGTAGGCAAGCATACAAAACAGTTTACGACGAGAACGGTAACTACACAAGCATAAGCAGTACCATTTAGACTCCAAACACACGGTGCTGTGGACTAGAAAATGACCTCCAGACTTATTCTGCAATAACATTAAAAGCAAAGACTTCACACGGGACAAACCACACAATAAAACGACACCAATAGAGACTATCATAACAACAGACCACTAAATTTGAAAGACCAACTTACTCTTCCTCCGACTCAGCGCTCTGCAGCCACTCAATAAAAGGTTTCATGTTCTTCCAAATCTGAGAATTCTTTGTTGCTCCTTTGATGCCTTCCTGATACCACTGAACAATAAATTCTTCCTCGAGCACGTCTGCATCATATAGAACTTTAGCAGCCAAAGCCACCTCCTTAACCGCATCCCCTTTGCATTTACTACAGAAGGACTCAATAGCATGAAGCAGAAGCACCTGTGCCCCCTCTTCCTGCACTACATCAGTTAGGTAATTTTTCTTTTTGGCGACTTGTTTGGCGAACCCCTTCCCTGACCCATCAAAGAGAGCTTCAAAGAGAGCATCCATGACCTCCGGAGGAGACCCAGCCAGTGATTTGGCAAATGTGGCAAGCTCGCTTGGCTTGGAACAGTCGTCCAGTTTGCCTCTGATTTCCATAACAAGCTTGTCGTGAGTGCTGACTTTCTTGGATTCCTGGATAGGTCCATTAGGTTTGTTGGATTCAGATTTTTTCTCTTCCTTTGGTTTCTCTTCCTCGTTAGTTGAAAGTATGACCATCTCAGCTGTAACAGCATTCAGCTGTTCTTGTATACGTTGGCGGGCAGCTTCGAGAGAGGTGTCAGTTTGCCACTGGATATCATCTTCATCATCAGCCACCTCATCATCACGGTCATCAATCTGACTCCCATTTGGTGAGTTTGGCTCCTCATCAGAGCTGGCAGCCTTCTTCTTAACAGTAGATTTTGACGTCACACCTTCCTTTGAACTACTCTTCTTCTTTGCCTCTTTCTTCAACTTCTTCTGTTCTTCATCAGCAGCCTCTCCTTCCTTGAGTCTCTCCTTCTCCGCCCTCCTCATTGCCTTCTTATCTTTTGATCCCTTCTTCTGCTCAGGCGGGTTCTTAAGAATAAAGGTTGTGAGCTTGTCCCTCATATCCACATCCGATATGTAGCCACAGGCGGCACACTTCATCGTTATCATCTGGGTCTTGGTGATGATAATTTCAGTTTCAGGGTTGCCGCATCCATAGCATTGAACATACTTCTTAATGAAATTCTCAAGCAGAGCAGCTAATTTGGCAGTGTCATGAGCACCATTGACAAGTGAAATGCCAGTTTTATCATCAAATTTGGACTGGGCTCCAAGCTCACAACCAAAGTACTTGGTAGTGTAAGAGGCAGGCCTAGCCAACGCTTTTGCAATATCAACCATATTCACTATATTGGTTTTAATGCCATTTCCGCGACCCTCAATTTTGGTTATCATTTTTGGCATTTTATACCTGTAGAAGGCATCATCGCTGTTGGCAGCACCTATGTTTAGGAGCGCCATCTTCGGTAAAGGGCACTAAAAGAACAAGGTTGTGCTAGACAGTATCAGCAGTACAAGAACGCGGAAGGCCTGCTTCTTTGGGATAGATCTCAAAAAATGTATGTTGCATAAAGTGGCAACTTTTGATTGATATAAAATCACTTTTTGTCCCAAGATGAATGCCACCGAGTTTTTCAGAAAAGCATGTGTGCTTTTTCCTATTTCTAGGACGGTACTCTCCAAGCAGCCCAATTGATCCCAAACAAAAAGAGTCCAATTCAGACATAAAAGACACACTACTCCTGACAACCTCCACTTCGAAAGATATGCGAGGTCCAACAATGAACTTTATAGTAGTTGCAAAAATATGAATCTGCATACAATACCAACATTCATATGAACATCAGCCTAAGTACTGACTGAACATTTGGCAGACAACAACGGTGGATAACACCATAGAAAAATTTTCGAGCATCACACTACTTAAATACACATTCAACAGAAAAAACTTATTAGAGGAATATCTAAAATAATGCTTCGAATATTAGTATAGAAGCATATTTTTTCCGACTTTGAGCAGTACAAATACTGACATCTATTTCAATCCATATCAACACAGTCTAGCAGTTATTTATCTGATAAAAAAATAGGAGAAATTGCAAATTGAAATCAATATGTGAGAAAGTTTATTTATCCCGTAAAATGAAAGATGAAGGTGATTTCATACAGACTAAATGTAACACACCTAGCTTACAGAAAACAAAACAACAAGAAGCCTTTATCCCACCAAGTATGTTCGGCTCCCTCCATTGTGTCATATCGAGTGTCATATTTTCATTTAAATCTTATAAATTAAGATCATTTCTATGCAATATGCCCAATTCTTTCTACGTCTACCTCTGCTTTTCTTAACACAAGTCAAATCTAAAACATCTACTCTCCAAATCGGATCATCAGATTGTCGACATTTAAGGTGACCAAACCATCTAAGAAGACTCTAATTTTGTCCGCCGCTGGGGCTTACAGAAAACAAATATTATGGAAAATAAATGAACATGTATAAAAACGAAAAGATAAAAAAATGCAAAAAGGTAAACCATATTAATTTCTCACTATTGAGTGGGAAAGATAGGTGACCCATACCAATTCGGTTCAAAGTGGGGGAGGGCTGATCGACCCTCTCTAGGGCTATTGTAGCCACCTACTTTTACTAGTAGTAACAGTATTTTTGTCTATTTGTATTTATTCAGTTTAGGTCCTTCGTTGATTATAAATATGTAGTTTTTTATTGTATTAATGATCTCTTATTCATTTTATATTCGTGAGGGCGTGTGCTCACTTTGTGGTTCCTGGATGGGAACAAGTCTATATCCAAAGCGTTGGGTCATGAAAAGTGCATTTATCAATTGTTCTGGTGACATCGAGGGTTTCCTTCCTTCAAAAATATTTCGGGTGGTGATTTTTTTTTATTCTGATTGGTTGTAAGAGTAGAAAGTTATTGTATTGGTTATTTGATTAGTGCATCTGTCTTTATTTTGGTTGTTTTTTTTTTTTTCTTGTCTTGAATTGCTTTCTTGATTGTTCTCATTAAACCTTCTCCAACCCCCTTCTTCGATATCATTTGGTGTTAGAGTTAACCTAATCCTAATTTCATTCCAGAGTTTGCCAAAATCCTCCCAAACCTGAACTTACCAAGGCATAGCCAAATCTTAACGTAGCCCTAATTTTTTCGTTGCTGATTTTCAATATCAACAAGCCTAAATAATTTTTCTGTACCTTGAATCTGCCCGTACGCCATCATTCATCTCCTAAACCTAAACCCACCAAATCATAGTCAAACCTTGACCAATCCCTAATTCCCCCGTGTTAACTTTCAAAATCAGCAACACTAAATAAATTTTCTGCACCTTAAATCAATCTCAGACACCCTCTTTCACCTCCAAAATATATACCTTGGCCATGAAACTGAGGAGACAAATGTAGAAGTCGAAAACCCTCCAATCCGGAGAGGTTACCGTAGCTTCATCACCTTCAACGTGCTGACATGACATCGTCTCATTAGTCAAAAGCTTCGACATATGAGATCGAAGCACCGCTAACCTTGAAAGATTGACACGGTGCAGGGAGAGGACCCCGGACAACCTCTCAATAGGGCTAAGGTTGTCGCCCACTCTTAATAAAAACAAGGGTACTTTCGTCTATTTATTTTTATTATGTTTAGGTCCTTTAGTGATTATAAACATGTATATGTTTATTGTATTAAGGGTCGTCATTTGAATTTTGTGAGGGATGGGAACGAATCTATGTCAACGGTGTTCAGTGACGGCAATTGTATCCATTCATTGTTGGTGATGATATCCCAAGTTTCTTCTCTTCGCCAAACGTTCGAGTCGTGATTTCTATATCCTGATCAGTTGCGAGAGTAGAAAACTCCTGTATCTTGTAAAATAATTAAATATGTATTTTGATATCAATATTTAAAAATGTGAGATGTATAAAATTATATTAACTTTAATGAAATAGAATCTATGAATCATATGATAAGGCTATCAAAAAAATGCAATGCAACATAAACTAATAAAAATGAAAACGTCTATTTCAACAAATCAATGTGATTTAATACTACAAAGATCAACACGAGAGTAAGAAACTCCTGTATATTGTGAAATAATTGAAGATACATTTTGATATCAATATTTAAAAATCTGAGATGTATAAAATTATATTAACATCAATGAAATAAAATCTATGAATCATAAGACAAGGCTATCAAAAAAAAGCAATGCAACATAAACTAATAAAAATTAAAATGCCTCTTTCAAAAAATTAATGTGATTTAAAACTACGAAGATCAACTTTAAAGTGACTTTTTTATAACTATATATATATATATATATATATATATATATATATATATAGAGAGAGAGAGAGAGAGAGAGAGTAAAATAACACTCTTGCTATGGATAATCATTGATTTCAAAAAAGAATATAATCAAATACCACAAGAATGTTGGTATGCAGAAAGGAAGAAAAGGGTGTTATAAGTAAGCTGAAATTACTAAAAAATTTATCATGGATCATTGACTATTATTAAAAATAGTTATGAAGTTACCCAAAAAAATATAAATTACAATAGAATTATATCAAGAATCAACATTGAGCTCATACTTTTTTTATTACTTAAGAAGAAGCTAGTAAATGATATCCAAAGTGACAGATCTTTGTGGATATTCTTCACAATTAACAGTTTTAATTGGCTAAAACAATTGGAAAGTTACAAAGGAAAAAATATTTTAAAGAGATGTATTTAGAGTTATTTTGTAAAACATCTACTGAAATAATTAGAAAGTTTAAAGGAAGAAAGTATTTTAAAGATGTGTTTAGAGAGATTTTTAATACATCTACCTAAATAATTAGAAAGTTACAATGCGAAATATATTAAAGATAGGTGTTTTAGAGTAAATAGGACAAAAAACATGAAATCTTATTATGCAATTGTAATGCGTGTGACATTAACATTTATCAATTAATATTATTAAAGAATAAAATGATACCTAAATAAGAAATCAAGTGTATTTCATCATTTAATGAAAAAACAGTGAAAAAAATTAAGAGCATCCAACTTTTAAATTGAATAAATTATTCCAGTGTAAGATGAATCAAAAGAATTATAGAGATCTAATACCGGCTTTATAAAATTGTATTTAAACCAAAGGTAATGTTGATTTATTTTTTAGGTTTCAATGTATATGTCCAATTCATAAAAGCCCACTTAATTATCTTATATTTAGTAATTATCACTCCAATTATTCCCACTAGTTAAATATAATTATATAATCATTTTTTATTTATGATTTGAGTTAGGATTAAACTCTGAATTTATATCTAACGAATTGGTTAACCAATTGAATTAAACCAAAATTAGTTAGAAAAAAATTAAACTTTTCAAAAATATAATCCAATCAAGATATAAAAATTGGTAAGCACAGAAAATACTTCTAATACATATTAATTAGGCATAAGACTAATTCAAAATCAAAAATATCATTCAAATCCTTAACAGACCACAACCTTATGTAAGTACTTCAGAGATTTAAAGCACAACATTAGTTTGTTTCCTACACTATGCGTGGCTAGAAAAGATAAAATCAAAAAAACATAGTATTATTTAAACAAACTCGAATAACAAAACATAATAGTCATTAGTACTTTAAAAAATCTTACATGGAGTAGGAAAGCCTTATTTAACCGGGGTGGTTAACAGACATTATTAGATTACAATTAGAGGGGAGGAAGAAGAAGAAGAATTGAGAAGATCGGGAAGAGTTGCCCCTCTCGGTCAGTGGAATGAGCATTAAATAGGCTCACAGTACCCTCTTGATTGTCATGGATAACGTCTCCTTTTAGTGGGAATAATTATATTGAAAAGATTCCTTTTTATTTAGACTAGTGGAGCTACAATGTGGCTTCAATAATTTTTGTTGAGTGCTAATAATTAAATTGAAAAGATTTCTTCTTTACTTTTTTCAGACTTGTGGAGAATAATTAGGTACACAGTAACATTTTTCTTTACTGTTGGTTTTCTTTTTTTGTGCTGGAAAGATACTTCAATAATTGTATTGCTTTGTCAGAGGTAGAGGATAATTCCGGGAATATTTTTTCGTAATAATTTTTTACTATGGTACGTCAAGATGCTTCTTCCTCTTACAATTGTATTCTATTATTTCTTGTTTCGAGTTTATCGCGTATTCACTATAGTATATCTTTCTTCTGGCAAAACATATAATTGTGTATTTTTTTCTTTCTATAATTTTTGGTAGAATATTTGTTTGTCTTCTTTACTTACAACTGCATTGTTTTTATTGAGAGTGAAAATCAATTTTTTGTACATTATTTCGTGTACCGTTCTTATAGGTTGTTTATAATGCTGTAAATAAATAGTTGCACTGAGCAATAATATACTCAAAAAGTCGTTGCATCTATTTTCTTTGTTTCATTCTACATCTGATATGAATCTTCAATAATTAATCTTTGAAATAATAATTTAGTGAGTTTATATTTATTTGTATATGGTTCACTGCAAATTCTGAGTTGTATAGGAGAAACAACTCCATTTAATTCGGGATAAGTTTGGTGAAGTTTAATATATGGATTCCAATGTTTTCACTACTTGGTGAAAAGTATGCACAGCATCGAGTATAGGTTATGTCATTCTCTGAGAAGACTTTTGTCTCCTAAATATATCATTCGAATTAATATGCATCTATATAACGAGTTTTGGATTAGTATTTCCATAAATATAAATAACCTGGTATTTCTCTGTTGTATGAAAATAAATTTGTGGGTTAATTCTTTCTTCATAAGGTGATAGTTATTGCCTTTCTTCGGCTATATTTATAATTTTCTTAGTAGAAATGTCTTGTAATATTTTATCATAAGTATCTTCTCAGAAGATGACACTTCTTTTGTAGTAAATTCTTCATTTTTTGACAAAAACCATTTTTTTGGATTCTTCTCTTGTAATTCAGAGATTTGCAAAATCTCTAATTTTTCGTAATTCTGATATTAAAGGTAGATCTTCCTCTGGTATTTGTCCCGTCAGATAATTCTTTATTTTTCTTAGTTCTTTTAGAATGTTGCTGGCAAGAACAATCTCACATTCTTGTTTCCAGATTTTTAGATCAACAATTTCTAAATAATTGTTTAGCTATGGGCTACTTATCTTCAGTTTCACTAGATATTTCATATGTTTTCATACTTTCAACATCCATATTTACTTCCTGCATAATTCACGAGTTAGAATGTCAGTTAGAACATTTTTATTACATTCTATTTATTCTAAATAAAATAAATGCAGAAAGCAAGCTATGCCACCTGATTAATCTTTTGTTTGACAAAGAATCTATAATTTTTTCTTTAATAAATAAGATGGTTGTTTTATTATCTGTTCTAATTAAAAAATTTTCATTCATGAATATTTAGAATTTTTTTATTGCTTTATATTGCTAATAATTCTTTTTTATTAATATGATAGTTTTGTTTGATGGTTGTATATGTACCTGAATTATATGTATATAGGAGTTCAATATTATTACGTTTAGCTTTTAAGATTGCACCCAAACAAATTCAGAGCTATCTATTTCTATAATTAAATAGTCACTTAATATGAGTAAATGATTTTGGAAGATTTTTACGTGACTTTTATTTGATATAAAATTTTTTCATCTTTTTCATCCCAATTCCAGACTGTTTTTTCTTAGTTTCTTTTGTAAAGGAGCTCTTAATCAACAAGGTTTTGAATTAATGTTTTTGCATAATTAATACATCCTAAAAAACGATGTAGGTCTTTTTTATTATTTATTTTTATAAAATGATCAATTTTTGTTAAAATGTGTTCTTGTAATTCAATAACACATTTATCTTTTACAATTCCTAAAAATTCAATAGAATTTGTTAAAAAAACAGTTTTCTTTTTGCTTAATGTTATTCCATGTTCTTAGGCTTTGTGTGAAAACAAAGTTAACTGTTTTAAAGTGTGATAATTCTTTGAAAATATTATCCATTCGTCTTTAAAATATTTTTGAGGAATTTTTAACCTAAATGACTGACATTCCACTGGTTATGTCCTTGTGATGTACTAAATACAATAAATTCTCTACTATTTGGATGCATCATAATTTGCTAGAATCGTGATTAACAATCTAATTTGGAAAATCACTTAACTATTTTAATATAATTAAATATTATGTCTTTACTTGGCAGGAAAGTAACCATCAAATTTAGTATTATCATTAAATTACTTATAGTTAATTACTAGTTTTGTTTTTCCCCTTAATTGTTCAGCACGTTTTCTTACTAGAAAGATTGGGATATTATGTTAGCTATTGTCTGGATTGATTAATCTAAGATTTAATAATTCTTTTATTTGAACTTGAAATTCTTTTTTATTTCAGAGGTATATTACATAGGTCTAGCTCTTATTATAATGAGCGAAGGGTTAATTGGCTCAATTATAGCAACTGACTCGTCTTGTCTACATAATTGTAAAAGATTTTCAGAGAATGATGGTTCAAATAAAGAATTTATAAAAGAACGAAGTTCGGTGAGTTTAGAATTTTCAAGATAGGATATATTATTAATTCTTAAATGATTATTAAATTGATGGGGGAAAAAGTTTTCATGTTTTGATTGAGGGTGTAATCACCACGTCGGTTGCGAAAAACAAGTGTAGTGGAATGAAAGTGTGGTGTTTTAATGATAGGACAGTAGAGTGGGTGAACGTTTGGAGTGACTAAAATAGTTTTATTTTTAGATTGTGTAAATGATTGAAATATTCTAAAGAAATCATTTCCTAAGATTGAACCTAGATCGTTGTCAGACATGCACCATAGTTTGCTTATTTTTAGTAGAGCGGATTGAATAACAAAGAATTGGTTTGTCTAATATTTATTTATGGTTCGAAGACTATTAAATGTTTCAAGTAATAATTGTTCAAAATTGATGAGTATATGTGGTAAGATTATAAACTTTTTACATATAGTGATATCGCTACCCGTATCACATAAAGCATGTAGAGGAATAAGTTCATAGGTATGAATATATAATTCTATAGTAATATAGCTATGAAACCGTAGGCATGGGAGTTTGTAATTATCTATATGTATGTTTTCATGAGTTATAGTATGTTGCTGGAGAAAATCCATGCCCACTAATATACTGTCTGAATTCTTATCATCAGTTAGAAATAAATGTTGGTAATCTATGTGATGATTATTTATATCTCAAAATCCAAAAAATATATTAGCTTCATGAGTACAGAGGTATTTTTTTCCTAAATAATTTTGATAGATGTATGGTGTATCCTTCAGTGTCTATAAATTTTGTGGTATTAGATTTTGATCTATATGTGATTTTTGAGATCTTGTGTCTAGTAAGATATTACATTTTCGTTCTGGGATGATATAATAACCACTTACTAGCAATTGATTATTATTATATTCTTTTATACTTAGGGTTGGTATAAGAAAAATATACCTACTTGTATCTAGAGATCGTCTAGGTTGTATGGAGAGTAAATTATTATTTTCTAAGTTAGTTTTGGATGTCTTTGGCTTCCAAAATTTTTGTCTTCTTCGAAATCGAGGAGAAGGTTTGATGGTGGTGCTGTAATTTCTTGTTCATCAATTTCTTAATAAATTCTATTGAATTTTTAAGGCTTGTAATAGATAAAAATGCTACTAAATTACAGGAGCACATTTTAACAAAATTGATCATTTTAAACAGATAAATAATCAAAAAAACCTACAGCATTTGTTAGGATGTATTAATCATGCAGAAACCTTTATTAAAAACCTTGTCGAATTAAGAGCTCTATTACAAAATAAACTACGAAAAAACACAGCCAGAAATTGGGATGAAAAAGATGAAAAAATTTTATATCAAATAAAAAAGTCACGTAAAAAACTTCCAAAATTACATTTACACATACAAGGTGACTATTTAATTATAGAAACAAATAGCTCTGAAATTTTTTGTGGTGTAATCTTAAAAGTTAAACGTAATAATATTGAACTCCTATGTAGATATAGTTTGGGTACATATACAACTCCCGAACAAAACTATCATATTCATCAAAAAGAATTATGAATAAAGAAAACAATTAATAAATTCAAAAAATTCCTGAATGATACATTTTTAATTAGAACAGATAATAAAACAGTCATCTTATTCATTAATGAAAAATTTATAGATTCTTTGTCAAACAAAAGATTAACCAGGTGGTAAAGTTTATTTTCTGCATTTACTCTTAATTTAGAATACATAGAAGATAAAAAAAATGCCCTAGCAGCTATTCTAACTCGTGAATTATGCAAGAAGTAAATAAGGATGTTGAAAGTATGGAAACATATGAAATATCTAGCGAAACTGAAGATAAGTTTAACCCAGAGCTAAATAGTTATTTAGAAATTGTTGATCTACAAATATGAAAACTAGAATGTGAGATTGCTCTTGACAGCAGCGTTCTAAACGAATTAAGAAAAATAAAAAATTATCTGACGGGAAAAATACTAGAAGGCAGTCTACCTTCAATTTCAAAATTAGAAAAAATTAAAGCTTTTGCAAATCTCTGAATTACAAGAGAAGAATTTAAAGAAAATATTTCTTTGTCAAAAAATGAAGAACCTACTACAAAAGAAGAGTTATCATCTTCTGAGAAGATACTCATGCTGAAATATTATAAGACACTTCTACTAAAATATTACAACAATTCTACTAAGAAAATTACAAATATAGTCGAAGAAAGGCAGCAACTATCACCTTATGAAGAAAGAATTAGCCCGCAAATTTATTTCCATAAAGCAGGGAAATACCAGGTTATTAGTATTTATGAAAATATTGATTTAAAGCTCGTTTCAGAATTATATAGATGTAGATTAATCCGAATGATATATTTAGAAAAAAAATCTTCTCAGATAATTACATAAACCTACACTCGATGCAGTGGATATTTTTCACCAAGTAATGAAATATTGGAATTCATATAATAAACGTAACCAAAATTATCTCGAATTAAAAGAAGTTGTTTCTCTTATACAACTTGAAATTTGCAGTGAACCATATACTTCTAAATAGAAACCCACAAAATTATTATTTCAAATATTAACTGCTGAAGATTTATACCAGATATGGAACGAAATAAAGAAAATAGATACAACGAATATTTGGGTATACTATTTCTCGGAGCAACAATTTATTTACAGCCATTGTAAACAACCTACAATAAAGTACATGAAATAATGTACAAAAAATAAATTTCTATCCTCAATAAAAACAATGCAGTTGTAAGTACAGAAGTAAAAGAAATATTCTGTCAAAATTTACATAAAAAATACACAAAGTATGTATTGCTAGAAGAAATATATACTAAAAGGACTACGTGATAAACTTGAAGCAAGAAATAATGGAATACAAATGTAAAAGGAAAAAACATCTAGACGTACTGTGGTGAATAATTATTAAGAAAAAAATACTCCCGAAATTATCTTTTACCATTGACAAAGCAGTACAATTATTTAAGTATCTTTCCAAAGACAAATAATGAAAGTTAGTTGTAAAGAAAGATTTTACAACGTATCTAATTATGTTCGACCAGCCTGAAAAAATAAATGAATCTTTTCAATTCAATTATTAGCACTCAACAAAAATAATTGAAGCCAAATTGCATCTCTACTAGACTAAAAAGAAAAATGAATCTTTTAAGTGCAATTATTCCCACTAAAAGGAGACGTCATCCACAACGATCAAGAGGGTTCTCTGAGCCTATTTAATGCTCTTTCCATAAAAAGATGGGAGCAACTCTTCGCGATCTTCTCAATTATTCTTCTTCTACCTCCCCTCTAATTGTAATTTAATTATGTATGTTGGCCACTACGGCTAATAAAGTCTTCCTACTCCATGTTTGTAAATTTGTTCTAAAGTACTAATGGCTATTACGTTTTGTTCTTCCAGTTTGTCTAAATAATACTATGTTATTTTAATTTTATCTTTTTAAGCCACTCACAGTGTAGACAAAAAAACTAATGCAGTGTTTTGAATCTCTGAAGTACTTACATAAAGTTGTGGTCTGTTAAGGATCTAAATGGTCTTGTTGAGCCCTAACTTTCTCCAGAAATCCACGGGAAAAGGTGTAAGATGAACTGGAGATTTTAAGATCAAACTATAGAATAGGTAACATCAAAAATAAGATAACATTATTTTAAACTCTCAGGTGGAAGCATAATGGACCCTAATATTTTAGAACAAAGTGTAGGCAGAAGAGTAGGAAGAGTTTATCAAACATGGAGGACAGCATAAAAGAATTAGAAGTAGAAATAAGAAAATTAAGAAAAAACTAAAAAATGATACATTAATTGCAAGCTCCTAAAATTAAAATAGGTAATGCATAATCAAGAATATTAATAGTATCACATATTTGTACTACCTTAAATATTTATTCAAAAGAAACATCAAATCGTTAAAAAACACAATGTAAATATTTATATATCTTAAACAAATTATTAAAAAGAACACAATAATATAACCACAAAACGAATAATAAAAGAACTAGTACTAGCATCTTTCAATAAAAGACAATTTATAAATTAAGGAAAATGATAATGAGCTGAAATCATGAAATAAAATTTGATATTAATAATTAAGAACCATTAAAAAATGATTTTCATACACGAGGATTCATGAAGTCCACTCCAAACGGTTAGAATAAACTATTGATAATGACGATGTTCAAGGAACTCAACTTTACAATATGCTTTGTAAGGGATATATTCTTTAAAATACCATTTTGCTTCATCATTTGTAAATTTTTATATATGAAATGTTAATATTCTATTATAAAGATAAAATAAAGTAAATATATTGAAAAAGAAAAACAGTCAATCAAGGAATATAACAGTAGATATATTACTGACACTAATTCGCAATTAGATTTATAGAGAATAGAAAGATCAAGCATGACAAAACAATTGAAGACTTCAAAACTACCATGCTTATCAATGATAAATAGTGCACCATAGTGCAAAATACCACATGTAACCACAATGAATAATACATATTGTGGCCCATACTATCTGAATTATAGAACAAAATATTAAAAATATGAATGAAACGCAACTAAATAGGAAAGAGTACTAAATCGAAATAAGTTATCATGTAATGAAAAAAAATCAAAGTGATGCTAAGGTTCGAGTGGTCAATGTCTCAAACAAATTGATGAAATTTATAAAATTGATGACATGAAAAAGAAAAAAGTAAATAAGCTTTTTGAAAGCCACTCGTAATTAGATTTATATCCTCAGTAAAAACAATGCAGTTGTAAGTAAAGAAGTAAAAGAAATATTCTATCAAAAATTACATAAAAAACACACAAAGTATGTATTGCTAGAAGAAATATATACCAAAAGAACTACGTGATAAACTCGAAGCAAGAAATAGTGGAATACAACTGTAAAAGGAAGAAAAATCTAGACGTACTGTGGTGAATAATTATTACGAAAAAAAATACTCCCGAAAATACAAACAGTATGGCGGCATTTTCAAAAATGCCGCCGCACTTATAAGCTGCCTCAAACAGAGAAAATTATTGCATACAGAGCACGTACCCAGCGTTGGGTGCGGAATAACCTCCAAATACCCTCATTTTGAGGGTATTGAGAGGGGTATTGATTATTAAGGTATTTACAGGGTATTGGTTATTAGGTATTGATAGGTTATTATGAGAGTACTGTTGGAGGAGCTGCGTGCAAACTGCGTACGTGCTCCGTATGCAATAATTTCCCCCTAAGCAGAGCCTTAGACACTGCACATCATTCGAATAAAGTTTACTTTGCATGTAATGTTCACTGCGTGATCCTTCCGTAGATCAGGCATAAAAAAGACTTAATGCTCGTGGACAAGCGTAGAAAAACAACCTTATGCACGATAGACCATGAGCAGCAATGAAGAGGAATAAAACTGTGTTAGGTGGCTTGGGTGAACCCATATAAACGAAATTCAAAATATTAAAATCCCCTCAAAATATCTCATTTTCCTTGCTCTATGCCTCATCAGCCAGACGCACTAGGTTTCGAATACGCCGATGCTTCCTCGATATCACCATCTCAATCCTCCACAGGGGCAAACGCTCAGATCGAGTGCGATTCTATATAAAAATTAACAAATCTACTCCAACAAATTCATGCAATATATCGAATCTCTCCTTTTAGTAAAAACTTCTGGGTGAAGTGCGAATGTTGATCCGATCTTACCAGTTCTGATGAAATGAAAATAATGAAAAAGAAATAAACGAAACCATCTATGACTTACAGAAGAACAGTGGAGAGCTGGGGCGGATTCGACCTTCGAAGACGCTGAGGAGAGAGGAAGTATGAACGGGAAGAAGAGCGAATGCTTCGATGAAACCCTAGAATATATAGATGTAGACCTAATAAGCTATGAGGCGTTGGATCTAAATCACACGGTTCTGGGAGATATAGCTTCGTTAGCTCGCGAACATTGAAATAATCCTTTTTTTTATTTCTTTTTCCTATAAAAAAATTAAAAGAATATATGCATTTTTTAAAATCCACAAACTAAATCATAACACGTAATTTTGTTTACTTTACCAATTTCACAAAGGTGATGGCACCCATAAATACATGAATTTGATGATTTTAAAAATATAATATAAACATCAATTTTATATTTATAAATATATAATATTTGAGTGTGTCAAACTCTGGGCTCATTGATTGCGGTCTTTGGTGTAAGTCCCTCGGGTTAAGAGTTTGAATCTCACCCATTACGAGAATTAGAATAGTACATCGGACTGGAAAGGGAGTCCGTTCCTTGATCAGTTCAACCAATGGGATTGATCGACGGTCTCCGACTGTCGATCAATATATATATATATATATATATATATATATATATATAATATTTGAGTGTTATTATTGTAATTCCCCCAGGTAACTCTTACGTGTAATCAGCAAAATTTTATCAAGCACAATTTTTCATATACTTTTTTATAAGAAATCTTCTAAATTCAAATTTAAGATCATCTGAATCCTGATTTCAGCAAGTCTATATTCGAGCTTAACATCTCGATAACGCAAACTCAAATATATCAAACTGGTTCAACTGAGTCTAAGCATACCCAAATCAACTCATTATATTACATTTGGAGACTTTAAATTATAAATTAATTTATCAGATGAGCGTCAAAATTGACATGTTTATATTTAAGTCGAGCGTCTCCAGATAGGGCTGTCAAAAAAGCTCGTTGTTCGCGAACAGTTCGTGTTCGGTTCGCCAAAAAGTTCGTGTTCGATTCGTTCGATAAGCAAACGAGACGAACACGAACAAATTTTTTCGTTCGGTTTGTTAAACGAACCAAAGACGAACAGTGTTGTGTTCGTTCGTGTTCGGTTCGTTATTGTTTGAAATATAAAATAATTTAAAATAATATATATAAAAAATTTATTATATTTTAAAAATAATTATATATTATAAAAATTTATTATATTTTAAATAATTAAACTTCTATAAATTATAATATATGATAAATTATTAATAACAATAGTAATATTATAGTATTAATTATATTAATATAAATATTATAATATTATAATTAATATACTATACTATAAATTAAAATAAAACCCTAATCAAAACCCTAAACACCTTATTCGGTTTGCTTCGTTTTGACGAAGTATAGGTTACCTGATGTGTACAGAATACCTGATCAATTTGCTTCATTTTGAGGAAGTATCCTATCAAAGCTAGGGCTGTCAAAAAAGCTCGTTGTTCGCAAACAGTTCGTGTTCGGTTTGCCAAGAAGTTCGTGTTCATTCGATAAGCAAACGAACCAAACACGAACAGTGATGTGTTCGAACATTTCAAACACGAACACTAGCTCTGTTCGTTCGTGTTCGGTTCGTTTACACCCCTAGTCTCCAGTAACAAATTCAACGAGTCTAATATCGCTAGATTCTAATATCATTAAAGCAACCAAGTCATTAAAATATTACTTATAATCAAGGGAGATCAACCAGAACCGTCAAATCAGACGCTAAAAAAGTTGTGTCAAAATACCAAAAATATCATTCACTAAAAGACTCGCTCTCTTCACTTGAGGAGTAGTAGAATAAGAGAGGCAAAGCAAAATTTCATGGTATGATCTAAAGATGACTCGATGAGTAACTACTGACATGCGTAGTCGCCGACCACCGTCAATCACTACACGACAACTAATCATGTCACCACCAACTATCGAGGAATCATTGCTTGCATTCGTTGTACTCCATATACAGTTGTTGTATCTAACACATGCATTTAACATCCGATAAATGACCGTCAACCTTTGTAGTTATCAAACACTGTCGTCGTTAATCATTGTTAGTTGTCACCACCTGCTATCATTGACCAACGCGCGTTTGTAACCTCTTCTTATGATCGTCGTAAATAGAGTACGGTTGGTGTTTCTAACACATATATTTTTCACGTCTTATAAAGATAATAATTATTATTGTTGTTAATTTATAGCATTGTTATCTCTATAATGAGATAAATGGTTCAGTTACTAACTACAATCATCAGTCTTCATAGTCAACTATTACATTTATAGCAATCGACTCTATGCTTTATGAAAAGCAGTTGTTGATACAAATTTTAACTACAACTTTTATCGCCACCCGTTGATGTTGGTGATACCAACTACAACATTTATGGCTCACTAATGTCTTCATAGCAACAAATTACAATATTTGTGGCTGACTATTACTAGTATTGCTTCCAATAATGACCTCTATAGGCAATTGTTGCTATTGCAATCACAGAATACAACCTTTATTGTTAGCTGCCGCACTTACAACCACAAATTATGGCCTTTTGTGGATGATTATTGCTTGCATGGTCTTCAATTACGATCTATGTGGCTATATATTGTTATTGCAACCATCAACTATAGCATTTATAACTAATAATTGCATCTGTAGTAATCATATGTTGTCTTCATAGGCAACAATTACAATTACAACTTCCAACTATGACCATTATGGCCAACAGTTGCTATTGTAATAACCAAGCCACCGACTACAGATTTTATGACAATTATTGTCTCAACAACAACCAACTACAGTATTTGCGACCAATAACAGTGATAATACTTTCAACTACAACCTTTGTGATGAATTACTGATATTACATCCGCCAGCTAAATCTTTGTGAACAACTATCATTATTATAACCAATAAGTATATGTGTTGTATTCCAATTATGACTATCATAACTTTATTACTATGATACATCTGTAATTATCAGTTTTATGATTACATATTCTCTAATTTAAGATATTAATGGATTTATGTATTTATACAGTGAAATGCTTTGACTGAGCTAAGCATTGTAATTTTTTTTGTATAAAAACCTCAGTGTCTACTCTTATTATTTTTGTTAATATTCGTATAACATATAGATATTTAATCATCACTATACTACCGTGAATCTTCGAGCACACAACAAACATGAATTACATTAATGAATAACATAAATCTAAACCCTAAACCCTAAACACTAAACGACAAATATGAAAACACCAATTTTACTAATTGAAATTCTTAAAATGGATAGTGACGACGAATGATTAATTTAGATAGAAACTTGTTGTTTGCATGCTTACATGTCGATGACTACTAAAATAGAATTTTGGTGCTTAATTGCAAAAGTAAAAATTCAACAACAAATGACAAAAAGGCGACATTAACTTAGTTATAATGATCGAATAATAACAATAATTAGCGTATGACAATCAAATAATATTATTCTAAAGACAATGATCATACTACAACATCAACAGAATAATAATTGCACTACATCAATCACCAACAATGATCGACAATAATTACTAATTACATGTACATGTATGATACTTAAATCATAATATCTATTTATATAACATTCAACTAAGCAAATGACATAAAAAATATTACAAATATTAATATTTTTATGCAAAATATATATTTTCAAGCTTATGGTTTGGTATAATGAAGACTTTAAATGTTATATAAGTAAATATTAAGATTTAAATATTGGATAGGTAAATATACAAGAATTGTATGATGTGCAAGTAAAATCCTGCTTAAATTTAATAAAAAAATGCAGATTTACATTCGTACCACTCAATTTCAAAGTATTTACATATCTAACATCTAAATTTTAATTTTTACGTATTTATCACAGTAACTATCTATGATGAAGATGGGAATGATGGAGGCGTAGAAACAATTAAAAGAATGAATAATATGCACGAATTTAAAGAATAATTTTTTTAATTATTTGGAGCCCAGGGAGACGCGTGGGAGGAAAAAAAAGGTTATTATAGGTGTGTAAATGAACCGAACAAGAACAAACAGAACTAGTATCGTGTTCGAAACGTTCGAACACAGCATTGTTCGTGTTTGGTTCGTTTAACAAACCGAACGAAAAAAAAATTGTTCATGTTCGTCTCATTTGCTTGTCGAACGAATCAAACATGAACTTTCTGGCGAACCGAACATGAATCGATTCGCGAACAACGAGCTTTACAGCATTTCTAGCTCGATAGCATACACTTCTCAAAATGAAGCAAATTGATCAAGTATTGCAGTACACGTCGGATAATCAATACTTACTCGAAATGAAACGAACAGAATAAGACGTTTAGAGTTTTGTTTAGGATTTTATTTTAATATATAGTATCGTACATTAATTATAATATTATAATATTTATATTAATATAATTAATATTATACTATTATTATTGTTATTAATAATTTATCGTATATTATAATTTATAGTAGTTTAATTATTTAAAGTATGATAAATTTTTATAATATATAATTATTTTTAAAATATCATAAAGTATATATATATATATATATATATATATATATATATATATATATATATATATATATATATATATATATATATATATATATGTTAGGTATGGCTCATATCCGGAAATTGGAGTCTCTTGGTGTGAAGAGGTGTGTCTCTTGATTTAAGTGGGTTGGGGGGAGTGAGGCGTTTTTGTAATTTACGTATGGGTTTGTACATATATATGTGTAACTCATGGGATGTAAATGAGCTCTCCGAAATAGTGAAATTCGCGGGCTCGCTCCCGAGGACGTAGGCAATTCTTTGCCGAACCTCGTTAAATCTTTGTGTGTTCTTCTGATTTGTGTCGATTCTTGTTTTTCGTTCAATTATTTTCATAACAATTGGTATCAGAGCCTCGTTCGAGGGAATCGAGGAGATCGACGCTGGAGATCAGAGAAGAAAAGAAGATTTGGCTTCGAGGTTGGAAGAATTGCGGTGTTCTAGGCGGTTTGGGAGATCCGGGAGAGAAGTTCCGGTCGGAGCGGAAGGCCTTCGACGGTTTGCGGCGGAGCGACAGGTGCGGGTTTCTGTGATTTCTGCGAAGGCTTTGTTGTTCGACCCGCGCAAAGGAATCGCGAGACAGGCGGGAGTTCGACGAATCTCGCGAGCGAAAGGCGAAGCACCGCAAGGTCTGTGCGGTTCAGGCGGAGCGCAGGGAGCAATTTCGCGTGAACAGGAACAGTGGAAGCCTTGCAGTTCGCGACAGAGGCAAGCGGCTCGGAAGAGGAGGAGTTCGGCTCGCCGGAAGAAGGCCGGCGGAAGAAGGCAGGCGCCGGAGTTCGCTCGCTCCGAACGGTGCACGGAACCGGAGCCTGTGCAGTTCGCGGAGGAAGCATCGCAGTAGCGGGAACAGTTGCCTCGGCAGTTCGGGAGCAGTTGCGACGGGCGGGAACAGAAGCGACGGTTCCAGGAAGGGTCGCGACGAAGGGTCGCAACAGTTCGGGTCCAGGCAGAGGCGGTTCCAGGAGCGCGATTACCAGGAGGTTGCAGCGGAGGAAAGGAAAGGAAACGGAATAAAGCATCTTTTAGAGAATATTCCTTTTTTATTTTGCCAAGCCGCAGTTGAAAACTCTCCTTGATATTTTTTCTTTAATTCCTTAATCCTTGTTTAGCAGAAAATTAATTGCTATTAATTGCTATTAATTGTTGTGCTTTGCTGGAAGAAGGAATTGGAAGGAGAATAAGAGAAGAAAATTTTGGAGGAATTTTCTTCTCACAATCTAGGAATAGGTGGAGTTTGCGAACGAAAATTTTGCATGCAGTTTCAGGAAATAGAGGAGTTCGGCCGGTTCAAAAATCCGCTGGAAACAGATGTTGTCCACCACGAGCAGGAGCCTCGTTTTGCGGGAAATTGAGGTGTTCATCCAGTTAAATTCGACGGTTCGTCGCAGGAGATTTTGCGACAAGTGGAGTTCGGCAGGGTGCAGGTGGCGAGCAGGTGAGAAGGGATTCATGGCTCGCGGAAACTGCAATTGGCGCCGAGGTTACTGGTATGAACAGGAATTGTGCTTCGTGTGGAAAATTTAATTCACGAATAACAGGAGAATCGCGGGAAAGTTGCTGCATTTGACAGAGAAAATTTCGAGTTCTTTTGAATTTATTTGCGGAGTATTTTCTTTTGTTTTTCAAAGCAATGAAGGAAAATACGGTGCGGGATTAAATTAGGATGACGATGTATGGTGCAAAATTCAAGATAGTGAAGTTCGGTGGGCAACGGAAGCTTCGGATTGTGACAAACAAAAGTGAAAGATTTGTTGGTGCGACGAGGAATTTTGAAGGCGTTGCGAGGCCAAGCTCGATTGAGTATTATCTATCAATTGTTGTGGAGTACGATTGTAGGTGAAGTACTGCTCTGTCGAATCATATGATGAAATTGCGAGCGGGAGCTTTGGCCAATGCCGGGTTAGATGGTTTGGTGACCCAACCCACTTGGTGTAAGAAACTCCATGATCTATTTCTCCTAAATGCTGGATATTCGCGAGTGGAGATTTTCTCCTGAAGAGTTGGATATTCGCAAAAGTAGAGATTGTTAAATGTTTTTTCTCTAAAGAGGGTGGATATTTCTTAAGGTGGAGATTTGTTTGGTAGACACGTATACGGGTGAAGCATTTCTCATAAGGTGCTTGATATTCGCCAAGGTGGAGAATTGTTAGGTATGGCTCATATCTGGAAATTTGAGTCTCTTGGTGTGAAGATGTGTGTCTCTTGATTTAAGTGGGTTGGGGGGAGCGAGGTCGTTTTTGTAATTTACATGTGGGTTTGTCAATATATATGTGTAACCCATGGGATGTAAATGAACTCCTCTGAAATAGTGAAATTCGCAGGCTCGCTCCCGATGACGTAGGCAATTCTTTGCCGAACCTCGTTAAATCTTTGTGTGTTCTTCTGATTTGTGTCGATTCTTGTTTTTCGTTCAATTATTTTCATATATATATATAGAGTTATTTTAAATTATTTTATATTTCAAATAATAACGAACCAAACACGAACGAACACTTCACTGTTCGTGTTTGGTTCGTTTAAGAAACAAAAAAAAAATTATCCGTGTTCGTCTCGATTGTTTATCAAACGAATCGAACACGAACTTCTTGGCGAACCGAACACGAACTGTTCGCGAACAACGAGCTTTTTTGATAGCCCTAATTGCATATAGGACTGTAAAAAAAACCTGTTATTCATGAATAGCTTGTGTTCAATTTATTTGTTTAGTAAATGTTCGACTCATGAATTAAGTAAATAAGTCGAATGCGAGCAAATTTATTAAGCTCGAAATATAAATGAGCTGAACACGAACAACTCTTTATTCGATCATGTTCGGCTCGTTTTCCGTCGAAATAAAAAAAAAATCATATATATATAAATATTTAAATAACAACAACACGTGTGGGAATGTATTTTTGTTGTGGTAAAGTATTTTTTGCGCATTCTTTTGTATAGATTTGACCAAAATTCAAATCAAATGCTCTTCATTTATTTTTCTCAAACAAGTTAATTTCAAGCCGAACAAGAGTAAAACACGATCAAGAATTTTTAAATCCAATCGAACATGAACACACTGTTCACGAGTCAATTTCACACACGAGCCGATTTCGATAAAAATAATTTCAAACGAGTCAAACACAAATCAAAATTTCGCTCGCTCAAGTGCAGCTCGTTTACAGCTATAATTGCACATGTAACGGACACGATTCCATCATGTAAAATGTTTTGGGTCTTGAATGTATAAATTAAAAGTTTCCGGCGTGAGATATGCAAATATAATTATTTGAAGTGTTGTGTATGCGAAACTTTTTATTCTTATAATGTATCACAAGAACTCAATAGTCAAAAGTTTGATTTTGAATTTTTTTATAACACCAATAAAATTTGATATATTTCAAGTGATTACAAGTTAAATACAAGCTTAAAGTCAATAATTTGAATGTTAACTAATATAATATACATACTTACCAACATTATATCTATTAAATTTTTTAATGATAAATATCAATGGAAATAAAAATTGATCTGCACTGATCTCGAGGCAATCCAATAGTCGTCAATTTATTTCAGTCGACCAACCAATCTCTCTCCCTCGACCACCTCATTGCAGACGACTGGTCAAGATCTCTCCCTCGACCACGTCACTTCAGTCAGCTTACAAACACGGTCATGAAAATCTGTATCGATCTCGAAACAATCTAACGATCAAAATAAAAATGATTAAAATGTCATTTGCTTCTCCCTAAAGTAAGACCAAATATGTAATTTTGATATTGTTTTGCCCCTTCTATCTCCTATAAATAAGAGGGGCTTTATGATGTAGAGGGGCCCTTTTTAGCTCTCCAACACTTGTATCAGCTTTATGAAATAAAATTGGTCCACGAGCCTTGAACACCCCATTCTCTCTTTGACTGGAGGAAGTCCTCCTCTTCTCTCTCTCTCTCTCTCTCTCTCTCTCTCTCTCTCTCTCTCTCTCTCTCACACACACACACACACACACATTTCTCTCCCTCTCTCGATCACCCCTCCTCGATCCAACGCTCCATTCCTTGAGCATGATCTGCCAGACATATTTGGATACAACATCCTTAAAGGTGCGGCGAGCATGGGTGTACCGCCAACAAGAGACGAGAAACACGGAGAAAGCATAAGGGGAATTGACACAATGGAGAACGCGTTCCACTTATTCATCTGGTCACTCCGACTCCATCCGCCGGTCACCAACCGCTAGGGCTGTCAAAAAAGCTCATTGTTCGCGAACAGTTTGTGTTCGGTTCACCAAGAAGTTCGTGTTCGATTCGTTCGATAAGTAAACGAGACGAACTCAAATAAATTTTTTCGTTCGGTTTGTCAAACGAACCAAACACGAGCAGTGATGTGTTCGTTCGTGTTCGGTTCGTTATTATTCAAAATATAAAATAATTTAAAATAATTATATACAAAAAAATTATGATATTTTAAAAATAATTATATATTATAAAAATTTATCATATTTTAAATAATTAAACTTTTATAAATTATAATATATGATAAATTATTAATAAGAATAATAATATTATAGTATTAATTATATTAATATAAATATTATAATATCATAATTAATATACTATACTATATATTAAAATAAAATCCTAAACAAAACCATAAACGCTTTATTCAGTTTGCTTCATTTTGAGGAAGTATGAATTACCTGATGTGTATGGAATTCCTGATCAATTTGCTTCATTTTGAGGAAGTATGTTATCAAAGCTATGGCTGTCAAAAAAGATCGTTTTTCGCGAATAGTTCGTGTTCGGTTCGCCAAGAAGTTCTTGTTCGATTCATTCGATAAGCAAACGAGATGAACACGAACAATTTTTTTTCGTTTGCTTATCGAACACGAACACTAGCTCTGTTCGTTCATGTTTGATTTGTTTACACCCCTACCCACTGCGTACGACCAATGATCCTAACAACTGCAATTCTTCCTAGACATCTATTTTTCAATGGATCTAACTTGTGTCACCCATTTTCGCGATGCCCTTTAGATCCTTTGGATCTTTAGGACGGAGCCGGCGTGGCGACCCCCTGCCCCGTCAAAGTCATACGGTAGCCATAGACTTACCCCGTGCGCTTAGCTACTAAATTAGGACACTTTTCGTCATATTGTGTGCTAAGTTAGGATTTAGGTTGCTAGATAGTCTTTTTGATGTTTGGTTATTGTTATTTGCTCGATTGGTTGCCCTAGCCATGTATTCTTCTTTTCCATTGTTCTTGTGATGTGGCTGCATACTTCATATGCATGGTAGTGTTAGAACGTTTTTCTACAGGGAGTCGTGCCTACTTATATGCACACGCACAGATACCGCTAGGGGGAGCAAGTGATGATTTGCAACAATTTGCTTGCAGGTGCTATTTAGCTCCCCAACTTATAAGACATGACTCTTTTATGTTACATGCATGTGAGATTTCTCGCTAATATTTATTTTCATGCATAACTGAGTCTTTTCTTTTCCTATGTACTTTTAGAGTCCATGAAAGTCCTGTAGTAGACATAATATATGTGCACGAGTTTCGAGGCGTTTGGCGCAGGAACCACGTGAAGGGAACCAGGAGCTAATGCTATTGCCTCTTATCTTAATTATGTATTTTCATATTGATGTATAGAATTATGATCGGGCATGTAAATAAGGAGTTTGGCCGCATTCTTCTTTTCATGAGATATGTTGTCAGTCGAGCGACATTTTGGCCTCTTTTATTTTATTATGGAGTGTTTTTTTTCCTACTTTATAACATTCTCACATGTCTGCATAAATTTTCCTTGTTTCTTTCTGTGATATGGGATTTCACATACAATATAGGCTCATTAGGACTTAAATTCCTAATTTTTCTTAAAAATCCTAAATAAAACATTCAAGATAATTAAAATTTAGGATTGAAATAGTTAGGATTTTAAATTTGCACTTTTGCTTTCCTGCATATATAATAGGGCCTCCACGATAATTAAAGACCGTTCTAGATAATTGTATTCGTATTTGCATGTCCCGAGGAGGAGCCCCCGTGCCTCTTCAACTTGACTGGCCCAACATACATTCATAGGTGGTTGTCTAGTGCGCCTAGAGTATTAGAAGGCTCCTCGACCCAGACAGAGTGTAAGTCCTTTTGTTTGGAACATTTCCAGCTTTGTAGTTGAACCTCTGCTTTTCTTTCTTTCCCGAGGCATTATTGTCACTTTGGCAGGTATAAGTCCCACCTCTTGAAGCTCCAACTGTAGTCATATGATAGAGTTTCATTCATTTAACCTTACGGCTACCGAGATCCCCCGTGGGTGACGCAATTCAAAGATTACTAATCAAGGATTTCAAGACGTGTTGGGTCGACTACCTTCACGACCGGGTAGACTTATGACCTATTTGTCACAATTGCGAGCTTCTCGACCTTGTACTGTAAATGCTGTCTGTTCCCAAGAAGTACTGCGGAAGTTGCAGTCATCTGTTTAGGTCATGGTCCGAGAAAAACTGCGAGGCAACTTTTCTCGTAAAAATGACCAACCGCTCTAGGTTTGTTAAAACTGTTAAAAAATTATGTATTTATATGTACAAGACGAACTACTCTGCCTCAAAAACTCGATAGCATCCAAATAAAGGACCTATAATGGAATGATGCATCCACTATTGCATCTAACACCTGAACAAATATCGAAGAATGGAACGATGAGTCTAACACCTGAAATTCTAATTTGAGTTGAATAATGGAATGATGCATCTAACCACTGAAAATGATACATCCACTATTTCTAATTGTCATACTAGAATTAGCAAAGTTCTTCCAAATTAATTAAATATCACCAATTTCAGAAATAAAATGAATTCTAAAGCATCAACGCATGGAATGTATTTTTAATTTGTGCAGCTTACTCATATGTTCCAACTCCCCAATTCTATAACCATTCTCATCCCTAACACTAAACTCATTTAATTATTGGAGACAATTTTAAGCGACAGAGATTAAAAAGATTACTCACATCGCCAGGAAAGAAATCATCAGAGCAAGATCCCAAAACCACATTGTTATAGATTATGAACCGCAAATGATAGAGACTAGAGATCTTGGCATCTTACAGTAGGATTATCTATGCTTACTGTAGAGATGGCGAGAGATTTCCAAGTGGGGTCGACGAAGCAAAGGCGCGTGACGGGGCCTACGCAGCAGAAGGCGCGGGACGGCGAGGGCGAAGACAAACAAGCGAGACGGCGATTTCGAAGAAGATGTCGTGGGACGGCGAGGGAAGGATCGCTAGGGCTGCGGGGTTCGATTTATGGACGAAGAGGCTTGGGACGGAACACTTGGACTTCGCGAGGGCAATCAAAGAATATTGGCGCGGTGAAAGCTGGGCTGCGCGGTCAATCACACGGCCGGCTTTTCGCCCGCTTCAGCTTAGAACGAACACGAAGCTGTAAAACAAACATTGCCGTGAAAAAAACATCGCGGCAGATGGCCGCACCGCACCCAAAAAAGCTCAAACAAAAGGGTCCTTAAGGTCCTAATAGCTGTGGATGCGGGTCTGTGGTATCCCGACCCAATTACCTCTACCTTATAGGATTACTCTACATTCTTATTGTTGAGCCCCTTTGAGCCCTGTCGCTTATTGACTTCGTTGATATCATTTTGACGGCTCGATGTCGATGAGCTGTCGTCCGTTTGGGATACGACGATTTATCCTTTGCCCTTATGGCCCGGACGTGTTTTGACGTGTTGGGATATCCCTGTCAAGATGATTTAGGTTATTCTGTGGGCTCCGTACGCCATCAGCCGCTAACCCACTTGGGATGTGAGAGATTCACTCTCTTCCAGATGGCTTAGCGAGAGCTTTGAAGCATCGCGATGTTCCCAAACAGAATAACCTTCATTTGAGTACCTATTGCCCCATGTTTATGATAATATAAGAGAAACTTCTTTTATCTAGAGTATTCTTGAGTATCCCCTAAGATGTAATTAACCAGCACGAATACGTTCCTTTGGGAGTGCTCTTAACCCCATAACAGATACATATTCTCGACTCTCTAGTTATGGGTAGTCTACATAAATACTTCTTTCGCAGATATTAGTTCAAGGTGCATCCGCCCGATCTTGTTTGGGCGGACATGCTTGACTTATTCTTACGAGGTTTATCACACGTAGACTTTCCACGTTTTTATTTTCTCTTATTTGTCGTTTTGTTGTTGTATGTCCCTTCTTATTCGGTTTCTCTCTTATTCAAATCACTGATATGATTCGGGGTGGGGGGGGGAGAGAGAGAGAGAGAGAGTTTATTCGAACGGGGGAAGTATACAACGATCGATATGCTCTCGACTCCTTTTAAAAAAAAAAAGAGAAAAAAATGGCAAAAACAATAACTTAAATTAAAAAAAAATAGATAGATACTTAATTGAATAAATAAATAAATAAATAGTCTCATAAAAACACTCACACACACCTCATCTCATGCGATAGCCGGCCTTAACTCCTCTTTGCTCGAAGTCCTAACCGCCTCTCCTCTTGTTCCCAATTTCATCACCCATCTATTCTTTCCCAGTCTTCATCGTTGGTGACTTCCAAAGCGAGCCACACCCCTCTCTCATATATAAATACCCTCTCTCGCAAGCCCTGATTGAACACACCTCACTCAACCCTTGATAAACCTACCTACTTTCCTCTTTGGTCCGAAACCCTCTCTTCTTCGATAATTCAATAGTATATTTTTCTTCTTTCTCTGAGCATTGAGAGTAAGAATCTTACTATTTCACCTTACTGTTTGGATTATTTGTGGAGCATCTCATTCAGTAGAATTGTCTCTTTGTTATTGATTTAATTAAAAAGAAAATTTTTTTAATCCTTCAAAATTTTCTTTAATTGAAATGGATTATGGATGGATTTATTGTTTACTTTGCTATTGAATTTATGAGATTTATTTATTTTTATCTTCCCCATGCGATTGGACATACACATTTTTTTTTACTATCTTGCATTACTTGTGATTTCACACGATGAATATGATTTTATTTTCAAGTAAATGAGAGATAAATTGAAGTGGGATTATTACATTTAAATGCTTGGTCTGTTATTTGGGTTGCCCACTGTTCATATATTTGTGGATGACATGAATGCATTGAGCTTATTAGATGATATCTCTGCTGAAAATGTTTAGACAAATACTCGCGTTTTATATGGTTGTTACCAAATCTTGCACATGGAAGTCCAAAGTTGTTATTCTTTATTTGATTGGATTGGGTTACTGCTACATTTGAAATCTTTGATAGTTCAGTATGGATGCTAGAGTGTTTATCTGAAAGAATTGTTTGGCTCTGTTATTGTGTTGAGCATATCTCATACACTGATTAGTTTTATAACATTGGATGAGTCTAATACATGTGATGATGGGTGTTTATTCAGACATCTCCTCTTTTGTTCTGTTTCTTTCTAATTTCTTAAGATGGGGTTATTGATATCTTCAAAAATTTAGGTGCAAATTCAGGAATGCTTACTATGAAGAATTACTTGTTTCTTCTTTTTAATCCTTGTAGGATTAACTTCTGGTAAGAAAATGAAATAATTTAATGGTTGATGATGAAGAAATGACCATAATATATGAAAAACAAGAGCTCCTTGTGTGTGATAGGTAAAACATGAAGTAGCTGATCAGCAACTAGATATAGGTTAAGAATCATGAAACACACAATAAAGGTTGATAACAGGTTAGCTTTGTGGGAGTTTAGTTGTACTTAATTTTTGTAAATATAGAGTTTCAATAAAATAAAGTTTGAACCCAACCCCTTTGTTTTATGAGCTAGCTGAAAATGGAGTCTAAGCATTTAATGGATTTAGAGTTATCCTTTAATATCACCTGTTTCTGGACAGAAGAATGAATAGTTTTAAAAAATAACAAAGCACTATGTATGTAAATATGCAAGTTTAGGTGTGAGATATATAGACACATAAGAATTGAGTTTATCGTATGTAATTTTTTTTATTATTGCATCACATGTAGGGTTGCTTAAGAAGTTCGTTGTCCTTCTCCTGGATGGCACACTCCGTAGCAACCCTTACTTGAGCTGCTACCAAGCAACCTTACACAGTAATCTCCTGTCTTTTCATTTATGTTTCAAAACTAGTATATAAGTTAATAATTATGGATTCATATATGCTAATTTTTATTTGAAATTACATCAGAGGCGGCAAATACATGCTACTACTCTCTCCACTTGAATATATATGCTTTGTTTATACACATGATACTGTTCTTCTTCTTCTACTTGCTGCACTTCTAGCATCTGAAAAGAAAGTAATAGGGTAGATGACGTAAGACATATGTGTAGGTTAAAACCCTATAACATGTGACCCAACACACTATTTTGACAAAATAATTTTAATGAATTTTCAAAATTTTATAATAAAATACATTCAATTAAATAAAATCATAAAGTATTTTTTTAAATATAAATAAATTCAACCATTCATATAAGTTAAAATATTAATAATAACATAATAATAATAAACCACCTTTTGAGTTTACAAGAATCATTTGGATGGGCTAATCCTATACTGCTAACAAAGTAATTCTTCGATATAAAGAAGTTTAACAGCTTCTTTAGGCCAAGTAAATTCAAAACTAACATCGGTATCGGGACAATGAATCTAGGGGATCTTGATCGGCGTTGCTTAACATAAAATAAAATACCCACTTTAATAATTTCAATAATAAACGTTAATGTAAAAGTTGTTTCATAACAACCTAATAACAACAAAGAACCTAAAATAGATCGTTTGAGGCATAGTTTCTCTCTTCCCTCCTCTTTTCAGTGAATGAGACGATAACACGATCGAGCGGTGATCAACCTTCAGACGATGGTCAAGACTAAAACTTGAAGCGAAAGATGATCCTCAACTAATCTTTCGATAAATTTAAACAACATAAACCCTTAGGACTTCGAGGTTGTTTATCTTGCACGACATAAATCCTTTTACTATCTCTTAGACTTTCGCATGTCGTGCGGTAAAAGTCTCGATTTTTTTTTAAGATTCTGAGATTGTTCGTTCGGCTCAACATAAATCTTTCTATCATCCTAGGGTATTTGCATTGATCGTATCCCGCTCAATTTAAGTTCGAGATTAAAATAAAATGACAGGAATAAACATAAAAAATATCATTTCCAAAACGTAAATCCAAATAGTTGGATGGTTTGGGAAGTCATTGAGGTTCCCTTCAGAATCTATGACGTCTCCTATCTTTCGCTCATTCGAGTTACAAAAATAACTGTTCGACAATAAGTTTTTCTCAGTTGATTTTCTTGCAACCAATCATGAAAACTAAACGGTAAATTTTTAAAGACATAACATAATCTTAATCGAGAGTTTTCTTAAGTGATTCTTATCGCTTAAGATGTAATTAACTATAGGAACTAGCGCCTATAAGAGAATTAGTGACCCAGATAATCTAAACATGATCTAATCTTCGTATTAGATAGGGGAAGAATTTATTGGTATTTTCATAGACCAAACAAATATCATAAATTTCTTACTTTAAATAATCGACCATTATTGAGTGATTTTCTCATCTATCGAGATGATATATTGCTTGTAATGTTATGTTCGATTATTTAAATAATCAAATATTTGAGATCTGATCGGTCTTATTTTTAAAATCAAAAATACTTTTCAAAACCAAAATTATACATATATTAAATTAAAATTATTTTCAAAAACCAAAATAAAACCGATAGATCTTTCTTCGTAGATGAAAAATAAGGTACACTAGTATCACCAAACTCTTCCTCCTCCAACCCATCTCTTTCTCGACTAGGTCACTGTCGTGCCTGATGATCGCTCCCGCCGACGAGCTGTCCCAACACCAGACTCATTTAGCACCAAATTTCCTTGGCCGCCAACCTCCCGAATTGCCTGTGGCTTCTCCCTCTTTATGTTTGGCACCTACATAGACCACCCTCATCCACCTTGCTCCTATCGACCGAAAAGCCACTCCTTCGATCGACCATCCTCTGGCTGATTGTCGAAGCCTTCCAGCCGAAAACTAACATTTGCACCCCCTAAGATTGCCTGAATACATCCCACGAATCACTGAAAAATCCCACAGATATCTCCCGTCGATCCAACCGATCGCATCTAGTTATTCAACAAATTTCATTAGGACTTTTTTGTCGATTGCTTCAATCGATCATCTCAATCCACTTACGTTAGAACCTCCTAACGATATCTTCCGTCAATCTCGGAAAATCCGGCACAACAAACAATAGTTGCGCTTCTTCGAGTCAATCATAAGCCCGACCTTTGCATGCGAGATCATCTCGGCTCAAAGGAATTGCCTGTCTCTCGGGTTCGACCGCATCCAGCAATGAGTCCAAAGCGACCACTTAATACACTTGTATCTTGTCCTTCAAGGGTCAACTTCTCGCAATCTAGCTCTCTAATTTCATTGTCTTCCCCTTGCTGGAAGAATCATTCCCAATGTTGTTGACGCAAGCAACCGCTTCGATGGAGAAATTCTCCACGCTGAAATCTTGGGCGTGCGAGCTAGATGGAGATTTTTATCTATAATGACAGAAAGTTTAAAGCTTGGTGAATTTTGAAGGAATTATCCCTGGCCATGGATGTTGCTTCGGAGAAGGTGGGTGGTTGAATTTAATTCAATAGTAGCTCAAATTTTCCCCAAAAATATATAGAGAATTTTTTACCGCTATCATATATGCAAAAAAGAATCTCACTTTGTTTGGTTAAGGACAACAGACTTCTCATCAACCAAAGCACTTGGATCATCTTGGCCTTTTTACCACCGGTCAACCAACTACCTTCGACTGGCTACTGCTCCCGATCACCGGCTTCAAAGAAAATCGGGTCTCCTGGCAAAGGCTATTAAAACAGGAGAAATTTATAAATGTGCCACCCAATTCATATGTCCATACCACTGATTTTTGTGTACACTTACACATGCCACTAAATTATTTAATGTCCAGCAATAAGACACCACCCAATCGGCAGTTGATCTCTAGCCAGCCATCTACCTCCAATCTGTCTCAACCCTCAGAACGGCCATCCCAAGACAAGAATGATTCACATGCATACTACTTGATTCTTTTTTATAAATCTACAAGTATTTTTATATGGTTTTTGAGGGGGTTTTCGTGTACACACCACCCATTCCTTTATCTTTTCAAATCTAACTCGTGAATCTTGTTGTTTATTCGCTGACCAACCACCTCATCTGGATGCCTTGCTGATCTGATTTACAAACAAGAGAAGAAAGATTTACAAACTCTTCACCCCATGCATTTCAACAGCCACTCGAGGTTAAGGAAACTCAGAAGGGGGAAAATCTGCATACATGACATTCAATTCTCGTCAAAATATCCTCCGGACGGTCACCCTTTCGTCGACCAGCCTCTGCACTTGCTGATCGATTGAGACGACCGACCAATCCGTCCCTATCCAAAACCGTGGATGCCTAAAACCAGAATTATCAAATATGCGGCTATATTTTGCACAAACCAATCATAAAAAGGGAAGATTTTACATACTCGCCATTTCATCTATTAATTAACACCAATTTACATACCCGACACTCAATGTTACCCGTTGGTCGGCAACACTTCTCGATCGTTCTCTGCTCCAGTTGCTCCTGAACAGCCACCAACTTCCGTTCAAGGTCGAGACTAAGCGAGAGCAAGGAGCTCCTACATGTTGGCAATCACTCGACACTTGGGGAACTCGAACCAAGGCAGAAAAACTGACAATGATGCCAAGAGCGTCTGATTAGTCAAAAAAAGAAGAATGAACTGAAATGATGTCATGATCTTCTGATCGATAATAAAAGCCTATAGAGCATATCAACGTCTGACAACGACAAGATCCGCGAAAGGGGAGGGGGTTAATGATTGTCCTACACCAAAATTATAAAGTTAGCACCCGAAAGTGACAAGTTCCACAAGGGTTGTCTAACGATTATCAGAGACCTGTGACACATATCAATAACCGGCAGCGACAAGCTCCGCGAGAGTGCTTAAACGTTCGACCTGTGCCCAAATTATAAAGTTAGCACTCGACAACGACAAGCTCCACGAAGGATGCCTAAAAATAACAAAGGCTTATGGGATGTATCAGCACTCAACAACGATAAGCTCCGAAGCGGTATATAAACGATCGTCATGCGCCCAAATTATAAATTTAGCATCTGGCAGCGACAAGCTCCTTGAGGGACATCTAGCGATCGCCAGAGGCCTATGAGAAATATCAGCACCCAACAATGACAAGCTCCGCGAGGCGTGCGTAAACAATCGTCCTACACTCAAATTATAAAGTTACCACCGGCAACGACAAGCTCCGCAAGGGGTATCTAACAATTGTCAGATACATATGGGGCGTATCGGCACTCAACAACGCCAAGCTCCACAAGAGGTGCGTAAACGATCATCTTATGAGGGGTGTACAACTCAAAGACTCCCTTCTGGAGTGAGCACCTATAAGGCTCCCCTCAAGTGAGAGCACTTACAAGACTCCCCTTCAGGGCGAGCAAATACAAGACTTCTTCGAGGCGAGCAACTATAAGACTCCCATCCAGGGCAAGAAACTGCAAGACTCACCCTTGGGGTGAGCAATGCTTAGACTTTTTCTCTGACGACCACCTTTCCCTCCAACCGACCATCGGAACCCAACAACTTCCTTCCGAAAGGAAAAACACCATGATGACTGACTCAGTTGACGACGACAAAGAAAGTAGAACCAAGCGCAAAAAACGTCTAACATGGAGTATCATTGGTAAATTACGTATTTGAGGCTTGTTTGATATATAAATTTTATTGTCTTTATTGTAGTTGTCACTATCAAGGAACAAATAAATTAGAAAACTTAATATGTATACTAAAAATGGTTGCACAGATCTCAAGGCAAACCAGTAGTCGGCCACCTTGTTTCAGTCGACCGATCAAACTCTTTACATCGGCCACCTCATTGCTATTGACTGGTATGATCTCTCCCTCAGCTACCACATTTCAGTCGGCCAGCAAACATTGACAAGAAAAACTGCATCAATCTTTAGACGATCCAACGGTCAAAATAAAAGGGACTAAAATTTCATTTGCTTCTCTCTAAAGTAAGGCTCAACATGTAAATTTTATACTATTTTTCCCCTCATATCTCCTATAAATAGAAAGGGCTTTATCATGTAGGCCCCGTTTGGGGCGGCGATAGAGGAGCGATGCGGCAGGACACTACGATTTTCCTGTGTTTGGGGTGGCGGAGCAACCGCGACCCGCTTTTCTCCTTCTACATTTTACCCTGGTGGCCTCCCTCTTTGCGATTTCGCCCTAGCTCTTCTTCCTCCTCGTTCAGCTCTTTACGCAAGGGGTAAGCTGCAATCTTTGTGATGTTAGATTTCAAAATGTTGTTTGGTGGTATGGATGTGTGGATTGGATGTGAATGCTACACGTTATTGGTGGCCCGATTTTTTGTGATGTGCACATGCGACACACCAGATGTTAGTTTTAAGTTGGTTAAAGACAACTAAGAACTCGTGTTCTTAGAAGGTTTAGTGTTTTTTTACAGTGATAGATTCGTTGGTTGCTATGCTAAGTTCTCTGAGACATTACACCTACTAATAATTGTAATTGATTACTTCTTTTAGCAATTTCATCTTCAGTTTTGACAAATGGATTATTTTTTTAATCATTCAGGAAAATATGAGCTCCAAGATTTTAGGGACCTCCCAAAGATTGCTCTGTCACTGCGGACTACAGTATTCCCTATTGATGTCACGCCGTGCACATAGCTACGTGGTGGGCAGACGGTTCAAAGAAGTATAACTTCTTCCGGTGGGCAAACAGCCCGACAGATTCCACTGCCGATAATGATCGAGGTTGGATAGCATCCTTGGAGAACGATGTAGCTTGGTCATAAGCAAGCTGGAATTTAAGATTAATATTATTAGTACTCATTGGTATGTGATATGTGTATCTTATTTTTTCTACTGTTTTGAAGTAGTCTTTTATTTCTCAAGTATCGACTATATTGTCATGACACTTCTGTTTTAAACAACATTATTGCACAGGGATGAAATGATCATTTATCTAGAAACAACTGCCGCACAGTTGTTTTCAAACTGTAAAAAACAAACAAATAACCAAGCTTTCATGACATCTTCCATGACGATTGCTTGTAAAACCAACTTATTGGATAAGCTGCAATGTGCCCAAATAGACCCGTAAAGATAACTTTTTTGGCTCTCTCACACTTATTAAATCAAGCATTATAAATTAAAATGGGTCAACGAGCCCGGGAATACCCCATTTACCCCTCGGCTGGGGAAGTCCCACACTTTTCTCTCTCTTTCACTTCTCTCCCTCGCGATCACCCCTTCTTAGTAAAACGCTTCATTTCTTGAGCATGATCAATGGGACACAATACAACAATCGTATTTTTATAACTTTGATTTAGGGCCCGTTTGGGGTAGCTTATAAGTGCGGCGGTATTTTTGAAAACGTCGTCATACCATTTGATTCGTGCATTTGGGTAACTTATTGAAGAACAGAGTTTTCAATTTCTTAATATACGGAGCAGTGGGGACAACGCCGCGTCCCACGAGTTCAATCTGCATCTCGACAGTTATTCCTCTCGTGCCCTTAGAAACTTCGAAGCTATCCGTCTCTCGCTCCATCGCTACCTGAGTTTCGCCCGAAGCCTTCGCTTAACCTTTCATCCTCCTTTCGAGTCTGAAACCCTCGCGGTACAGCCGCAATTGGAGCTAGCTGGGAAGACAATACATCTAGAGCGATTGAAGATGAAATCCATCACGGAAGGAATTTAATGTGGTTTAGGAATGCTTCCGAGAATGCTTCGTAGATCATCATGCTTCTCTTGCTCTAACGTCGGAGCAGTTTGGATCGCTTGCTCGTCTACGGGAAATCGCGGCCTTTGTGCTTCGTCGGTTTGGAGAAATCGGATGCATCTGCATATGATGGGGATAAGGTGAATCGGAGCCTTTCCACTTCCATCGTCTTGTTTCAAAGGAATGTTTGCTGTCTGTTTTCACGCAATGTTATTTTGCACAAGGTTTTGAGCGGGATTATATCTTCAATCTTGCCGAACAATTTTATTTTTATTTTTATTTTAAAAAGTTAAACCATACAGTCCCCATAAATCCTGTTTTATTTTTGTGCTTTCACTTAGTTTTTAGTAAGCTTTTACAACAACTTTTAGCATTTTGAGTGTTCTAAAATTCAATCATATTTTAATCAAATATGTCAAACATGTTTTATTTCAAATCAAAAAATAAAAATAAAAATAAAATAAAAAATAGAAAACATAAAACAAAAGTGATTCCAGATTGCCTTTAGAGTGAGAGTAGCACATAGAAAAACAAATAGCAGCATATCTAAATTACTACTAAGAAATTTCTTATAATTTCACTTTGATAAAATCTCTATCTTTAATTTTAAACACAAAATCATAACCTTTCATATATCCCATCACAAACCATAATCTATCAAATCAAACCTTTGTTTATCCTATCCAAGGCAATTTATCAAATCACACTTTCATTTTGCACAAGAACAAGCAAAACTTCCTTTTCATCATAAAAAATAACCATGTTATCTTATAATTTACATCTAACAATTTCACTCTACTTTGCGGACCACTCTTCTCTATTTCCTCAATTTCTTTACCTTTTCACCAAGTCTCACTCTTTATCCGTCAAATTTTCACCATAAATCTCTCTCGAAAAATAAACTTAGATCCAAATTCTTCATTGAAAAAAAAGGCATTTACATGCATAGCCCACAATTCATACGTACTTGTATATATAACACCTACACATTCATATTTACACACATAGCACTCAAATATTTAAAATCACAAAAAAATAGCACCATTACCACTTTCTAAAAGTGAAATACACCTTTGCATGCATTGCCTTAAAAAAACCAAATTGCTATGTATGTGAATATTAAAGTTCAGGTGTGAGATATGTAAATACAAAAGAATTGTGTGCTGCGTATGTGAATTTTCCAAAAAAGAACATCTCATGCTAATCCCCTCTTATCAATACATGTATGATGTATCTACCTAAAATTATAAGTGATACACACCAACATAATAACTTATAAAATAGGAAAGTCATTCCCCACAAAGAAGAAACAAAGCTTAAGTTGCCTTACATCGATAGAACAATCAATATTGAGAAAATTAACAATTGCATCATGAAATCCTCAGCACAAAATTGAAGTTGGAATATTCACATACATACCACCCAATTCATATGTATTTACATATCTTAACACCTAAACTTCAATTTTTACATATACGTCATCTCACCGTTGCATGAAAACGTGTATTTCACTTTTTAAAAGTTAAAATAGAGGTATTTTTTATGTAATATGAAAGATTGGGTGGTATATATAAAAAATAAAATTCAGATGTTATATATATAAATACATAGGAATTAGATCGTATGTATGAGCATGCCCCTTGAAGTTTTTTCTAGTTATTTGCATCCATAAAGCTAGCACAAAAACTATTCCACCTGAGGAAAGAAATAAACCCCTCCAATTGGAGAAAAAGCTCAATTTGCAACTATAAAGAAGAAAGAGAAGAATGAAGGAAAGAAAAGGGGGCAATTAAATACATAGCACTTAAAACTTTGCGATTTGCAAAACTAACACCCTCTTTCATTTGCTTTTCAAGTTCTCACTCAAATATTAAAATTTATAATAAAATTCCTGTCAATAATATTTATTTTTATCAAATTACCAATGATTTGATCGTGGCATTGGTAAATACACAGGTTCAGTAGTTCAAAAAAATAACTTAGTTGCTAGATTTATAAATAGCAAGATTTTGGGTGTTATGCATATAATTATCCAAAAAAATAATAGAGCAAAACTTCATTGAGCATTTCTCACAAAAGATGGAGCAAGGACTTGGAAGCTAAAAGAGAGAGAAATTTTGGATGGGTGAATCCAAATTACTGAATTCACTCGGAGGGCCCAACTTTGTTACTTTCAATGGAGTTATATGAACTATAAAAAAAAATATATCTTGACCATGTTTCCTTTTCTAACTTCACCAATATGACTCTTATTTGATAGAAAATGCAATCTAAGGAAGATTTACAAACATAACACTCAATTCGTATGTATTAACATATCTAACACCTGAACTTCAATTTTTACAAGTGTGCCAGCTGACGTATGAATGAAAAGTTGCATTTCACATTTTTTTTAAGTTAAAATAGTGGTTCTTTTGATGTGATATGCCCCATACAGAAAACACAAACCAGCCAGAATTCAAACATATCGCACAACACCTGAGAAAACACCAATCTTCAACATATAAACATTGCTCGCATGTGATAACAGAGACAAAAGAGAGGCGATTAAGAGGGAGAAGAACAAATATAAGATTAGATCAGTAAATTAGATCTTACTTCTTAAAATCTGATTTACAAATATAAAGAAAGATAAAGAGCGAGGATGAAGAACTCAGCTTACCCAACACCACGGATTAAGAACTGACAAAGTTGTTGATCAAATTCATCAGCACCAATAATTCCTCAATTTCATATATTTCTCCACAATTGCCAGGATGATTCAACTGTGAAGCTGCTCTCCACGAAAATCTAAGCTAAGAAAAATAGAAATCAAAGAATTACCAACTAATCCCGAAGCCCTGATTAAAATCGAGAAAACGGAACTCTAAGAGACGATCTAAAATCCTATAAAATTAAAAGAAAAAACAATCGACCAAAAAAAATAGTTCATAAAAAGAATGAATCCAAAATCGGGAGATCGGCGCGCTGAAAAACTATAGAAAACCCTAAAAAATTGGAAGAAAAAACTCTCAGAAATAAAAAGTTGGTTTGATCTGTCAGAAAGCCTTGGGTTCATCCAAGCCGTTGAAAGCCGACTTCGAACGATCCTCCACAGCTTTGATCCGAATGAAGGATCTCAACCGTTAATCACGCTCTGAACCCAAGACCACGTGTCATCAACCAGATTGAGTCGCTTGCCTCTTTAATTGTTAAAGATGCAGCTGTACGATCCTATAGAACAGATCCTGTTCAAGTAAGGTCGTGCTAACGAATTGCGGAAGCTATTATATAAAGTAAATAATATTTACAATTAAAACAATGTGGGACTAAAATTTCATAAGACCGCAAATTATATTTAAAAAAATTCGTTTTGCTTGAAATATGGGATATATTAACATTAAAATATGATTTTATTTATTTTAATTGGATGCGTTAAAATTTAGAAAAATTCATGAACCAATAATTAAAGTATAAATTATTCAAATTTTAGACGTAAAAAAAAAACTAAAACATTTTAAATATATTATGGCTCTTTTCTAGTGCCATTAAAAAAATGAAGATTATATGATCCCATTTGGGAAATATTTATGGGATACAAAAGAATATGATTCACTGACCCAAAAAATTATAATTGTGATCTGAAATGAAAAAATAATTAAAAATTAATTTAAGTTTTTAACATAAATTAAGATAAATAATTTAAAAAGATAAAATAAATAAATAAATATTTGGTTTAACTTATTTTCAGATTAATTTTCAGTTGTAAAATGGGCGCAATTTTCTTTTTATATAGTTTTTTACTTCCTTGATCACTAAACTTGGCATTCAAAGTCTTCATAATATGAAATAAATATTCTTCTCTTATTATAATATGATAGGTAAAGAGTTAAATTTAACTTTATTCATAAAAGAGCAAACAAGCCTTAGGATAGACTATTCATGACTCATTGGTAGGTTATCAAGAATGATTTAATATGGCAATAAATATATATTCTCTATTACTCATAGCCGATTTATATATACACACTGATAGAGGAAAAGGGAGATAAAAAATAAAAAATAAAAAAGAGGAGAAATGATAGGCAAAAGAGGAGAATTTTTTTTTTTTTTCCATCTTATTTATAAGGTTTTTAAGTAATACTGAAAAAAATTTGAAAAAAGAAAGAAATTATTTCATTGTAATAAACCTCAAATTTTAGTTATCAATCACATCAGAGAATATACGTGAATTACTATCTTGATATATCCTCGAAAGCTTATGTTATCAAATCAATGAACATGCCAACTGATTTGACAGAGCCTCGCAAAATGAAATGAATGTATGGACTACTTTATAACTAAGTTGAACCCCTTTTGGAATGGCAAAAGTGCCCATTAGATTGGGCAATTATTCTTTTGATTAGGGAGGGATTTATCAAATGTGAGGTTAACTTAAATGAGTTTCCTTAAAATGAAGAGCCCTGCTAAACTGGGCTAATATTTATATACAAGCTTCGTAATATAAATATTTTTGCCAAGCATGCACGTTTGAGAGCGTTCTTGGACTGTGTCTGTGTAGTCCCAACTTTTGGGTGAGTTCCTTCATTAACAAGATTGAGAATCCCTTGATTCAGCAAGTTCATTCGCATCATCATTCAAATATTCACATTTTTAATGCGTATTTAAGATCTGTTTGGGGCAGCTGTAACTACTGAAGAAGTAATTGTAAAAGAAGCTACAGTGGCTATTATAATTTTTTTAAAAAAGCCAGATCATAGCTTTCTTGCAATCACTGTATTTAGACATATCAGATTGTAGAACACTGCTTTCCATCACAACTTATTGAAAAAGTAGGAATATGCAGTTCTGTCAAACAAAAAAAATGTGGTGTTGTACCACACTGCTACTACACCGTTACCCCAAATATACCCTTAGTTTAACAAGTCTCTTAAACTTTTTAAAAGTGATTTTCTATGGATGAAAGAGAATTGAAAATTTAAAAATATATTTTTGAATCATAATATAAAATAACATTGTCATAATATCAAGCAAATAAATTATAGATATAAAATGAAGAAAAGAAGTTATTAATTTGATATTAACCTATTGAGACTGGGCACTAATAAGACAAATTCAAGATTTAGAGTTGATCCATGTGCTAATTTAGATATCACTCCATAACACTTATGAGGAGAGCACCATGAAATAATGAGCCAATTTTGATTAAACTAATCAACTCAAGATTTTAAGCACAAATTATTAAAAAAATATTTAAAAATCTTTATCTCCCCCATCCTTTCCTTGGATTTAATTTCATCAAATTTATATTTTCTTATTATTTTATTGCAATGATTATTTGAAATGAAATCACCTTTTTATTTCTATTAAATAAAAAGCCATCAATGAGTTGGCTCAAAGTGCTCAATTTTTACCATATTACCTATGCCTGAAAATGTGTATTTAGCTTCTAAAAAGTTAAAATGGTGGAATTTTATGTGATATGTAACAGATTTGTGTGGAATAATGCAAAAATATATGAAAGTTGGATGGTATGCATTAGATATGCAAATATATGAAAGTTGGATGGTATGCATGCATTTAAATCTCCCAAAGTAGTTTTGGTTTTTATATGATTTATTATTGGTCGTTCAGCAAAGAAATTTATTCAGTATGGAGTTAAATTCAATAACATTGTAGTTATATTCTTTACATTTTAAATTTTTTTTTAATTATTTAGGATGCAAGTTTATTTGTTTAACTTTTATCTTATAACATTAAGAAAATTAGTCGCGATAAGGCCCCATTTATTTTGGCTTGTAAAGCTTGATTTTTATAGAAACACTCGTTTACGTGCATTTGGTGCTTTGTTTCTGCGTCCCTCGGTTTGCGAATAAACTGTGAGGTTTATTTTCCTTAGCTACCCTCACTTTCATTCGTCACCTAGCCCTTGTTTGCCCTGTACAGATCTGAAGCCACTTGCTCTTGTTTTCATTCGTCTCTATTGGGAGACATTATTTCAGACGGAATACGCACGCAGCAGCTGCGTGCGGAATAACCCCCAATAACTTCAATTTGGGGTTATTGGAGAGTTGTTTGCATGTTATTATGTATTAAATAAATATTGGGTTATTTGTAGGTTATTGTACGGATTTCATTTTAGAGTTATTCGTAGATTATTATGGGTGTATTGCATGGTTATTGAGACCTGCGTGCGTATTCTGTGTATGTATTCCGTATGGAATAATTTGCCCGTCATTGGTATGTATTTTTAACTTCCCTCCTCACATTATTTTCACAATCCATGTCTTGATTGAAGGTTAGAGGAATACATTCTACACTGATCATGACCTAGCTTATTGTGAGGAAGAAAAAAATGTTGGATTTACATATCTTGGGTTTATATCATGCCCAAGCCTTTTTTGTGCTCAACCCATTGGAGAGGAGAAGAATCATAAATGTTTGCCTTCTCTATCTTTTAGTTTGATACCATCTGTGAGGAAGAAGAAATAGAATGTCTCTTTTGGTGAGAAGAACTGTTTAGCCTATTGTGAGGGGAAAAAAAATGTTTGATTTCATTTGTTCTATACTAATCGAGCTAAACTCTTAAAGTTTTCATTCAAATGCCAAAGGTTCTTCTTTATTTTGAGTTCTAGCACAATAGATCTTTTTTTTTTCTTTTTTTGTTCTTTTGTTGTCATTCCGAACTTGAGCTCAATGTTTTGAGCATTAAAGAAAAATGGTTTTTAAAAAGTGGAAGCACTATTTTTGGATGGGTTGTAGACCTGATTCGAACATTCAAGAGAGTGGTCTATGATAGTGGAAACACTTTATTTAGATGGTTTGACAATTGGTTTATACTCATAATGGTTTATTGATGTATTATGAAGCTTTTTCTCTTTATGTTCTCCCATTGGGGGCATTTAATCTACCACGTGTTTCATAATTATTTACATGTTGAATGCATAAAAATTCGAGTACCATCTGCTTTTTAACAAGTGAAATTTGTATTTTGATGCGTATGTTGATGCCACCAAATTGTTATAAATGCAAATAAAAAGTTTAAGGGTTTATGGTTTGAATGCAAAAGGTTTGTTTGTTGTGCATGTAAATTTTTCATTTTATTATAAAACAAGGGATGCATATGGTTTGAATGCATAAGGTTTGTTTATAGAACAGTGATGGTGGTTTTTTTCTAAGATGTCGAAGACTTGATTCTTACGCATGAAAATATGAATATTTAGGTATTTCATATGTAATTGCATAATAACTTTGCGGGGAAGATGTCAATTTTGTAGTCATGTCACTTGCAAATTCGATCTTACCAATGCCTCATATCACTCCAATTATTTATCATACTTTAGTATATATTATGTCATCATATTTATCATATCATCATTTAACTTATATATACAAGAACAAATGGGCAACACAAGTGACAACATGTCATCCACTATTTGCAAAAAAAATAAACAAAATTGATTTTTTGTAATATATGCTCGCGTGAAATTGAGTTAGGAAATAGATCAACAACCCATTTTAGCAAAAAATATTGGCAAAATATTAACGGAAATTTCCTAGAAAGAACGGGTAGATTGTATGACTGAACATAGTTAAAGAACAAGTGGGATAAGTTAAAAAGGATTGGAAATTTTGAAAAGAGCTGAAAAGAGGTTTTACCGGACTTAGTTGGCATCCCAGAAAGAGCACCATTGATGCATCACATGTGTGGTGGAAGGAGAAGTTAGAGGTACAAGAAATTGAACGGATTCTCCTATAATTATATCAAAATTATTTTAATGTATTTGTTGTGGTGAATTCTCATTTTCATTGTATGAATGGCATGTGGTACCGACTACTAAAAAATTTTGGAACAGTGGCTTCGAATCTAAGCTAGAGGAGAAGTTCGATCTCATTTTTGCGGCGTTGTCGCAACTGGTGGTAATGAATGGGTGCCTCAAGGATCATAAGAACACAGAGATAGCCCAATTGAACCATCTCAAAAAGCATCCCATGACATTCATGAGCACAGCGAGCCCAGCTATGCTAGGATACCGCCATCTTTAAAAGCAAGGGCTAGTCAAAATAAATAAATTGGCCCTGCTAACCTAAGGAGTAAGATATCAGATTTGTTTACAACATGCCCCAATTTATCTTCTGATGCTAACACGGTAAAAGCCTCCTCATCTATTCCTGATGTGATGAAGATTTTAGAGGAAACTGTGTAAGTTTACGAGGACATGCAATTGTATTTATACTCCACGAAGCTGCTTGAAGTTCCCGTTAAGAGGGAGCTTTTCATTTTTTTTATTAACAACACAATTATCAATTTATGTCAACTTGATGTTATTTCAAGTGAACTATGTTTATAAAGCTTCATTTTTGTAAAACTACTCATATAGCTATGTTGGTGTCTATGCTTTCTATGATTGATGGATGTTGGTACTATTACTCATTTTACTAGTTTTTAAGGTGTTAGATTAGATACTATCATTTGCCTTGAATTAAAATAATGTTATTTGTTGATGGTTTTGTTTCATTCAGCAATAGACGCTACAAGTATCGAACAAAGGGAGTGTTGCAAAAAAATTTATTCTGGTGGCTATCTATTTTCTTACGGAGTAGTACGATTCATTTATCGCTAAGACTCCATGCATGACATCATCTTTCACGAGTGATAAATGGATAGGGGAAATGATTCAACGTTATCCAATAAGATTTCATAACATGTTTCGTATGAGCCAAGTCATTTTTATTGAACTATTAAATTTATTTCACAACAATTATAGCTTACATGCTTCCTCTATAATGACTTCATGGAAATTTCGGAATTAACCTTATATAGTGTCATACAATCAGTAGGTTATAGTAGATTGTAAGAAATTTCAACACTCAACTGAAACCATAAGTATATATTTTTCAATTTGATTAAATGTTTCAGTATGCATGTCCTATGAAATCATCAAGCAAGAAGATCCAACCATTCATAATTTTCCAATACAATTCTTCAGTTACCAGTGGTACGTGTCATACTTCAAGATATGTTTAGCCATTTGTTCATTTAGCAGAGACATATAAATATTGAATTATAGCTCATTGGCACGGGATTGTATCGGTACAATTGACGGAACACATATTGAAGCACGCGTACCAAATGTTGGTGATATTGCATAAATTGGACAGTGCAGATTACCAAAACAAAATATAATGGAGGCGTGCGGCTTTAATATGTATTTTACATTCATTATGATGTGTAGGCGGGAAGCGCTCAAGGTAGTTGCATTTTAAAATTTTTCACTCAGTCGTGTGCACAAGTTTCCACTCCCACCTCAAGGTCAGTTGATTGTACAGTTGGTTCTTTCAGGTTGTTAGAGTGTAGCTAGCTAATCAAGAACAATTACTACAGGAAAATAATAATTAGTAGATATTTGTTATCCATTACAATGAGGTTTTCTTATACCATATACAAACACAAAATATCACATACCAAATTTTGAACAGGGAAGTCAAGTAGTACGAGGAAGGAAGGAGATGTTCAATAAGCGTCACTCATTGCTAAGGGTTGTCATTGTGAAGGCTTTCGGTGTATGGAAAAAAATGGGTAATTCTTCGTGACATCATTTATAATTTGAGTTGACTTCGTAAGTGTTGATAGAAATAAATCGGTATCGCCTGAAGCGTATGAATATTGAATGCATCAAACAATTACAGACAACAAAGAGGTTGTTAGTTAAACTATCGATGACGGTGAAGGTGTCCAAGGATGGTAGAGTCGCGTGAAGTAATCACAGATACTCTAGTTCACAATTGATGCCATCTATGTTGTAATTCACAATCCAATCTGTGTAATATAAAATAATTTATGAATGAGGGTGCTTCTAATGTAATACACACTCCAATGTGTATTTGCTCCTTCACAATTTCCCTGCCTTTTTGTGAAGTTTGTTTGCAAAGAAAATAATTATCACTTTACTATTCTTGGTTTCAAAGTGACATTACTCTTCTTTCTATAGCTGAATATGAAATTTAGGGTATTACATATCTAATGTACAGTTGGTTTTGGTTTTATAAATTTAGGGAATAATTTGTAATTTGGAATGAACTCGAGTATACACATTAGCTTTTAATTATTTCAAAACTTTAATGTGTTTAAAGATGTCTTGATATTGACATGCGCACGACTTGATTCCAATGCATATGAATGCAGGTAAATATGTAGGAACTGTGTGGTATGTGTGTTATATAGGTACCCCATGTTTCTTATGTTGAAACCAAGAGTTTATGATGGAATGCCTGTGGCTAAAATGGCTTTGGCTAGAATGTTTGGTTCCTCTTGTTTTTGCAGCATGTCTTTTCATCAGAATCTTTAACCAAAAAAGATGAATGGGAAGCTGGTGGTAAATACTGAAAATATTCTTGTTTTGCATTATATATTGCTAAGGTTACGCCAATGTGTCATTGTATTAATGATGGAATTACTTATTTTGAATTGTATTTGATGTCATTGTTTCATAGAGATGTATGCTAAAATGCAATTGCCTGCTAGTGCCTCTTTTGCAGTTTGATACATGCCTCGTTATTTGAGATTTATTTTTCTAAAGGTTATGATTAGTCATTTGACCCAATGGATTCTTCTGGATTGCATTTTTAGCTATCCAGCAGACATTCATTTGATCTTAAACGATTTGGGCAGCCAAGAACCCATGTACCATGGGTTCACTACTTAATTCTCATGGCAGATTATTTATCAACTTTTATTTATACTAAACCCTGATATTAATTGTACAACCTAGCAACTATTATGGTTATGTTATTGTTGGAAGGCATAATGAGCTAATTTCATATCATGATAACCCGCAGTTCATGTTGATACATTGTTGGTTCATTTATTATTTTTTGGATGGAATGTTTAATACATAACTCTAGCATGGTTGTTTTCTTTTTCTAGTTAGTAAGAAATTCTTCTTGATGGGTTTAGAAGACATGTTTGTTTTAAGGTTCAGTTTGGATGAGTCATTAAAGTATTTTAAGTTGATTGGCTCTTTCGTGAATATGAAAGTGCAGTTGTGATATTTGTAAATACATAAGCATAGAGCTTCTTCTTGTTGTGCTTGATGTTGAAGGATTGGTTATTCATATTACGAACATATATATCATATGCTTCAAATGATGAATGTGGGGTTGTGTTGGAATTTGTCTATTCACTTGTCACAATTAGATTAAACAAATAGTTGACTTCATAACCTCTATTGAGGAGGAAAATGACCTTGCTTTCCGCAATCCTTTCTTTTAAGATCTCCTGCTTGGATGGTGAGTTTGTTTTCATTTGAGGTACAATTGGGTACATACATATTGTGTAGTTCTTATGTACTTACAAATCTAACACCTAAACATCCATATTTACATGCATAGAATTCAAATTTCATTGACAAAAGGGTGTGGTTAGTAAAAAATATCAAAAGCTTGGGTGTGGTTTTTGATACCTGCTATTGAGGCATACCTTTGCTGCTATGTTATGTTTGAAAATTTTGTTTAAGGCCATCTTTCTTTCCTATAGAGTGCAAAAGTCTCTCCTGCGAAGTTCCCCTGCTTGGATGGTAAATCAAGTTTATTTTAGGGGCATTTACATATATATCACATAAGTCTCATGTATTTACAGAACTTACACCTAAACATTCATATTGACATGCATACCACTCATACTTCATCCACTAGATTGTGTGGTTGGATAAAATATCAAAGCAGGGATGTTAGATATGTTAATACATACGAATTGTGTGTTGTGTGCAAATATCTATATTGTACAGTCATAAACATACATAGAAATTGTACTAATCTTTAATACATATGATTGTACTGTTGAAAATGAACTCAAGCAACTCGACATGCACTAAAGAGCCTAAACATCGTCATGTGTTGTTTTCACAACTCATAAAAGAGAATGCAAGAATTCCAGAATTTAACGAATGATTCATACAAATTTATTTAGCGCGTTGATAAACCAAGGGAAACAATTCAGAAGCGAGCTGACAAATATATTAGAGACCTAAGATTTGTTTTGAAAGCTTTAATTATATTTTGTTATAGTGACATTATTTCTGTTATTCTCGTTGTTTATATTTTAATCATGTTTATATATAATTAAAAACAAACTGTACTGCAATATGATATTTATTTTATAAACAAATTTGTATTTTTGTACCAAGATCGTCCAAATTCAAAAATTTTGGAAGTTTAGTTAAACAACCCAACAATGTAATTTTGACTGAGATGTTTATATACACGGCCATGCGGTCTTGGCGAGTGAGATCATTTCATCCATCACAATTCTCTTGTTATTATATTGCTGTTTGAAGCCACAACTTAAATAACCATTACAATTGGGCTAGTGTCCAACTTAATTTTATCCTATAGCGTTCTGACTGAAAAAAAATTAATAGATTATCATTAGACACTTTCAGAACTCTGATTTTCAAACAGTTTAAGCTGAATAATATTTACTTTTGCCGTATTAGTCATTATATCAACAAGCTAACACTTTAATACTATATTTTCTAAGCAAAGCAACTGTTTAAAACACCAGAACAGTAAATTTCAACAGCTTTGGAAGCCAACATTTCTAGTCAAACAACCGCACCCTTAATATTATATCAAATTTAAGAGTTTAATTGTCCAATACCCATTTTATGCAGATATATTAAATAAAATATTATACTTATGTACAAAACATAGGTTTTGTATGGTATCTAAATTTCTAAAAATAAAATAAAGGTCACCATTAAAAATAACAATTTAATATTAAATTGTTATTAACAACATACAATACTTCGTAGAGTATTTGTAAGCCCAAAGTTGAAATCTTAATAAGCATAATACCAAATAATCAGAACAATCAAGTTTAATCATTTTTAATAGACTCAGAAAGATTCAGCCAATATGCCGAATATATCTACAAGCAAATCAGAACTCCTATGCTCACTGTTCACTTGCACTTGAAAACTAGTTGATCTGCAAAGAAGCAAGCAAAAATAATTAGTCTCCACAACTCCCAATTATTTTATTTCAATCGTGGAAAAAAAAAACATTATGTTATGCAATAGAAATCTGAGCATTATACTACTGGAAGATTGTATTCACATATCTAACACCTAAATTTTAATTTTAATGCTAATATTTATACAAAATAGTATTTCACTCACTCTAGGAGAATAATCTAAAGTAGTGAAAAATAAAAAATAAAAAATATAGTGCCAGGAACACATTTTTGGCGTAAAAAGAAGAAAAACAGCCAGGAGCAATGGATCGTGCTGCAGAAAAGTTTTGGCACAAGAGGCCTTGTAAAAGATAAAAGAACAGTTTGAAAAATGAAGAATTTGCATATACATACTACATATTCTTATCTATTTACACTTCTAAAACCTATAATTTGATATTTAAATTTACCTTACTGTAGTGTTATAAAACTATGCATGAAAAGAATTAATTGCTTTTAAATGGCAAGTAATTGTGGTTTCTTTGTGTGATTTTAATGGTTTGTGTGTTATGCATGTAGATGCAAAAGCTTTTAGACATGTAAATGAATGAATGCGAGAGAAATAAAGACAAAAAAAGAAGAATTACATAGACCATCAAGAGAGAATTTGATAGAAATGTTCTGATATTTGAGTGAAAATTTGAAAAATGGATGTAAGATGGTGGTTCATTTGTAAATAGACATGAAAAATGAATGAAAGAGGGTTGATTTTTAAATAATGATCTGAATCTTATTGCACCCATTTAAAAAAAAAAACATTTTTTTATATCACTAAATGGAGTCACCAACATTATCCTTTTTATCCATTGCATCCTATTGAGTGTCGTATCTTAATTTAATTCTAATAAATTAAGATCATTTTTTCTACAGTTTGACCAAATCTTTTTAGCATTATGTCTCACTTCCCCAAGTCAATTCAAAACATCTACTTTTAATAGGACATCAAATAGTGGGTGTTTAATATGACCAAACCACGACTCTCTCTAATCTTGTCTTCCAATTGAGCTACACAAACCCTATCATGGATACAACTATTCAGTCAAATGTTACACCAAATAAATTTATTAAAAAAAAACACTTTTATGTTAAATTTTATTTTTTACATTTATACCACCTAAATATTTCATATCACATCTAAAATATAAACTGTTATCCATAAATAAAGCAGCCTGTGTACAAAAATTAAAATTCGGGTGTTAAATATGGAAATACATAAGAATTGAATGGTATGTATGTAAATCTGCCAATAAAAGATTTAAAAAAAACATCAATTGTTTAAAAAATGGCCTCAGATTTGCAGAATAAAATCATTAGTCAATCAGTCCCGAAAGATGATAATGGTGTCATTTAATGTGCCTCACAGGTAAAAAACTTTGGGTAAACGAACCCGCAAAAAAATAAAAATAAAAAAAACTACTTGCAATCTTAATGATTTCATACTACGCCAAATATGAAAATTAAAAAATAATAATAGAAACAACATTTGCGTATAAAATGGCCTCAGAATTGCAGAATAACTTCATTAATCAATCAGTCCCGAAAGATGATAATGGTGATATTTGAGGTCCTCATAGGCCATAATATTAAAAACTAAAAAAGAACCACTAAAAAAACTAAAAATATGCAACTTTTAACTTAACAGTACCCATGATGCATCAAATACAAAAATAGAAAAAAGAAAAAAACACAGGTTTAATCAGAATAACATTTGCTTACAAAATGGCCTCAGAATTGCAGAATAACATCAGTAATCAATCAGTCCCGAAAGATGATAATGGTGATATTTGAGGTCCTCATAAGCCATATTATTAAAAATACATCAAACACAAAAAATAAAACATAAAAAATAAAAAAGGTTTAATAAGAATAACATTTTCTTACAAAAAAAGGCCTCAGAATTGCAGAATAACATCATTTAATCAATCAGTCCCGAAAGATGGTAATGGTGATATTTGATGTCCTCCTAGGCCATATTTTTAAAGCTCTAAAAAAAACTCAAAACATGCAACTTTTAACTTGAAAATACTCATTTGCATACGATAAAAAGTACACATGTTGCATCAAACACACAAAAAAAACAAAGAAAAAAACGTTATAAAAATTTAATCAAATCAGCATTTGCTTGCAAAATAGCCTCAGAATTGCAGAATAACATCATTAATCAATCTGTCCCGAAAGATGGTAATGGTGTAATTTGTTGTCTTCATAAGCCATTATTTTAAAATTTTAAGCTAAACAGAACGGGAAAAAAAAACATTAAAAATCAACAAATTGTTTCGGAAGTTACTAGAGCAATTAATTTTGAGGTTGGACACTTTTCAAAATTCCTACAAATACAAAATGTCCATAACAAAGAAATGAAGTAGATCACTCAAGATCCATACAGAAGATCATTCAATTTAAAGCAAAAACAAATTCAGAGCAACTTTTTGCAGAACAAATATGACTAACAATTATATGGTGAGAGATAAATAAAACTAGTTAAGATTTAAATTCATGCAATTTTAAATGAGCTCCGAGTACCTTTCAAGAATTTCCGCCTTACAACATAAACCTCATGGAATGAACTCGAGTACCTCATGGCCTCTCATGTGAGGCGAGCCTCAAGTCATACTTTGAGGCATTCACGATATATTTAGTGTTGGATTAATTTTTTTAAACAAATATAGATTTTCTTTTTTTTACTAAAACCCTTTATTTTTTTCATTTATCTCTTTCAAAGCTCATGGCCTCCCGCAACCCTGACCCAAGCCCTTGCAGGTCTCAACCGCAATATTTAGAAGCATTTAGATAAACTTAATGTGGATTTAAAGGGAGTGACACAATATAGTTATAAATTTAAAGTGAAACTCTAACAAAATTGTCAAAGAATATGTAACAAAATTAATCTATTTGGGTCTCGCAAGAATATTGCAACATTTGTAAAAAATACTAAAAGAGTTAAAAGAAAATATCCATAATAACATGAGCAAAACAAAAATGTTGAAGAAGATACGAAGACAAAGCAAATTTCAGGTTATATAATTTTAGTGTATACACACTTTTATCTCTTTAGGTATTTTTGCAAACGTTACAATATTCTTGAGAGACACAAAAGAAAAAATGAAGACAAAGTAGATTCCAAATTGACCTTATCTTCTTTGTCATAACTGTCAAATAGAGGAGAGGTGCAAGGGAATCTATGTTTTAACAGTTACATGATGAATATGGAAGATGATGAAGATGGTGGCACAAGGATGGCCTATCTGATTTCTCCTCAAAATGCAAGAGAGACTCATAGGGATGTGTTGTACATAACATTTTATAAAAATGCTATATACTAGTTAATGCTGAAGCCACTTCCATCTTTTATCAACGTGTTCCATTCTACAAGTTCAAATGATTAAATGTTAAACTCCATTTATGTAAAAATTGATAATAAGCTTGATCAACATTTTAATTAAAAGTCCCTACAAAACTATTTTCTAGAAACTTTTAGAATCATCAAATCAAGATAAGAATGCAGAGTATAATAATTAAAAACTTTTTGATGATCCTATAAGAGATTGAAAACAAGTCAATAATGATATTGCTGGCAGTTGTAAAACGCGAGATAAGAAAGCCATATTGCATAGATTTGATCCCTGAAAAAAATTGAAGAGTTGCCTCAGTGTAAGAGTTCCTTGAACAACAGCAAAAAAAGACTGTTCACCGATGATCATAATTAAGTTTAACCTACAACAAGAAAATTTTAAAAAAAATAACTCCTATGACCTACTACAAATAGATCTCCATAGGCTTTATTTACAAAAAAAATTCAGAAGCAAGAGAATATTTGGAGGCAATCTTCATTTTCATACAATGGTTAAAATATGCTACATTTTAAAAATAAAATAAAATAACAGAAAGAAAAAGAAGTTTAGGAAAATATTTTTAGTGAAATTTCAGTTAACCGTGCTACAACAATAGCTAAGCCTTGTTAAAATTTTGCGAATGAAAGAGAAAAGGCTAATTATAGCCTTTACTAATAATGCGATGGATATAGTTAAGAAGATAATTACAGAGAATTTTGAAGAGGAAGAATCCAGCTATAAGAAAATTTATGAAATAATTGATGAGAAATAGAATCGCCAAACTTATCATCATTTATAAGCCACAGGATATCTTAAGTTTCAATCTCGACATGGGAATAATAAGCCAAACAATCCTAATATAAAATTCCATGTATAAAACTATATGGATAAATTGATGGGTAAAACTATTGTAATTAGCATTCTTTTGAAAGCTAAAACTATTGTAATTAGCATTCTTTTTTAATTAAAAACTATATTATAAATTATGTATCCATCTATATTTGAAAAAAGTAAAAAAAAAAAACAATCCAATGCCAAGCAAATACTCCAGTATACAACACTTGGATTTTGCTATTTTATCCCTCATAAGGAAAGAGGGACAAAGGAATCTCTGAAGAGAGAATGGCCACATTTTACAAATATTATATACCAATCTGAACAAGAAATGTCATAGAGGCAGTAAGTTCATGAAACAAACATTCAAGTAGCAAATTAATAACTTCTTACCGGGAAAAAATATCATATTATACATATCCAATACATAATTACAAATTCTTCCAAAAATGCTATATAGCCTCAGAATTGCAGAATAACATCACTGAGATCAAATCAGTCCCGAAAGATGGTATTGGTGTTATTTGGCATCCTCATAGACCAGTCATTCCGAAATTCAAGTAAAATGTTAGAAAAAAGGGGCATTTACATACGTAGCACACAAATCTTATGTATTAACATATCTCAGGCGAAACTTTCATATTTACACACACAGCACTCAAATCTTTAATATCACATCAAAAATAGCTCTTTCATCACATTTTAAAAGTTAATTGCACCTATTAATGTAGAAGTTTAAAGCACCAAAACGCTATCTAAGTAAATATCAAACTTTCATTTTACAAATATTATATACCAATCTGAACAAGAAATGTCATAGAGGCAGTAAGTTCATGAAACAAACATTCTAGTAGCAAATTAATAACTTCTTACCGGCAAAAAAATATCATATTATACATATCCAATACATAATTACAAATTATTCCAAAAATGCTATAAAATGGCCTCAGAATTGCAGAATAACATCACTGTGATCAAATCAGTCCCGAAAGATGGTATTGGTGTTATTTGGCATCCTCATAGGCCAGTCATCCCGAAATTCAAGTAAAATTTAGAAAAAAGGGGCATTTACATACGTAGCACACAAATCTTATGTATTAACATATCTCAGGTGAAACTTTCAAATTTACACACACAGCACTCAAATCTTCAATATCACATCAAAAATAGCCCTTTCATCGCATTTTAAAAGTAAATTGCACCTATTTATGCAGAAGTTTAAAGCACCAAAGCTCTATGTAAGTAAATATCAAACTTTCACGTGAGATTCACAAATACATAAGAATTGTGAACTACTTATGTACAATTCCCTGGGAGAAAAAAAAACGAGCAGTGACCGCACATTAAAAAATCATTCAGAATTTTTAGCACAAATACTCTATGAAATTTACTAAACAAAAACATTGCACCTTACATAAGCTTAGATAAATTCCTATGGCAATTATTTCCCGTCAAAAGCTTTACTTCAATAGTCAATAAAAGAATAACGATTAGTTTGGTACTGTTGTTCAGCATCGCCATGAAGATGAATGTATAATAATGGAGGCAGTTAACTATGAATTTAAATTCAGAAACTTCAAAGAATCTAGGAAGATATACACAAATGCCACACAATTCATATGTATTGAAATGTCTTAAGTTTATGGCCATTCTTAAAAAAAAACCATGAAATTTTATGTTTGGCTGGAGTCAAGTTAAATTCATGGCTAAATCCTATATGACATTTTATGTTTGCCTAGAGTTAAGATTTACACAAGTACCACACAATTCACATGTTTGTTTCATGAACTTACTGCCTCTATGACATTCTTGTTCAGATTGGTATATAATATTTGTAAAATGTGGCCATTCTCTCTTCATAGATTCCTTTGTGTCTCTTTCCTTTTGTGGGATAAAATAGCAAATTCCAAGTGTTGTATACTGGAGTATTTGTTTGGCATTGGATTGCTTTTTTTTTTTTACTTTTTTCAAATATAGATGGATACATAATTTACAATATAGTTTTTAATTAAAAAAAGAATGCTAATTACAATAGTTTTAGCTTTCATAATTTTATTTTATTTGACAAAACTCACTGACCCACTATAACTCAACCTAAACTAATCATTATAACTATTATTCAACAATGTCGCCGTTTAAAATCAGCCTTTCCCCAAAGGCCAATCAAAGTAGCTATAACTCAACCTAATTTTTTGTCGCCGCTTACAACCTTAAAATAGCCAATAAATCTAATTCAACAAATAATTATAGTTAATCGATGTTTTCGCATCAAGGAGACAAATATCTATAGCTATTTGATTAGGTGACATATGTCCCCAGAAAAATAAAGTCAGCCAAATGAAAGACACTTGTATGTTAGAAAGTGTATGTTAGAAATCCACAAGTTCACAGAAACTATAACTCTAAAAATTGTATTTAAAATATAGAACAAAATTAAAATATTTACAAACCCACGTATTTGATTTGGATTGCTTTGACATCCTTTGATGATCTTGTACCTTTGATTAACCAGTTGAAACAAAGCATGTCAGTTCACCAACCAGCTTCACTCAAACGACCTATAGAATTCATCGATGAAATTTGAATGGCACCATTACAAGCTCTATAGGACAACCATTGCATCAATAAGACTATATATCAATCGCAACTTCATGGTTGAAGAAGTCAAAGAATAGTTGCAATGGCACGATGATTTAAAATAAGAGATTTGCATGCATACTACTTAAATGTTATGTATTTACAAATCTAACATCTAAACTTGCATCTTATATATATGCCAACTTGAATATGCATGAAAGGTGTATTTCGCTTTTTAAAAATTAAAATAATGGTACTTTTGATATGATATCAAATATTTGGATGGTATAAATGAAAAAAATAGAATTTAGGTGTTAGATATGAAAATATATAAGATTAGGGTCATATGTAGATAAAGTCCCATTGAAATAAGCTCAGCAGAAAATAAAGCAGTGATTCAACAAACATCATCAAGACCTCAAACATGTCAGTGATCACGTCCTTATTACTTGGTGAGCACATTGAAACAAATCACACAACTCAAAACTTGTTATAAGTTGGTTTTATAGCTTATAAGTTGGCATTGCAGGTGCATCAAAGCCATCCAATTTTCCACAAATCAATAATAAAATGAAACAAAGCAAAAAAATGTTATCACACTATATTATTACAAGAAAGAAAATTTACATTCATAGCATGCAATTCTTATGTATTTACATATCTCAGACCTAGCTTTTACATTTACATACATAGCACTTTGGTGCTTTAAATCTATGTATGAAAAATGTCTATTTTACTTTTAAAAAGTGCTTAAAAGTGATAATTTTTATGTGATGTTAATGATTTGAGTGTTAGGTGTGTAAAAATGAAAGTTTAGGAGTGAGATGTGTAAATACATAAAAATTGTGTGACACGTACGTAAAGGCCCCTCATAAAAAATGCAGCTGAACCATCCCATATTGAAACCCGATCATGTCCTAAACTCTCACCAAAACCTTCACTGCAATGACAGTGACAAGCAGCACCGAATGAAATGGAAAAACTTGCCACCTGAGGTTGCATTACTCAAGAGGATTCGTGACATGTTTACCCAACCTCCCACCTTGAGGACAATGTCATTTACAAAGGAAGACGTGAATTGATGTGAACCACAACAGTGACTGAGAACCCAATCAAATCACATCGCCAAATCCACGACAAAAATCGCAAGACACCAACTTGGCTAAAATGTTATCACCTAGAGAAATGATAAACATTTAACATTGATAAAAAACACGTGTTTTTTATATTAAGAACTATTTGGTAGCACTATCACGGGTATTACATAGCACCTTTTAATAGTATTTATCACAGGATTTATCAAATCTAGCCAAATACTAAAATGCAGGAGTTTCATGGACTTGAGAGATTTCGGTTTTAGAGTCACAAATTTTGACTTTCATTTGGCTTAAATCTGGATTTACTAAATCATGGTAGGGTGGATTTAACTGATTTAAGATTCACACATTTAATAAATCCTACTAATGCTAAGCCCTACTTGTAACCAAACAGCCCATCGTAAATAATGTAAAACCGGATTTACTAAATCCTACAGTAACAAATCCAATATTTAAGAGAAATCTGAAAATAATTGAAAAGAAATTGAATTTACTAAATCCATTTTTTTAATTTTGCCTTTCTTTTCCTCTATATGATATATTTAAGTTAAGTCCTACTTAGAAGGTGTTTGGAAGCATAGTTTTAATGGGATTTAATCATGGATTTAACATAAAACCAGCCTAACATCAAATAGTGATATTAAATCCAATTATTCCTCTTTTGTGACGTAAATCCAGATTAAATAAATTTGATTGCAAGATTTGAGAATTTTTCCTGTCGCCCTACAACCTTCGTATCCATCGCAATTTTCGTCAATATAAATCCAGAGTTATCATATTTACTAAATAAGGGTTGCAGCCAAACAGACCTTAAATGGGTTACCAGACCACTCCCTAGTTGAATTTTTTATGCTTAGAACATATCTGCTTAACATTTGATAGATTGTTAATGTTGTTTGAGCTCAATGAAACTTGTCATCAAAAGCTAAAACATCAAGTTCTTATTCTTCTACCATGTTTTAGTCATTCTCTTACTACTACTCCCAAAAAATCTTATTGCCAGCACATCCTTGTCATTCTACCAACGCAATGCAGACCAAACTGAAGGACAGTTCAGCCAATTTTATATAAAAACCCATATTTTGAAATTATTTTCAAACACAATGTAATAAAGCCTCGAACTTTAAGCGACCAGATAGAAACTGAAGAAATAAAACAACCTTATGCACGATACACCATGAGAAAGAGTAATGAAGAGGAATAAAATTGTGCGAGTTGGCTTGGTTGAAACCCATATAAATGAAATTCAAAGAATATCAGTATATTAAAATCCCCTCAAAATACCTCATTTTCCTTGCTCTGTGCCCCATTAATTAGCCAGACGCAGTAGGGTTCGAATACGCCGACGCTTCCTCGATATCACCATCTCGCTACTCCACAGGAGCAAACACCCAGATCGAGAGCAAATGCTGCAGAAATATTAACAAATCTACTCCACCAAATTCAAGCAACATTTTGAATCTCTTCTTCTAGTAAAACTTTAGGGTGAAGTTCCACTGTTGGTCCAATCTTACAGTTCTGATGCAGTGGAAATAATGAAAGGGAAAGAAACGAAGCCATATATGACTTACAGAAGAACAGTGTGGAGCTAGAGCGGATTCGAACTTCGAAGCCGATGATGAGAGGGGTAGTATGAAAGGGTAGAAGGAGCGAATGCTTTTGATGAAACCCTAGAATATATAAATGTATATATAGATAACCTAAGAAGATATGAGGCGTTGGATCTAAATCACACGGCTCTGGAAGATATAGCTCTGTTAGCTCGCGAACATTCAAATAAACCCCTTTTTTTTCAGGAAAATTTTAAAAGAATATACGCATTTTTAAAAATTCGCAAATTAACAGGTAATTTTTACTTTGCCAATTTTACAAAAGTGATGGCACCCATAAATATATGAATTTGTTGATTTTAAAAATATAATATAAATATTAATTTTGTAGATATACAATATTTGAGTGTTATTATTGTAATTTATCTATTCTTTATAAGAAATCTTCTAAATTCACATCTAAGATCATCCGGACTCCGATTTCAACAAGTTTATATAAAGCTCAACGTCTCAATGACATGAACTCGGATAGGTCAAATTGGTTCAACCTGGGTCTAATCAACCCATCATATTACATTTTGAGGCTTTGGATTGTAAAATGATATATCAAATGAATTCCAAAATGGACATATTTATACTTGAATCGAGCGTCTTGATAAAATAGATCCAACGAGCCTAATATCACTATATTCCAATATCATTAAAGCACTCAAATCAATAAAAAATTATTTATGATCAAGAGAGATCAACCAAAACCATCTGATTAAGTGGTTAAAAAAATTATGTGTCAAAATACCAAAATGTTCTTCCCTAAAAGTCTATAAATAGACTTGATCTCCACTTGAGGAATAGTAGAATAAAAGAAGGCAATGTGAAATTTCATAGTATGTTCTAGAGAAGACTCGATGAGTAACCACTAATCTATGTAGCCGCCGACCACCATCAACCACCACATGTCGACTCTACATGTCACCATCGACTATCGAGGACCATTACTTGCAGTCTTTCTATTTCAAATACAGCACATGCATTGAATATACGACAAATGACCGCCTACCTTTGTAGTTATAGACTATTGTCGCTATTAATCATCGTTAGTTGTCACTACCTGCTGTCATTGACCAGCTCACGTTAGTGACCTCTTCTTATGATTGTCGTAGTTAGAGTACGATTGTTGTTTCTAACACTTGTATTTTTTCACGTGATATAAATATTATTGTTATTTCAAGTTTAAAATTATAGCACCAATATATTTGTAATGAAAGAAATGGTTCAAATAGTAACTATAAGCATCAATCTTCATTGTCATCTATTAACTTTATAGCAATCGACTATAGTTTTCTATGGAAGACCAATGTTGATACAAATTTTAACTACATCATTTATCTCCTCGTCAATGTTGGAGCAACCAGCTATAATATTTATGGCCAATTAATGTCTATATAGCATCCAGTTGCAATATTTGTGGCTGATTATTACTAGTACTGCTTCCAACAAAGGTCTCTATGGGCAACTGTGGCTAATGCAATCATCGACGACAATATTTATTGTCAATTGTTTGCATAGTTTCCAACTACGATCTATGTAGCTAATATTTGTTATCATAGTCATCAACTATGTCATTTATAACCAATAATAGCATTTGTAGCTGTCATATATTGTCTTAAAGGGCAACTTTTACAATTACAGCTTCCAACTACGATCATTGTGGTCAATTGTTGCTATTGCAATAACCAAGCCACTGACTACAAATTTTATGAAAATTATCTCTCAACAACAATTAACTACAATCTTTGTGCTCAACAACCTGTGTCACAAATTTTAACTATAACCTATGTGATCAATTATTAATATTACAACTGTCAGCTAAGTCTTCGTGACCAACTACCTTAATTATAGCCAATAACTAAACTTATTGTTGTTCAAATATGACTATTACAACTTTATTACTACGACACATATGTAGTTATCAGTGTAATGATCACATGCTATAATTTAAGAGATTAATGAATTTATGTATTTACAATTATATAGTTGATTGTTTTGATTGAGTTATGCTCTGTGATTTTTTTGCATAAAAATCCATATTTTTTTCTTGTTATTTTTGTTGATATTCATATAACACAGAGATATCCATATATCATTGTATTGCTGTGAATCTTTGAGCACATGATGAACATGAATTACGATAATGAATAACATAAATCTAAACCCTATACTGTAAATACTAAACGACAAACATGTTTAACTTAGAAATTTGTTGTTTGCATGCTTACATATCGATGACTTTTTTTTTTTTTGGGCGAGCGATTAAAATATATTGCAAAAATAAAAATTTTATAAAATTTTTATCTATGCTAGACTTTATAAAAAAAAAACATGAAAATTTTATTTCATAATGAAAGCAATATTAAATGCAATTGACTTATAATGATCAAATAATAATAATTAGGTGATTACAATCGAACAATAATATTCTAAATATAATAATCACACGACAACATCGACAAAATAACTATTGAATTACATCAATCACCAATTATAATCGGCGATAATTTATGTTTATATTTACATTTATGATACTTAAATCATAATATCTTTTTATATATCATTTAAACAAGCATATCGCTTCAAAAATACCACAAATATTATCATTTTAATTCAAAATGTATAATTTTAATTATTTTTGTTTGATATAATTATGACTTTAAATGTTATATAAATAAATATCAAGATTTAAATATTAGATATGTAAATATACAAGAATTGTATGATATGCACGTAAAATCATCCTTAAATTTAATAACAAAAATATAGATTTACATACATACCACTCAATTCAAAGTATTTACATATCTAACACCTAAATTTTATTTTTTACATATATGTCACATAACGTCATTGCATGGAATGCATTCACCATATCGTTCTCTCTTTTTTTCTTTTCATGACGTATACAAATATAGCACTATTCATGAGGTTTTTTGCAAATATAGCACCTCCAAATTTTAAATTACACATTAAAAACTCAAAACCAATTCCCTCAAAACTTTGAAAATCATAGAAATGGAGGAAGAGAAATGTGATGCATAAATAAATGAAGATGACAATGAATCGAGGAGTAGAAAGAATTAAAAGAATGAATATTAAGTACGAATTTAAAGCATAATTTTTTTAATTATTTGTAGCTCGGGAAGACAGATAAAAAGAGCTATTGCACGTAGGACTCTCAAAAAAACTCGTATCCGACTCATCTGTTAAGTAAATAGTCAGCTCGTGAGTTAAGTAAATGAGCCGAACATTAATAATTTTTAAGCTCATAATAATTTTAGCTCCAAATAAAAAAACCTCATATAATTATTTTTATAATAATATATTATATATATTATTTATAAATAAGAACAGCTGGTTTGGTAATATAGTTTTGAGCCTTCGTTTGTATAGGGTTGATCCAAATTCGAATTTGACACTCTACATTAGTTTTTCCCAATTGATTTCACTAAGCCAATTTCTAGCCAGACAAGAGCCGAACACGAATAAAAATTTTTAAGTCCAACCGAACACAAACACACTGTTCACCAGCTGATTTCGAATACGAACAGTTTTGAATGAGTTAAACTCGCTCTAGCCCGACTAGTTTACAGCCCTAATTGCACGTGTACATACTTGTGCAAGTTTAGCTCGCGAATTTAAGTCCAACCGAACTCCATCATATATAAAATATGCGAATATATAAATTAAAATTTTCTGACGTGCGATATGCAAATAGAATCATTTGAAGTGTTGCGTATGTGAAAACTTTTTACACCTATAATGCATCACAAGCACTCGATAGTCAAAAGTTTGATTTTGCATTTTTTATAGCACCAATAAGATTTGATATATTTCAAATGATTATAAGCTAAATACAAGCTTAAAGTCAATGATTTGAATGTTAAGTGATATAATATACATACTGGCCAACATTATAATTATTAAATTTTATTAATGATAAATAATATGTCATTGACAAATTCTCATCATCCATATAGAGATATGACACGGATCTCAAAATAATATTTCGAATAACAAATATTCAAATTTTGATAAAAAATCATCTTGAGTTTCGAATTAAGCAAACTTATAGTCAAACTGATATGTTCGACGAGACGGACCCAATGATACCGAAATTGGTCTAAACCGAGTAAAATCAATATCAAATCAAGTCATTAAACTACTTTTGGAAGTTCTTTGAACGCATTTGGAAGGTTAAATATGGTGAGTTTATAGTAGAATCGAGCGTCACGGCAAGACGAATCCAACAAGCCAAATATTGCTCAATTATGACACTGTTAAGGGACTCAAATGTCCATATAATGTCATATAATCGAAGAAAGCTCACCAGACCGTCCGATCAAAATAGTTTATATTCTTGCTTTAATTGCACTCATAACACTATAAATAGAGTCTCACCCCCTCACACGAGGAGAATGAGAGCTTGAAGCTTGAGAAATAACATGAACTTTGAGAAAGAACTGGAGTCCAACCACTCCTGCCACCGTCGATCACCGTCAACCTCCATTGACCTCCGATGATTGATATCAGTCATCTCCGACCACCATTGACCATTGTCGATCATTGTGGACAACCAGATGTCGGCCTCCACCGATCACTGTCGAGTGCTGCCACTTTATTACAATAAGTTCATCCTCACGTCGACGTTGTAGATCGGTGGGCACTGTAAATCTTTCCCGCATGTGGGACGAGGGGTTTCTATACTAATCAATTATGATAGATTTTTACAACTAGGTCAAGGCCCCCGTGATTTTTTTCTTTACGGGGTTCCCACGTAAAAACTGATGATGTAACCGCTCGTTGCTTTCTTTTATCTGAGCATGTGTTGAATTCTCGTGCAACATTAAAACAATAATCTATTACTCCATTGTCGTGAATTTTCTAGCATGCATTAATAAATATTAGTGTATACTCAAAAAGGTATGCACAATCCTAGAGTTAATCAAATAGTCTGACACATTATTTCAGTCGACCCACCAAGCTCTCTCCCTGCACCATCTCATTTCAGCCGACCGACAAAGATCTCTCCCTTGGCTACTTCTTTTCAATCGGCCGACAAACATAGACATTAATGTCGGCATCAATCTCAAAACGATCCAACGATCAAAATAAAAAGGACTAAAATGCCCTTAGCTTCTCTCTAAAGCAAGGCCAAACATATGATTTTTACTCTTTTGCCCCTCTTGTCTCCTACTACTAGGAGAGGCATTATGATGTAAAGGGATATTATTGGGTCTATACATTTGAAAAACCAGCCTTAAGAAATAAAATGGGTTCACAAACCCGGGAACACCCCAATTTCCATTCGATCAAGAGAAGTCCTCCTCTTCTCTCGCAAGCTCTCTCTCTCTCTCTCATTTAGTTTTAATTGGGGTTAGACGTGATGAAACTTGATGTGGATTTGAAATTGAGGGAGTTTGAAATGAAATTGATGAAAATTGGGAGTGATTTGGGAACTTAAGAAATTTAGGGGCAATTTTAAAATTAGGTCAATTTTGGTGGATTTGGGTGCAATTGGGCTCATCATGGGGGTTGATCTCGGGGGTGCTTAAAGTAAATTTGGAGATTTTGAGAATTTTTTGGACAGTAGAGGTATTTTCGTAATTTCTAGGAATTTGTGGATGTTTTGAGAATTTTGAGGAAATAGGGGTATTTTGGACAATTTGAATAATTTTGAGTGGTTTGATGTGATTTTTGGAGTGAATTTGGTCAATTTTGAGAAATTTAGGCTTTTAGCGAAATTTTGGTAATTTTATGAAGTTTTAGGGGTATAAGGTCAAAAAATGAATGTTTTGGTGAGATGAAGGTTTATTGGACATGTTAATCATGAAATTATTCCTTTATTGTGTCATAGGACCAAGTGGAGCCCATTTTGGTTTCTCCATGTGTTGGTCTTAGCCACCCTTAGCCTTTGGCTAAGGGCTTGGGGACCACCCACATGACATTCCAAAAATGGGGAAAATTGGGTTAAGCATGACTGATTTAGGGTCTTAGGATGTGTGTGTGTGTAAGCTTGACCAAGACCAAGCCACTCAAGGCTAACTTCTAAGGCTCAACAGTCCTATGAGGACTCATCTCAAGCTCCCCTATGTTGGTTTCCCTATGTTGGTTTCATCATAATAATTGTTATAGATCAAAACCATACATATGAAACTCCAAGAAGAGTAAAGAGGTGTATAGAATTTCTATTGGAGTATATTTCCATCACTAGTCTTATAGTATAGTCAACACAAAAGTTCTATGACTAGAACTTGAGCTTCTAAAGAATGAAGACTATACCTCAACAAAAGTGAGGTCAACATAGACTTAAACATGATAAACCTTTATGACTTCGAGATAGTTTGTCTAGTACTATATAAATCCTCACACTTTATTTTGAGTATTCGCATGATTGTATGTCACGTAACTTAAGCCCTAACTATTTTTTAAGATTTTAAGATTGTTCGTTCGGTATGACTTAAATTCTCATATCCCATTGGGTCGTTTGCATGATGATATGTCTTGCAGTTGTAAGTCCTAAATTTCTAAAGAAATTGCATGATTGAAATATTATATAATAGCTCATTCAGAGATGTAAAGTCAAACCATATGTTAGTTTGAGATGTCACTGAGGTTTTCTCAGTATATTAGAAATATTTTTCATTTATTTGTGTTACAGAAGTAACTGTTCTACGTTAAGCCATTTTCATTTGACTTTCTTACAGACAATCATGGAAACCAAACGTTGAATTATTGAAGTCGAAACAACAATCTTAATTAACAATTTTCTTAAGTGATTTCGATTGATTAAGATATAATTAATTGTAGGGGATTGCGCCTATAGGAGAATTAGTAACTCACATAATCTAAACCATGTTTAATATTTATTAGGTAAGAGAATGATTCATTGAAAATTTTACAGACAAAAATAATATAATAAATTTTTTTGTTTGAATAATTGAGACTATTATCAAATGATTATCTTTATCTTTTAAGATGAAGTTTTACTTGTAATATCATGCTTGGTTATTTAAACCATCAAATATATAAGATAAGTTTGATCTCAAATTCAAATTTATAAATTTTTTTCTTTCAAAATCAAAATTATTTACATATTAAATTAAATTTATATTTAAAAAAAAAATCGACAGATCACTCCCGTCAATCTCATAAAATCCTGCACGGCATCCAATCGTTGCACTTCTTAGAGTTGGCCGACAGTCCGGCCTTCGATCCGCCGCCTTCGATCCGCCACTGCTCTCGATCAATCACTTCAAAGAACATCGACAACCTCTCGCAAAGGCTGTTGAACAGAGGAAATTTACATACCTACCACAATTCATACATCCATACCACTCAATTTTTTTGTACACTTACATGCATTATGCTAAATTATTTTATGATCCATCAATAGGACACCACCCCGCCGACGGCCGATCTCTAGCCAATCATCTACCTCTAGCTGACCTAAACCCTCCGAATGGGCATCCCATGAAAGGAAATATTCACATGCATACCACTTGATTTTATTTAGAAATATACAAGTGTGTTTATACAGTTTTTAAGAGATTATTTTTATACCTTCCACCCATTCCATTATCACACATCTAACTCGTGAAATTTTTTGTTTCATTCGCCGACCAACCACCTCGTTGTCCGCCAGACCCACGATCCAGATGTCCTGCAGCTTCGATCGACCCTCTCAAAAGAAGGAAGATTTACAAACTCTTCGACCATATAAGTCAAGACTTAGCATGCACAGGCTCATAGATTCTGTCAGCTGCTCGGGGTTTATGGAACTCAATAGGAGGAAGATCTGCGTACATGACATTCAATTCTTGTCAAAATATCCTCCAAGTAGTCACCCTTTGGCCGACCTTCCTTTGTCCATTCGCCGCACTTTATTAATCACCCGAGGCGACTGATCAATCTGTCACCATCCAAAACCATGGATGCATAAAATTAAAATTATCAAATTTGCGGCTATATTTTATACAAACCAACCATAAAAATGGGAACATTTTTCATACTTTTCATTTGATCCATCAATTCAAACAGATTTACATACCCGCCACTCAATACTACTCGTCGGCCGGCAACACTTCCCGACCAAATCGCTGCTCTAGTTGCTTTCGACTAACCACCAACTTCCTTCATGGTTGAGACTGAGAGAGGGCAAGGAGCTCCTACATGTCGATAACCACTTGACACTTGGGGAACTCGAACTAGGGCTGGAAATCCGACAACGACGCCAAGAGCGTTCGATTTGTCAGAAAAAGAAGAAATGTCCGACAACGACGTCAAGATCGACTGATCAGTAATAAAGGTTTATAGAACATATCGGCACCTGACAGCGACAAGCTTCATGATTGGTGCACACACGATCGTTTTGCACTGAAATTATAAAGTCAGCACTCGACATGAACAAGCGTCTAACAACCACCACAAGCCTATGAGACGTATCAGCACCTAACAGCAATATGTTCCACGATAGTGAGTAAACGACGGTCATGCGCTCAAATTATAAAGTTAGCACTAATAGCGATAAGCTCTATGAGGGGTGTTTAACGACAACATGACGCCTATGGAACATATCAATAGCAACAACGACAAAACCGCAAGGGGGTGTAAATGATCATCATGCGACTTAATTATAAATTCAACACTTGGCAATGACAAGCTCCGTGAGGGGTGTCTAACGATCATCAGAGACTTAGAAGACATATCAACACCTGATAACGACAAGCTCCGTGAGGGGTGCGTAAACGATCGTTCTGCGCTTAAATTGTAAAGTTATCACCCAGTAGCGAAAAGCTCCGCGAGGGGTGTCTAACGATCACCAGAGGCGTATGGGATGTATTGTCACCCGACAACGACAACGAAAACTCCACGATGGGTGCGTAAACGATCATCCTACAACCAATTAAAAAATTAATACTTAAGAACGATAAGCTCCGTGAGATGTGTACAACTCAAAGACTCCCTTCTAGGGTAACCACCTACAAGGCTCCCTTCCAGGGCGAGCACTTACAAGACTCCCCATTCGGGGCGAGCAGATGCTAAACTCCCCTTCAAGGTCAGCAACTACAAGACTCCCCTCCAGAGCGGACAACCACAAGGCTCCCCTCTGGGGCGAGCAACACTTAGATGTTTCCTCCCATGATCGACTATTCCTCTGACGACCGACTTTCCATCTGACCTGCCATCAGGACCGATAACTTCCTTCCGACAGGAAGAACACCGGGATGACAGACTCAATAGATGGCTACAAAGACACCAGAACCAAGCGTGAAAAGCGCCTAACATGGAGTGTCATTGGCAAATTACGTATTTGAGTCGTGTTTGATTTATTAGTTTCCATGTCTTTATTGTATTTGTCACTATAAAAAAAAACACAAAAATTGAGGAACTTATTATGTATACTAAAAAATAGTTTCTATAGATCTTGAGGCAATCAATAGTCGGATACTTATTTCAGTCGTCCGACCAAGCTCTCTAGCATGACCGCCTTATTTCAGTCGACTAACCAAGATCTCTCTCTCTCGATCACCCCATTTCAGTCATCTTACAAACGGGCATGAAAGTCTGCATCAATCTCGAGACGATCCAATGATCAAAATAAAATGTACTAATTGCAATTTGCTTCTCTCTAAAGTAAGGCTAAGCATGTAAATTTTTATATTGTTACGCCCCCTCCTATCTCCTATAAATCTAATGGGCTTATGATGTAAACAAGACATTTTTGACCCCACCACACTTATACGATTAAGCATTATAAAATAAAATGAGTCAACAAGTCCGGAAACACCCAATTTACCCCATCGGGTGGGCTGGGAAGTCTGCTTCTTCTCTCCCTCTCTCGATCATCTCTTCTCGATCAAACACTTAATTTCTCGAGCATTTTCTATCGAACAGATTTGAATACAACAATCGGATTAATATAACTATGATTTAGATAGCTCAACATTGGCGTATTTAATCCCTTTCTCACATTTCACTTGCATGTGGTCTTCTGTAGATAAAAGAGCGGCGAGAACCGGAGAGACCAGTTCTATATCATCTCACCGTTCATCATATATCGGACGGCTCAAAATCTCTTCGTGTTTCATTTATATTTCGTTTGCTAAATCTCTTTCCGGCTCTCTCCCTTCACTCTCTGTCTCTCGCTCCGCTATCTTTCTTCTCTGCAGAAAGATCCGTTTTTCTTCAACTCTTCGTAATCTCTGCAGATCTTGAGGCATCGAAGAAGTTTCCGGCGATCTTTTACGATTTTCGTCGATCTGTTTCCGCTTTCAGTCCGGCGGGTCTTGCCTTTCGAATCCAAAACCCATTTCAGATATATTGCTGTTCCGATTCAGATGGAGAAAGAAGCAAGGGGCAATCTACGACCCCTGAGAGGAGCTCCGGAGGCGGATTTTCTCTTACAGTGGGGGAATAGGAAGCGTCCTCGCTGCGTCAAGGTTAGATCGGCAGCCGGAGTGACGCCCGCGGGCCGATCGGAGGGACAGCGAAGAGTCACGTCGAGAGTCAGTCGTCGAGTCATCAGATCCGACAAGGATCTCCCATCTCCTACAACCCCAGCCCTAAGGTAACTGAGATTGTTCACGTAATGATGGGTTTCGGTTCATCTTTGCTTTTACTGGTTGCGATTGAAGAAAACGTATCTAGGGATTTGATATCGCAGGAGGTCGGAGTCGGCCGGGAGTGAAAACGCGAAACCAAGATCAGATTCTGCTTCTCCCGATAAGGAGGATCGGTTTTACCCTACAAGGGGATCTGTTGCAGCTGCCGGCGATGAGAACGGCGGCGGGGGAGGAGGTATTGCTGGAGTGGAAGAGAGAGTGGGCGTTGCAGCTACAGTGATGCCAAGATTCTTCATCTCGCTTTCAAACAAAGAGAAGGAAGAAGATTTTCTTGCGATGAAGGGTTGTAAGTTGCCGCAGCGGCCAAAGAAGAGGCCGAAGATTCTTCAGAAGAGCTTACTTGTATGATTCTTCATCTCCTCTACTTCCGCCATTTCTGAATGGATTGAGCTTGTTTTCTGATTAAAAAAAAAAAAAAAAATTGTTGATTGTGCAGCTGGTGAGCCCTGGAGCATGGCTCACGGATTTGTCATATGAGAGATATGAGGTTAGAGAAAAGAGGAGCTCAAGAAAGGTAGGCAATTTTTATTTTATTTTTTACATTAATATATTACAGAACAAAAAAATTAATTTTCATTTTTATGTGAATAATTTTTTAGAAACTTAATTGAATTGCAAAACTATTGTTAAAAATGTTTTTTTTTTATTTTTTATTTAATTTATGCAGAGGAGGAGAGGGTTGAAGGCTATGTGCTTAGAAAGCGATTCAGAATGAGTGGGGAGGAAAAATATTGAAAATTTGAAAAAATGAATGGATTTTGATGTAATTTTTTGGGTTTTGATGGTCTGTTTTGTAAAATTACTTTGTTTTTCTTTTAATTGATATAATTTTTAGTCGGAATCTGGAAGAAAGCATCTGGCTTGGGATAATTTTTTTTTTTAATTTTTTTTTTCTGCTTGGGTGAGTATTTTTCTTCTTTTTATTTTTTGTATTTTTTCTAATGAGGCCCACTATATTTTGGTGTCTTACAGAGAGGATAGATTTGTGAAGTTTTTTTAATGGTGGGATTTGTATGATGCTATCTTTAAGGAGTGTTGGGAGAAAATTATAAATGCATTTATAGTTAATTAATTCAATTTATAGAACAGTTATACAGATATTTAATATTTATATTTAAGTCTTTTTTTTTAATGAACAATAATTGATTTTATATATATATTCATCTTATGTGTGCATGAAAATGCATGTTTTAAATTTTAAAAGTAAAAATTGTGATATTTTTTATATATGAATTATTTGAATAAATGTCAAAAATAGCTTTTGATTATTTATATGGAAATTTTTTAGTCGAGGAGTTTATAAAAAAATTAAAATAGTTATGTTTTTTAAATTGGGGTTGAATTAGTTTTCATTAAAGACTATTTAGAATTTTATTTTAAAATAGTCTGAAATTATTTTGACATTTTTTTATATTTTTATAAATATCAGTATTAAAATACAAGTTATATATGTATAAATATATATTTATGTAAACGTTTTTAATCTTTTTTTTTTTAAATAATCACTTGCTTGGATGGTCTCTTTAAATGGCGGTAGTGTTCCCTGTCTAATTTAGGAAAAAATTTTCCCTCATGTAGCTCTATGTGCGGAGTTCGATCGTTGCAGCGATGATCAAAATTTCTTTTTTTTTAAAAAAAAATTAATAATAAAATGGGACTGACTCCCATACACTCATTGCGGATGAGTGGTGAGGATAGAACTTCTCATGTAGAGCTAGGTGCGAAGTCCTGATGGAAAAATTTTTTAGGGCCTGTTTGACATGATTGTAATTTTTGCTAAGGAGACTGTAAAGTTGTGACGAAGAAAATAAACTATGACAAAATTGTAGTGATAATCTATAATTATAGATTAAGTTGAAATTATATATTTTTAAAATTTTTTCATTTTGTATAAATTTTAGTGATGGAAAGTTATTTTTTTTTCAAATTGGGGTGGCTATAAAAATAAAAAAAAAATTCCTAAATCCTTTTTTGAGAAAAAAATTTATTTATAATTGATTATTTCATCATAATTCTACAGTCGTTTTACCCTTCGTCACATAGGATTACGATAATTTTTGTATTTTGTTTTTTTTTTTTTAATGATATTTTTATAAGATCACTCTGTAAAATGTTACCATAGGTGGTCAACGTTTCCAGAATCAATTTGTTTTCTTTATTCTAAAAATTAGTAACTCTGTTGGAAAAGTAATTAATCTTGACTGATTGATCGCTAACCATCGGTGAACTCCATATATATATATATATATATATAATATACTTAGCGCACTATTTTTTATGTATTTACATATTTAACACTTAAATGATAAATCTGAACATTCACTTTCAGCAGGATTTACATATATATATCGCTTAGTTATTGTGTATTTACATGTCTAACACCTAAAATTTACATTTTATAATAATGTATTTGCATATATTGCTTTAACAATTGTTATTATATTTACTCCTCTTTTTCTAAAAGGCCAAGGATTGTGTGAACTGAAAATGACACTCTTGGCCTCGTGTGGTCATTGAATATATGACACATTGCCCTATTATCTGGTTCTTGGTTTGGCCAGCCTTTTGTTCAGCCAATCTCTGATCAGTTTACCTCCGATCGTTTGCTCAATCGATATTTGACTTCACGTTCGGTCATCCTCTAAGTCTATCGCTAGATTGATATTCTAACTTTAGATATATTTGTTCATTCTCATAAAGCTATTTGACTGGTAATCGTTCGATTCACGGAAAATATAATCAAGAGTATGCAATATGAAATATTTGGTGGATTAAATGTAAAAAAGTATGGTTTAGATGTTGGATATGTAAATACATAAAAATTTAGGGGTATGTATGTAAAAGCATATTCTTTTAATAATATTTTGATGTCATGAATTTATTTCAATTAAAAAAAAAAGTATTTTAGGGTTTGGATTTGTAGAAATATTAGAATTATATGTTTAAGAGCTGTATGAATGTAAATATGAATTTTTAGGTATTAGATATGTAAATATATTAGAATTATGTGGCATGATGTAAATGCCTCATAAAATTGAAGGAGTTATTTATTCAGTACAATTTCGGATGGTCAAACCTATACCATAAAAAATAATTTAATGTATTTTTGTGCTGTTAATTTGGATTTTATTTTTTAATTATTGTTATTGTCGTGGTAAAACGAAATTGTGTTTCGTTATTCCGTTTAATTTTGTTTGTGAGTTGAGATTAATAGTCATACATGATAAACTAACAGACGGGCATAAATCTTGAGGAGATTCAACAAACGAAGAGACAAATAAGTACAGTTAAGAGGGCATGCCAGTATAAGACTGGAGGACTAATTAGTGAAAAATGGGGAGATTTGGCCAGATGCAACTCTCCTAAGCCGAGGATAAAGACCGTTAGATGCAAGCGGCCAAAGACAATCGAATCGAGTAGCCTATCACTCGTTGCAACCCAATCAAAAATAAGAGTTGTGAATCCCCAAAATTCTATAGGGAGGGCCTAAGATCGTCAATAGAGAAGATTTAGGAATATTCTGAAGTGTCATCTTCTCGAGATATGAGCCTGATTACGGTAATTCACTCACTCTATGAGCAATGACCTAGCCTCGTCCCGCCGGTGACCGGAGCAGGATTGTCGCTCAAATGACCGAGCCAAATCCCATTGACCCAGAGTCAATCCAGAGTCAATCGACAACATCGTACCAATGTGGTCGACCGAGTGATACTTGTCGAACAACACTTATATTTGTAAAATACATGTAAAACTCCCATTAAAGCATGTACAATCATGTAATTACATATCGTGTAACCTCTTCATTTATGAGAGAAAACCAACTGACAATTCAAAATTTTAATTGTTATCATGCACTTCCTCGTTGTCTCTCTCTTTCACTCGCGTGTCTAACGTTCTAATTTTTAATTGTAATTCACGAATAAATTGAGATTCAATATTGAAATTGGCCAAAGTGCATATTAGCACGATCACTTTGATTATCGGAGCTGATATCGGGTAAAAATAAAACTTTCAATTACATCTATATTTACTATATTTTTGTAATAAGTTGAACTTTTGGTTAGGGTCAAAAAATAATATATATTTTTTGTATATTAATCTTTCTTTTGTAAAATGATAGTTATTGTCTACAATTATTTCATGAAATTTTATCCGCCATTTCGGCTGTCAACATTTCATTTAATCAAATAATAATTATTCCCAACTCTTTTGGGCTTTCTCCAACTAAGAGCTGTCAAAATAATTGATTCTTTGTTTCGTTGGTTAAGTAAATGAGTGAGATCAAAATAAATTTTATGCTATCGATATATAAATGAGACGAACACGAATAAAGATTTATTTTTTTCTATTTTTTACTCGAAATAACTAGATTACACACACACAATATGTATAATTGTTCAATATTTTTTATAAATAATTCAAATGAGCTATAAAGATTTATGTAAATAAGATTTAAATCTCGCTCCTACCTTTGATATCTTGCATCTGCTTGACTAGTGTTGTCAAAATGATTTGTTCACAAACAACTTCTGTTCGTCTGGTTAAGCAAATATGTTAACCAAAATAAATTTTTTTAGCTCGATATATAAACGAGTCAAACACGAACTATGAGATTTTGTAAAGACCTGAACGTGAGCCGGGCTTGAACTCGCTCGTACTTGGCTCGTTTACACGTCTAATGGCGATAAGAAATTTTATGTCTCTCAGATTTTTAGAAGAATAATTATATAGAGCTCCCAAAATATTGATATTTTAAATCATATATTTATATGATTTTTTTAAATTATGGAATTGATGCATTCATGCGCAACTTATGATCAGAATATTTAAATTTTGAATAAAAAAAAGAAGAAAAATATGAGTTGATATTTTATATTGAATTTTTACATTTGAGCTGAAATTTTGAAAAATGGATATAGGGTGCTTGATTTGTAAATACCAATTATTTAGGCCATCTCTATGTAATAAACAAAACTAACATATATTAAAAAATATCAAATATATTTTATTCTATGCCAATTTACAAATATATAGATATATATATATATATATATATATATATATATATATATATATATATATATATATATATATATATATATATATCTTAAATTAGACGTTCATATTTAGTAAAAATTAATTCATGCAAAAAAATATGAATCGGGTCAGCCCGACCTACTTCACGGGCTTAGAATGATAACAAAATTGGCCCATTAAATGGTATTGAGAGCCAGCGAGTGCACGAGAAGTTCGTGAATGCAGGAATGAATATGGGGGAAAGCCACATATCTGGAATTTAATAAGAATTTACTGTTGATTATGGGGGAAACTCGCTTATCTAGAATTTATTGTTGATTGCGTATCTGTTAAGATTTATACTAGGAAATAATTTATTCCTGCAAGAAGTTATAAGAAATAAATTATTTCCTTGGAGTAAGAAGATATTTTATTTCCTATTTTATATTTATTTCTTTGGATTATGAATTCATTATTTTCCTATTTTATGCTATTTCCTATATCTTCTAATAATTAATATGTATTGATTATTGAAGATATTGAGAGATATATTTATCCTTTCATATCATTTCATTTTTATTATTTTTTTCTATTATATGATTTTTGTAAGGGTTATTTATACCCCGTTCTTATTAATGAATGTATCACGTATTCCGCATTATTCTAAATTTCAGCATGGTATCAGAGTCAAATTTTTGTCCTAATGACAGATAATCCTTGTAAAGGACCTCAATACTCTCTTCCCGCCGACCTTCTTGCAGGAAGGGAGGAATCCCACCTTCGTCTTCGTCTGCTCGTCGGGAGCTTTCATCTGTCCTCTTATTTAAGTTATGCAGCATCTTTGCCCGCCTTCGTCTTCTTCGTAAGCGGCATCTTCGACTCCGACGCCTTCAGATCGCTTCATCGCACCCGAAGCTCGCCGGCCCTTCGATCCTCGCCTCGCCGGCTCTTCAGTCCTCGCCGGCCCTTCAGTCTTCGCCGGCCATTCGGTTCAGCTGAGCTCGAATCCGAAGAGCTTCAAAATTCGAGCCAAGCTCGAATCGAGCAAAGCTCAAAATTCGACTAAGCTCGAATCCAACAAAGCTCAAAATTCGACCAGCTCGATCGAGCAAAACTCGAGACTCGACTGGCTCGAATCCAACAAAGCTCAAAATTCCACCAAGCCTGAGTCGAGCAAAACTCAAAATTCAACCAAGCCTGAATCCAACAAAACTCAAAATTCAGCCAAGCCTGAATCTAGCAAGTTCGATAATCCGAACAAACTCCCCTGCAACATCATTTATAGGATTCTTCCACCTACAGACACTGCATGAATCTGCAATCAAAAGACAACCACGATTGTCTACATTCGACGACCAACTAAATTCTTCTCGATTCTCGATATTATTTCAGTAAGTTTGGAATTATTAAAATACATTCCAAACTTGAGGGAGTGTTAAGATTTATACTTAGGAAATAATTTATTCCCGTAAGAAGTTATAAGGAATAAATTATTTCCTTGGAGTAAGAAGATATTTTATTTCCTATTTTATATTTATTTCCTTGGATTATGAATTCATTATTTTCCTATTTTATGTTATTTCTATATATCCTAATAATTAATATGTATTGATTATTAGAGATATTGAGAAATATATTTTTCCTTATATATCATTTACTTTTATTATTTTTCCTATTATATGATTCTTGTAAGGGTTATTTATACCCCGTTCTTATTAATGAAAGTATCACGTATTCCGCATTATTCTAAATTTCAACATTATAATGCGGAATACGTGATACTTTCATTAATAAGAACGGGGTATAAATAACCCTTACAAGAATCCTATAATAGGAAAAATAATAAAAATGAAATGATATGAAAGGAAAAATATATCTCTTAATATTTCTAATAATCAATTAATTTTAATTATTAGGAGATATATGAGATAATACAAAACGGGAAAATAAGTAATTCTTAATCTAAGGAATTAAATATAAAATATCTTCTGATATGATGAAATAATTTATTGCGAGAATAAATTATTTCCTATTATAATTCCTAACACTCCCCTCAAGTTTGGAATGTATGTTAATAATTCCTAACTCATTGATTAAGTATCGAGAATTAGAAGAGTTTAGTTAAATTCGAGCTTGGCTAAAATTTGAGTTTTGTCCGCCATGTGTTTTAGCATAGAGAGAAAGTAGATTCAGGCTCGCTAAATCTTGAGTTTTGTTAGATTCGAGCTTAGCTAAATCTCGAGTTTTGTTAAATTCGAGCTGATCGAATTTTGAGTTTTCTCGTCATGTGTTTTGACATAGAGAGAAAATAGATTCAGGCTTGGCTGAATCTTGAGTTTTGTTAGATTAAGGCTTTGCTAAATCTTGAGTTTTGCTAAATTCAGGCTTGACTGAATTTTTGAGTTTGTCTGCCATATATTTTGGCATAGAGAAAAAGTAGATTTAGGCTTGTCTAAATCTTGAGTTTTGTTAGATTCAGACTTGACTGAATTTTGAGATTTGCTAAATTCGGACTCGGTCGCATTTCGAGTTTTCATTGGATTCGAGCTTTGCTTGATCTTCGAGCTTTCTTGGATTCGAGCTCGTCGAACCGAATGGTCGGCAAAGACTGAAGGGCCGGCGAGGACTGAAGAGTCGGCGAGGCGAGGATCGAAGGGTCGGCGAGGACTGAAGGGCCGGCGAGGATCGAATGGCCGGCGAGGACTGAAGAGCCGGCGATGACCGAAGGGCCGGAGATGATCGAAGGGCCGTAGATGATCGAATGGCCGGAGAGGATCGAATGGTCGGCGAGGACTGAAGGGCTGGCGGGGATCGAAGGGCTGGCGGGGATCGAAGGGCCGACGAGCTTCAGTCTGGAAGAAGAGCGGCGCGGTGAAGCGATCTGAAGGCGCCGGAGTCAAAGATGCCGCTTACGAAGAAGACGAAGGCGGATGAATATGCCTTCGAACGATTCCAAGACGGAGGGGGAATCAAGGCAAGACATACTTCCTCCCTTCCCGCAAGAAGACCGGCGGGAAGGGAGTCTTCACGGTCCTCCAACGATTACCGGTGATTAGCGCAGAAATTTGGCTCTGATACCATGTTGAAATTTAGAATAATGCGGAATACTTGATAATTTCATTAATATGAACGGAGGTATAAATAACCCTTACAAGAATCCTATAATAGGAAAAATAATAAAAGTAAATGATATAAAAGGAAAAATATATCTCTCAATATCTCTAATAATCAATTAATTTTAATTATTATGAGATATAGGAGATAATACAAAACGGGAAAATAAGTAATTCCTAATCTAAGGAATTAAATATAAAATATCTTTTTGATATGAGGAAATAATTTATTGCAGGAATAAATTATTTCCTATTATAATTCATAACAGTATCCGTTGCTCTTCTATTTTTGAGTCATATCAATTTCATAGTGTAAAAATATTAAAATCTGAAAGCATTTTTGTTATCAGTAGAGCTATTGAAATAAAGTTTATGAAATTTTGCTATAACACGAGAAGTACATAATAAAACTTATTGGAGATCTTTAAATTTGGTTGTATTTTGGCTATAAGTTGTAGAATTAGTTGACTGACATCCTCAAGTCTTTGATGCTAGAGATATGTTGACATGGTGACCAAGACAAGAGCTTGAGGGTTGGTGTAAATACAATATATGCCATTACAGCAGGGACCTTGAAGCACATGTTGCTGAGTAGTTCGATCCTTTATTTGATATCCATTAACATGAAAATAATCATACAACATGAGCTAGTTGAGAAATAGATATCAAATTATGATATATTTGAGGAATATGAAGCAAACACGTGAGAAAAATTTCATGGTTTGGAGTGGGCAATATGTCGTTTCCTTGATGTTAATTGGAAACCGTGTTGTCATTTCCTACCATTACACTCTCATTACCTTGGCAAGCTTTGGATTGATTTAGTTGATGATAATCAACAGTTAAGTGGAGGTTTCTCCCGTATCAAGATACCAATCAAATTTGTTAGAAGGTATGGAGAAAGTAATATATGCAGTTTGTGTAGCCGGAATAGGAGTAACTGTTGCTGGATTTGAAGAGTTATTTGGTCGACAATTGATATTCAATCTATGATAATAGTTAGAAGCAATATGTCCGGATTTGTAGCATATTTGAATTTGAACATATCCTGAAGTTTCAGATTGGTTTTTAGGGAGATACTAAATTCTTTTTAGCTGAGAGTTTTAGTAGTTTCCCTTGCCTTTACAGTTTTTAGTCTTGCCTTTATAAGAATATAAAGCTATGGTTTGGATCAAGATTTGTAGGTTAAAGATCTGAAGATATATTAATTTTTTCACTTAATAAGAAGGCATATAACACTTCAAGACTAATGGGGGTAGAATGAGTTCTTGTCACGATTTTAAATACATTATAAGAAGTTGAGCTGAAAGACCCTTCATTATGTACAATATGACATCTTTCGTGTCAACTGTCTAGCCAGCTGCAAATATATTATCTACTATGGTATTAATTTGCATCAGATATCAACTCATTGTGAGATTTTTCATAAACACACTATGTAATTCATTCTTTACTTGTATAACCCTGGACCTATTCACAACTTGAAATCGATTCTACAAGATGATCCAAATGTCCTTATTGCTTTCCAATGCAAGACATAGGGCAAAATTAAAAGTTGAAATTGTGAAATATAAAACAACATTAAGAGTTTGATCGATTAATACCCAGGTAGTGTGAACAGGATTAACCGGTAAGATACTTGAATTATTGAGGATCATTAGAGTGGGAGAATGAATGGATCCATCAAGAAATCCCAATAATCCATTAACTTTGACTATTTTAATCATTTCCTCCAAAGTTGATAATTATCAACCGATCATGAGTGGGTAACCAACGATTTTAGTTCAGACATGAGGAATTTCAACGAAGGAGGGATGGAAGTCACAGAAATACACGGTTTTGTCATACCTTCAAGACTATTGGTAGATCCATAGTCTTCCATGACAACTATGCCTAAAGGATCTCTGATATAATGAAATAAAGAATAATGGTTTGTTTGGGGCAGCTGTAGCTTATTGATTAATCTGCTCATAAGCTGATTGAAAATAAGCTCCTGATAAGCTAGGTGCGGCGACTATTACAAATTTTTATTTTTTTGGAAAAACCAAACCACATCCAGAAAGCTGCCACCGCACTTAAAAACGTTGTTTTCAGTGTTTCAAAAATGCACAAGTTGCCAAAACATAGTTTACCCAAACATGTATGGTGCATTTTGCAAAACGCGACCGCACTAAATAAACTGACCCAAATAGGCCTTTAACCGAAGAGAAATAGATTTAGAGAAGCCAGAAGAAGCAAATTGAAGAAATCCCGCAACATAGAGAAAACAACTCGTATGATAAAAAAAAAAAACAGTTTATAGTATTTACAGTAACATACAAGCTCCAACCCCTAGGTAAACTTTACATAAGTCCATCTAACCAAAGACCTTAAAAGCTGTGGACCCCAACACGAATACATTAATCTGCTTCTTTAACAGTTATTTACAAATCATTCATCATATTTCATTTATTTTTCAAATTCTTATTTAAATATTAAAATTTATGATAAAATTTCAACTCATATTTTTCAATTTTATAAAATTCCCAATAATTCGATCACAACATTGACTATCGTAAATATATAGATTCGGTAGTTTATAATTAATTTATAAATACCGATGTTTTGGATGGTCTGTGTGTAATTTTCCCCTCGCCTTCTTCACGGCCCCTTTTTCTTCTCGCTGCATCCGCTTACGTTGCCCTATTTTGCGCTTCAATCCTTTCAGGTAACACAATCCATGGTTTCTCTCACTTCCCACCTCAATACTTTTTTTCAATTCAGCCTCTCTAGGGTTCATCAATCTAATTTTTTTTTTTGGGAGATTTTAATCGCTATTCTGTATTCGATTCTGCTCTACCTTGCTTAAGTTTGCAGTATTATCTAAGCCCTAAAAATGCTATCTATCAAGAAGGATAAATAATAAGATAAAAAACAGCTTTCTGCCGATGCATAATGTATTCGGATCAAGCTCCTAAATTAGAGCTTTGAGCTCAGATCCGGAGCTCAATTGTAGAAAACATGCGAAAATTAAATGCCTGCAACATTTTTTCTTTAGCAATTTCCTTTGTTTACATACACATATTTTTAATCAGTAATTAGTAAGAGCAGGTTCTAACTAGTAAGAAACCAACTAAATGAAGCTCATTATACTCTAATATTCTAACTAAACTCAATTTAAAACAAAGCCTGTGATCTACTGTGGTTATACCATGTTCCGGTCAGGTGTCACTCTGTAGTGTTGAGAACTTTCATGTTATTACTTCCCTCTGTGAGATCAAATTTGCCCTCAATGTAGAAGCTAGGTTAGGAAGATTATAATTCCTTCATACTGACCCATGAAGCATATTCTGGTAATAAAACTTCCCATTGAATCAACTATCATGTAGTTTGCTGTGGAATACCGTTTGCTGGCCAAGAATTGATGAAGGTCATACTAATGTCTATCGTTATTTGAATTGTGTTATTAATTCGCGTGATTCAAGATAGAGTCTTCTCTAAAAGGTTTAAGGCGTGAAACATGAGAAACTGTAGAATATTGTTGATGGCACCAAGTTTCACAATTGCAGTGTACTTGGAATTCAACCTAAATTTGGTGAATTTAAAAATACATTGAAAATGTACTGAATGGTGAATTCTTGATAGTCTGGAATTAAACATTGATCTTCTTTTTTTCATTCAAACCAAAGAACTAATTTTAAAAAATTCATCTATTTAGCAAACCATACAAATTCTTGATTTTATAGCCATGGGACTCCCTTGAAATTATTTCTGGGATTGCTGTACGTAGAAACACCACATTTCTACTAATATATTTTATGAATATTTATCAGTACGACAAGAAAATTCTCTCCTCAGGATATGGTTTAAAATACTTCAATTTTATTGTTTTTTCTGTTGGCACCTCATTTTTTCCCAATTTCATGCAACTATGAAGTACATGTTAACCCCATGAACCTAAATTTGCATTATAGTGTTTTGATGATCATAAATATAATTTAATTTGAGCTAATAAGATTTAAATAGGTTTTGTGTAGCTTTTTGCACTAGCTTTAGAGTTACAAGAATATAAATTTAATTCAATTATCAAGGTCACTTTGAAGGGTACACAAGTCTCAAAAGAAGCTCATGTTTTATGATTATTAAATTTGCTTATGATCAATCCTTTTCAAGATACTGAAAATGCATAAAATTTAAGCTTGCCAAGAAGATTCTAAGATTGTAGCTTTAAATATCCAAAATATGTATTTGTAGCGAGTCATATATTTGTTTGTGTTTCATATAAAAGGTTGCTAAAATAATTATCACTCACATATGTGCGAAATAGGATTAAATAAAATCAGGGGATAAACCAAATTAAATTGATTATAACTAATCTTACCATATGATCATCAAGGACTTGAAATTCATTAGATTATAATCGGGTTGTACTATGTCTAATCATACCATACGATCGCGATCAATTTCTAAATTTAAAAATAAGTAACTCTTAAGATTAAGAGATATTTTTATTAATGAAAATTGATTTGAGGATCACACTATATGATACAAATTGTAGCTCATGCCGTTCCTTATTATGGAATAATTATTATAGAATCAATTAGCATTAAATAAGTTAATTAATGTTTTGAACTATTCGTACATACGATCATCATAAATACCTCCTTCAAACCAACATTTTAAGTTGCCTTAATATTCTAATTTAAAAATTGAACTGTCAGTACAACAACATAGCTATTCTAAATTAATGAAATTAATTAGCTAAATTTATCAGATTACTTGATACAAATCAATATGAATTTACCATATCATATGATATTGATTGTACAATTTTGTCAACCTAGTCTTTTTATTTTATTTTATTTCTTTTTATTTTTTTTTATAGAATGATGGTTATTTGTCTATGCTATTAATATAAAAGAATTTTTATCAAACTCCACGTAGGGCGGTGCACTGTCTTGTTAACTCCAATAAATCTAGTCGAACCGTACTGTTATAATATTTTGGTTCGATTTTAAAATCAGCGGTTTGGTTAAAATTTTTTAAATTATGCTTATTTGATTTTCAGGTTATGTTTTGGGTTCTAAAAATATTAATCAGAACCGACCGAATAAATTGAACGGGTGGTTTATGGTTCGGGTTCTAATATTTTGAGCAGCGATGAAGTATACAACAAAACAGAGTCATTTTCATAAGGCTATTTTTTTTCTGTACCCAGCGCGGTCTCTAGATCTATCGCCTTTATGCTGCTCACCCCATTCCATTCCCTCAACAAAGTCTCCACCGGTCGTCTGTCGCTGGCTGTCTGGCTATGGCTCACCTGTCCCTATACCCTTATCCCTCTCCTACCTAAATTAGTAGGCATTTCCTCTTTGGTGTAAGGGTGAAGGTTCAACGAGGTTAGGATCTAGCAGTGGTGTTGTCAATAGTGGAAACGGGGAAGTGAGAGTTTTCTGAAGAGTTTTAGTCTATTTGGACATGTTGTTTTCCACAAATCTGACCTGTCACTGTTTTGAAATTTCTTCTCTCACCTTCTAGCTGATAGCTTGTTGCCTTTATTTCCTTTAGTCTATCTTCTTCTACAAGTCTTGGATATTCTACAACAAAGGTATGCGTTTCTTAATCCTAATTGAGCAGTATGGCGAAGAAATTTATGAGTTTAATTTGAAGGCGATGTGTTTTACTGTTTTTCATGGGTAAAGAAATTTATGGGTTTAATTAATCCTAACGAAGGCTATATGTTTTACTGTTTTTCACTAAAGATAGAGATGATTATGAGTTTCCATGAAGTTTTGAGTTTTTCATTAATAGTTATGAGTTGGACATCTTGGTTCCCACAAAATTATGAGTACAGTGGAGTTTTTCATTGAGGATAGAGATAGTTAAGAGTTTTCATAGTTATGTGTTTTACTGTTTTCCATGAAGTTATGCAGAGAGGATATCTTACTCTCCATTTTGATACTTAAAGTTATGCAAGCATCCTCTTATTTTAATAAATTGATTTCATTGCATTTGTATGTTATATATATATATATATATATATATATATATATATATATATATATATATATATATATATATATATATATATATATATATATATATCAAATATTTTCATTTCAGTTTATGTAAAAACAAACCGATCAAACTGAATTTTAGTTCGGTTTGATTGGTTCAGTTATGTTGAAAATTACATTGGATTTGTTGTTCGCTTTTTGGATTTTGGTTTCTCTCTATTTGAAAATTTTACAAACCAATCCGTCGGAACCGACCAAATACACATTCCTCACTCCACGTGTGACAAATAAGGCGAGGCAGTGAGAGAATACAGCTGTGAGATTTTTCTTGAGGAGAACTCTTTGAGCCATCATTAACAAATTTTGGAGATAGTTTTTATTAAATCATGCATCACTGGTTCTCTACTTGTTTTCTATACTTTATGATTCTTATGATTGAGTATTTGACTATTTTACGAGCTATTTTATTGATTTATGTGGGAGATCTTGGATCTCCAAAGTTTTTGCGAATCCTGATGTTACTAGCCGGTGGGATAGAATAGTGGTATTTTCACTTAGTAAAAGAGGGTATAAAGTTTCTTCATTAACCAGTATGGGGAGAGATTTCCCCGTTCTATGGGAGCAAAATGAGAGGTAGTGAATATTTCGAAAGACGACTTGATGATTGGAAATAGGCCATTTACGCCAAAGCACCATACATCAGTCTACAATATCTTTTTGTTTCTTGCATCTTTATTTGAAAATTTTCCACTTGTTCTTAGTACTTTTTGATGATACGAAGATCTTGCAGTGTGATTGGTAATATGGAAATATGGTTTTTGCATGTGATTCAAGGTGCTTGAGAAAGATGGTATATTGGCTTTTGATTTTAGAAGGCCATTGGCATCAAAACCTCTATACCTCGATTTTTTTTTTTAATTTTCTACACTTTTACTTGCATTTTGTCTGTCATCTACATTTTTGTAATGACAAGAAAATATTGTATTGTGATGGTAAATATGACAATATGGATTCACATATGATTTGAGTTACTTGAGAAATAATAGTTTGACTTTTGATTCTTGAAATTTGTGTTAAAAAATTATCTTTAAAATCAAAGGAAAGCTTGTTCTTAATGTACTTTTTTTATTAGAATATCTTGTTTGTTTATTTTTGGTTGTTTCAAAGAAAAGAGAAATTAATTTTTTCATTTGGACTGTTCAAAATTGTTTTTAGAGATCATGCACGAATTCACAATTTTTGTTTTGGTCGTGTCATTCCTTTCAATATATTTTATAACTTTAAACTATTGAAATTTAAGCTATTGCCCAATAAGAAACTATTTGATGATACCTCCAATGTATGGATTGTATATATGATAATACTGATTATAAAATATTTTTTCTTTATTATATGATTTTGTAACATGGGTGCATTTCATCTTTGATTGATCATTAATAGATTAGGCTCGAGAGAGAAACATGGCTGCTCTTCAAAATTACCAGCATTATTGGTATTGCTTCAACTATTGGGCATTGCTTTATTTTTTAAGGCATTATTTTATGAATCATTCTTTTAATTTCATGTAACCTAAAAGCAATAATTATAGTTGAATAAAATAATTTTTGGCACAAATTTTCTTTAACAACGGTAATTGACCTCGGCATATCTTTTTTTTTTAATATTTAAAACATATGGCAAATTTTTAAATTACCATAAGGCACTTGGTCACTTAAAACATATGAAACTAGTTGCGTGTAATAATTGACTTAACAATAGATATAGACCGAAGTACACATGGATTCTAGGGGATATTTAGCTAGTTTAAAGCACGGTCCAGGCATTGCTTGAGCCTAGAACCACTGACTTGGGAACTAAGTAGTATGATGTCTTAGCAAGGTCTTGTGGTATACATGATATTGAAGATGGAATGAAATCCTAGTATTGAATGTTATTGGATCATAACAAAATCTAGATTGACATAGGAAGAAGATCGTAAGTTATTGACAGAGAAATGTCATTCCTATATTTGGTGATAAAGGATTTTTAGGTTATAGGAGATTCCTGTAGAGAATAGTCAGAAGCATGACATGTTTATGTTAAATATATGTTTATGAATTTAGGATGAGATGCATAAATAAACACACAAAGCCTAACAATTCATAATTTTGTAACTTATATTTTAAACAAAGAGTGTCTCTTTTGATGCAAAACTGGAAAACATATTTAATTATTCAAAATGATAGCATAAATTCTAAAAAAAAAATTTGAGTCCCGTCCTCTCTGACCTAGCTTGCATGAACCCGCAACCCCTTTACTTGTTCAAACCTCCCCCTCCTCCTCGTTTCACACACAAAAGTCACATGCCTACCTCCTGTTCTCCCCAATCCAGTGCCCTTCCTTCTTATTCGAGCCCGAGCCCGAGCCCGAGCCCGAGCCAGCAAACAACCCTTTGTTGTCCATTTGAATATATAATATATCTTGTATATATTTTTTATTATATAATCAATCAAAAATTTTCATCAGAAAATTCGGATGCGAAGCTGACGCAAAATTGCGTTAGAACGTTCAAATGTAATATCTGTCGTTAATGTTAAGTTCGATCCCTACTGTAGCAAGCATAGCAATGACTGAAATGTTCAGTTGCAAAGCCGCCACAAACCTTAGCGTTGGAATTATTCTGACTCTAATAGCCTTGTGATGGGCATTTTAGCGTAGGAAATTCTTTCGCCCTAAATTTGCCGATGATAGGGTCAAATTCTGCCCTATTATCGGCCAAAATTTAAGCTGCTAATACTTGTTTTTTCTGTAGTGGAAATACAGTTTTTAAAGTTCTGAGCTGACCAAGATGATGGTGATAAAGCCAAGTGGTATTGTTTCTTTAGGATTAGCGGCAAGGAAAGATAAATATTGGTCATTCTTGAGACCTTTTATATTACTAGACGCTTCAATAAAAAGCAGTTTCTATTCTTTGTCTTAGCAAGTCCAATAATCTATCTCTTCTTCAGATCCTAAAAGACTCAATAATTGGGAAAAATGTTTCTTTGCATTCCATATCATGGGTGAGTTTTTGAAGGGTTTCTAGGTTAACTGAGAGCTCAGGAATATGAAGAATATTCTCTAGATTAGACAATTCATCGCTTTGGACGTCTCATTTGCTGTTGTAGTAAGAGAACCACCAGCAACTAAGATTTTTTTGTTACTTGAACTAGTTAGTGTAGGTGTTATATTTTGATGAGGAATGTGGCATAATTATTGGCATCTAAATCTATGATCGAAGATTTAATAATGACATTAGAGGCTTCTAATTCATAGGGAACTTTGGTCTTTTTAATGTCTTCAATCATTATCCAAGCGTTCTCAATCTCTTTTTTATTAAATTCTGCCTGATATGGGCTTGGTTATGATATTTTTTCTACTATCGAACTTGATTTCCCAGTTCCTTTGTTTTTTGTATTTTTCCATTCAACTTCTAATATTTTTCTGGGGTTCATGACCCAGGTTTTTTGTTGTAGCTGCACCAAAGATTGTCTTTGTTGCCTCAATTTGTAATTTTACACGGTATTACTTTCTTACTCTTGGTGGTCATTGGTTGTTTTATGCTTAACTTATTGTTGCTCTCTCCATCAATCATAAAAGTAGATGCTTTCAGAGTATGGGGCTCAAGTACGACTCTTCTCTTGCTTTTCTCAGCTCAAGTTATAGAGATCGTCTCATTCAAGGTGTTACTTTATTGTTTTCTAAAATTTGAATTCTAGCTTGATCAAATTTAAATTTTGCTTTGACTTGCGAGAAAGTGATAAACTTTATTATTCTTATTATGGCGTTCATGATATCACATCCTCTTGGCGCATATTATTCAAGATTTTGACATACTGTATCTAGATTTATTACCTTGTTTGATACTAAAAACCTTCACCTTGATCTTTTATATTTATGCAACATTTTTTTTGGTTTTGAATATGTTTGCAGAGCTCCAAATTTCTTTTGTGATGATTTATATGTGATCCTAGGCAGAGGTGAACTGGATATTTAGAAAAAATAATTTAACTATTTAAATGATTTAAATAATATAGCTTGAGCAATTTTGGAACTGTGAAAATTACCATCCAACCAACAATCAATAAAATAAAAGTTTTAAATGTGCATAACAATAATCAAGTTGTTCAAAAGTTTTTACACGGTTTGACGAGAGAAGACTATGTCCACGTCTATCTACGAGAAGTCATCTGGGATTCTTGTGGTCCGTATAACTCTTCCTCTCTCCATGTAGTGGAGAAGCCTGTATAATCACTTTAAGGGAAATCTTACCGTTTTCTTTAGTTGTGGGAAGGTATTACCCCTAAGCCTTCCCCATAAACTAACTTAGCCAAAATACAATATCGATAAAAAATGAAATGAAAATACAAAATGATCTTATGCACGAATACTTTGTTGCATAAAGAAGCAATAATGTAAAATTAGAGATTGAAAACTGTTGAGAATTTTAGGGCAAAGAAAATACAAGAATCGACGCAAATCAAGAAGAAAACACAGAGATTTAACGAGTTTCGACAATTTGTCTACGTCTTCGGGAGCGGAGTGGCGGCTTTCTTTGCTTTCACCAGAAAGAGTACAAGATGCCCTTAGGGTTACAATACAACAAATATATATAGCTCTGGTGTACAATATATAATTACAAAATTACCCCTGTTCCGCTCCACTCTGCTCGCAAGTTCCACTACGCTCGCTTCGCTCCGCTGGCTCTCTCTATTTCGCTAGCTCGCTCAGTTCCACTCCAGCATATGTCCCTTATCTGGTATATGAGCCATACCTAACAAAATGCTTTGCAAATTTTTCTCCTTCAAAAATTTTCTCTAGTGGCCAAAAGGACTTTTGTAATAATATATGCTATAATTTTTCTTGGTGGCTAGGTTTAGACTTTTCAATAGTTAGGGTTTACTCTTATAACATAGATATGTATTTAGAATTTGAGGTTCTTTTGAATTAGAGTAATACAAATGTTAATAATTTGAAATATGTTAAACTACCCAAGAATATTTCAGCTAAATAAATTTATTTATGACAAAAATATGCCCTCTAACACGTTCAATTTGTTTAAGTAAAGTTTCATTAACAATTTTATGTGTATTTGAGAAATTTTGTGGATGTCTATAAAGAGACCTATGAACCATTTATAGAGGTTTGCAAATAAATAAGTCTCATGATCTCGAGGAGTCATGTTAGTAGTTTGCAGAAGATCATAAACTATTACGAATGTTCATAAATTAAGTTACTTTTTCACATTTTTATTTTTTAAATTTTGATCAAATGTTTTTGCAAATTGTATTTAGTTAATACTCAAACAATGTTTTAGCTTTAGCACAATTTTTCTTTTTTTAAATTGTTGGAACTCTTGCGTTACATTTATGGAGGAAACAAACGAGTAGTCTTTGTTTTTCTGAGGAGACGAGGGAGAATGAGCGAAGGGAAGTCACATGAGCACTCTTATCCTTAGTATCGAACAAAGTTGAAGAGTACGATATCGAGTCCACTGCATGCAGACGAAAGCAGGAAGATCAACAATACAAAACTTGGGCTTCCCCGTATGTGCGTTAAGGAAGATGAAGGCGACTATGATTTTGGCTGCGAACTCAAGCGTACTCAAGGGAGATGATGCAACATCATGACGCGTGGCATCGAAGTAGAGGGGAGGAAACACGCCGCTGTTTGCATACATGAAGAGAATCAGTGAGCGATCGAGCCAATTTGTGCAGGCGAGGGCGTCAAATGATCTCACGAAGGTGACGACAAGCTAAGATCGAGCACCAACATCGGCGAACGAGGCGAACACAAGTGGTTGGGGTTTTGACTTCTGGAAAACGAGGGAAGGGAACAAATAAGAGCAACAATCGCAGGAGTTGGGTCAAGTATGGACCAATAGGTATTTTTTTAAGTTTTAGGTTACTATTTATAATGTACATTTTAGATTTTTGAAAATTTGTAATTTAGGTTTTAATGCATGCTTTAGAAACTTCTATTTGAAATTAGTTTGATTCTAGAGGTAAATTATTTTAGTGAAACAAAAAGAAAATTTAAATAATAACATAGATAATTAGTGAAGTTAGGATAATTAAATAAGAGAGATTTAAAAGCTTATGCATTTATATACATTCATTTTAAGTGAAAATTAATAAAAGATTATGAGATATAAATTTAACTGTAAGATTTTAACCTGAATAAATATTTTATTAAACAAATATTAGTTTACTCTGATTAATTAACATAATTAAAATTACTAATGGATATGCATGTTTATTCTTTGCGTCAAATTAGAGAAGTTGACGTCTAGGCACAAATCAATGGACAACTAAGTGGGTACTTTTACATTTTAATGTATGATAATACTTTTGTTTCTTCTCAACTAATTGCATTTATAATTATTGATACCCATAAATTCATTTGCACGATTTTTTTTCTGATTTATATGTTCTTTTTTTTATTTCTTACATCGTCATGAATGTTGTATATTTGTAGCAATACCATCATATATTAGTTAATGGTATACATAATATATTGAATTGAATGAAATGAGCATATGAATGATATGTGCTATACAATCTGCTTGCATGCATGTTAAGCATAATGGAGTTTGACTTTTTATGTTACTAACTAGATACTTTAAGGTATTCGTGCTCATAATTTAGAAAAGATTATTATCAATAAAATAGCTTAATCAATACAGTTTTAGACGATGCTCATTTGACAATTGAATAAATAAAATGTTATAGATAAGAAAATGATATAATTGAGTGTTCATATTTGATTAAAGATAAAACTTGTGCCTTTCATACTCAGCCATATTTGGGCATATTAAGTTTGACTTTTTTTACCCACTAGAGTCTTGGAGTTGACCTGTGATAGAACTTGTGCTTTTCCAACTTATTTAAGGTTGCAAATCTTGAAACTTTTCTAGTTGAACCTTCAAGATCTTGATTAACCAATGAGAAAAAATTTTACCTTTTAACTTTATCATGTATATTTTGCTTGGTAGCAATTTTTAAACAAATATTTGGGGATCTCGATATTGAAACACGATGCAACCCAAATAATTTTTATCTTATAATGAAGTTTTGTCATCATTTTTTGGGATCTCAATATGATGCACGATGTTAGTCCAAATAATGAGCCTCTTGTCTTATAAACATAGGTTCATTATTCTTTTATATAAAATTTTTAAAAATATGTCTCCTATCTTAAGCGAGGGATTTTATGGCCGGCTAGAAGCATATTCTTGTATTACAAAAGAGTTTCCATAAAGACCTTTTATAATCTCCTCAGGATAATGCTCTCTTTAAACCACTTGAGAGACTTCTTGTTATGCTTGATAGCAACTTGTAAGGGAGATTGAGGAGCAATTGAAATTAACTCTTGTTGGCTTGTATTTGATGGCCCATTTCCTAGCGAGGATTAATTATATCTTCATTTGATTATTCTCGACTTGTTAGGGAGTGAGGAATGACCAAATTCACATCCGGTTGACCTGAATTTTATAACCTTTATACTAGCGAGATTTAAGCGAGGATCGTCTATTTTGTTTTGACTTATTCAATTAGTTGAGCGAACCTCAAAATTTGGATAACTTAATTTATCAGATTAGATAAGTTTCAGTAGGATAGTTGTTGTCATTAGATGGACAAAACAAGTCTTTCAATACATTTATATTTGGACGTGTTGAGTGAGGAGAGCACTCATCAACTTAATCATATTTGAGCTTGTTGAGTTCGATAGTCAAGACGTGCTGGAGGCCTAGGCTTGAGCTGTAAACAAACTTACTTTTCTCTAACTTCACCTGATGAAGTTCACGAGTTCAAAATTCTCTCACTTGATTTTTAGAATTGTATAAGTCTTAGAGATGAACCTCTTAATTTTGAAATTGTCTTGTGTGTAATTTACTTGACGATAGATTTATTTCTGCTCAATTGATTGAGTATAACTTTGACATCTCAATGTTAAAAATTCAATTGAGGATCTCACGGACATGACGTCAATTCAAATGATAACATATAAATATATTTTAGTATCTCGACTAGAAAATTGATATCAACCCCATTTAATTTGTATTAAAAGATAATATAAAAGACACCTAAATCCGACAAGCGTCCTCCGGTCAGCCTCCCTTCTCCCTGTGATTCTTATACTTGATTTTCATTTAATTTAAACATTTACTTCCAAGTTAGCTTTAGGCTAAATCAACTCAATAACCTTGGATAAGATTTGGGTTTAGGTTCGACTCAGGTTGACTCGAACTCAGCCTAACCCAAACTCACCTAGTTCAAACCCTAACCTAAACCCTAGACCTGACCCAACCCAGGTCTAAACCCTAGACTTAACCAAACCCAACCAAGGTCTGGCTCAAACCCTAACCTAAACCCTAGACCCGACTCAATGCAGGTCTAATCCAAACCCTAATCTAAACCCTAGACCTGGACCAACCTCGGCCTAACCATTCCCTAACCTAACCCATGTCTGACCCAAAGCAGGCCTGACCCAAACCCTAACCTAACACAGGTTTGACTCATACCATACAATCCTAACTTAACCCACGTTTAACTTAAATTAGACCTGAACCTAAACCATATGTCAAACTTAACCTTAGATCTAATCTAAGTCAACCCAAAGCCAATCCCGGTTAACCTAGCTTAACTCGGGTCAAACCCAAACCAAATCTAAGCTAAACCGGGTCAAACCTAAACCCAACCTAAGCTAACCCGTGTCAACCCAGCCTAACCTTGGTCAAACCCAAACTTAACCTAAGCTAACCTGGGCCAAACCCAAACTAAACCTAAGCCAACCTTGGTCAACCTAACTTAACCTGGTCAAACCCAAGTCAAATCTAAGATAACCCGGGTCAACTCAAATTAACTCAACTTAACCTAAGCTAGCTTAGGATCTGCCTAGGCCCAAACCAATCAACTCGTATCACCCCTAGCTCTATCCTGAGCTAACCTAAATTGGAAAGTCAACCTACCTCAGCTTGACCTTAACCCGAGTCTAATCCAAGGCTAAAAATACATGTTATTTCATGTTCCATATGCTATTTCATCTTATGTTTCATGTTCCACATGTTATCTTATATATTTTAATATTTTTTCATCTTATCTCATATGTTATTTCATGTTTAAAAACAAAAAATAACAAAAAAATACATGAAACAAAAAGAATGGCTAGAACTTCTCAGTTTTTTATTAAATATCAATAAATCAAAATTTTAAATAAGACAAGAACACAAAACTCACAAACTTTTGATTCCTCAATATGACTGACAAAACCTAGAAATCAAACAAAACTTTAATGCAAATATTGAACTTTACATGAACATCTAAAACACACCAAGACAAAGAACAAGAAAGAAACCTAGCCAGATCCGACGTGAACTTTAGGCTAGCTAACTTAGACACTGAACTGAGGGTCATACACCTACCCTAGGTTAGTATCAACAGAGAAGCTTATGTTAGTTTAGGTACGACGTGCAAAACAACAAACCTATCCCCTGAGACTAAAGGGAATACCTTAGAATGAAGTAACCCGTGATTACCGACGAAGGTATTTCAGACTGCCACGAAACTACGAATCTTCCATGCTCCGACATTTAAGGGGGATTCCTGGTTATGAGGCTAGTCATAGTCAACAGACATCAAAGTTCCCGGGATGACGAAAAATCACGAGCATCTTGACTGGTGATATTATTCCTAAAGTTTAGGTTAGTCCGCCCATAGAATTTCTTATAGAGTCCAGGGTTTTATTTCTCATCTTGAAATCCTTTCCTACTAACTCTATCCTTAGCTTAGGGTTTTCAATCTTCCTGTCAGTCAAATCTAACATTCCTGATTTATCTTTTGATTTCATTCGATTAGTCCAAACTTTTAAAATTTCTCTTTAAACTTATATCTTGGACTTTTCCATGATATGTAGTTATCGGATTGAAGTCCCATCCTTTCGAACTTAATTCTTCCAACTTAGACCCTTCACTCCAATTATAAAAGTCCGATCTCTGCTAACTTGATTTATCATATTAATCGAGAGGTTTTCTTTAGGGATTACAACTCTAAATATGTAATTAACTATGATGGCTTCCCCTTCTGGGAACGAGACCCTAAAATTAAAATAAACCTTATCTTACACCTGTAAGGTAAGAAAAGAATCCTGATGCTGCAGATCCATAAATTTCAAGGATTTCTCTATCCAGATGATTAAATTCATTCCAAGATAGTATTTCTATTTTTCGGGACATTATTCTTTGAATGTCTTATCCCATCCTCTAAATAGGAATCTTTCGACATCTATGCTGATAAAAAAAAAATAAAGAAATCATACCATGCGGCAGCTGTGGGAGGGGTTGGGATGGACTGCTATATCGACTGGAAGAGTTGGAGAAGGCTGCGATTGGGTGTGGAAGATCTGGGAGGGATTTCTTCTGAAAGGGTGTTAGAGGGGTTTGTGGCAAGGCCTGGAAGGCTGGGAGGGATTCGACGGCAACATAGGTGAGTTCAAAGGGGATTTGGGAAGGATCAATATCCCCGCGGGATCGAGCTACAACCGGAGACTGTCACCACTTAGGATGGGTTACAGTCAGAGCACTACACACACACACACACACACATTTAATATACGAGTGTGTGTGTGTGTGTAGATAGATAAATAGATAAGAGTGGGAAGAGTCCCTAGGGCCGGCCAGCCCCCTTAATCCCACTGGGAGCTGCACCCGGTTCGGCCACTCAGAGCAGCACCTGGTTCGGCCACTCTCAATTCCCTGCATCAGTCTCAGAAGTTGTATTTAATAATCGAATGTCGTTTGATTTAAAGGCAGACATCATAAAATGACAACTAGGCAAGCTATGTTCTATGTGTATTAAATTGTTTGGTGATAAAAAAATAGTGACAGCCAAGCTGAGTGGATAAATATGTAAATCCAAGCTGGATGAGCGGTTGGGAACACTAGAACTTAAAGTTGGAATATAAAAAATATTGTGAACAACTAGAGTTGGTGTTGGTGCAACTTTGTTTGAGTATCGAGTAGGGTGTCTTGGTTAGTAGGCCCATCGTCAAGATAAGTTAGCCAAGTACTTGAGAGTTGGTGTTGAGGGCATTTAGATTTTTTTGGGGTACAAGTCACTTATTTGAGACTACTGGATCAGTTTGGCTGAGTAATAAAGTTGCCCTTGTTGTGGTGCCTGGTGATCTTACTTGGTTGCTGTAAAGATATTTATCGAACAAAGTCTACATAACATAACTTGTACATACTGTTTAATCTTACGCGATGGAAACACATTTTCGACTATGGATTTGAAAGATAAATTCAGATTTGGAATTTTTGTATTGGAATATTGTGTAAAGAATTGTATATTTTATTGAAAGATGAAAATGCTGCTTTATCGATGACTCAAGAACAACAATGCATTGATCTTAAATGTGATCCTTTGTTGTCAAAGATGCGCGCCTATTCAATATGATTTGACTCAATACCGTTTATTTTACTTTACGCACAAGTATCTTATAAGGGCAAACGATCATGATTAATTACATCCCATAGGTATGTCTTCTGGCAATACTTTTGATTGAAATAGTGATGGTTATTCTTATGATTTCAAAGTTTATGTGCAAGATTTGATTTTGGAATTGCAAGGAAATTGGTTCAACTTTGGATTTGAATTTTATTATAGAGGCTAAAGGAGTAGGAGCATATTTTGATTTTTAAGAAACTTTTTAATTGCTCTAAGCATTCTAAATTAGGCTTTAGTATTTTGAAATTTAGTTTAGATTTGAATTCACCAATTCATTTAAATATTCAAGGGTTACATTTTATGAACATCTAACTGGAAAGCTATTTCACACAACAATAACCCTATTCTCCTTAACTTGATATAAGGATTCAAAATCATTTTTAGTGAAAATATTGATCTTTAACATTGTTTTTGGTTTAGTTTGAACCTTTACGATAGAGTTGTGAATGATAGATCCTCAAACAAGCATTTTTTTGGTCCCTCAGAAAGGCTTAGTTCTAGAGGAAGAAGTTTGTTGATCACTTTTAATAACATATATCATCTGAGATATTAGAAAAAGCATTAGTGTTATTCACGAATTTTGGTAGATTCCCTTTGCGGATAATGGTAGATTACTCTCTTTCTAACGTCGCCTAAGATGATTTGGTCACGCTACATATCCACATATCCACCATCTGATGACCTTGTTAGAAGAGTAGATGTTTTAGATTCGACTTATGTTAAGAAAGGTAGAGGTAGTCGTAAAAAAACTTGGCCATCTTGTATAAAAATGATCTCAATTTATTAGAATTAAATGAAAATATGGCCCTCAATAGAACTTAAGGAGAAAAATGATTCATTCAGCTTACCCCACTTAGTGGGATAAAGACTTGTTGTTGTACTCTCTTTTAATGGCTAGGGCAATGATGGTGCGCAAAATTAGAATACTAAAACCTTTTAAGAGGAGCATCAATAATAACAATGTTGTGAGCTTTAATGAGTTAATGCCTTGGCTCGTTGGTGATGACCACAATGGACCTTTTCTCCATTGTTTTTGAGGTTAGCTTGAACAAAAGTATAAGAATATCCACACTTGGGGCCCTCCGGACAGGTTTCCTCAATTTGATCATCTTGTAGCAGAGGCAGAAGACCTGTCGAGAGGGCTCGGGTTGTGAGTTGAGTTTGAGCGAGGTCAGGTTTGGCTCATATTCTACTTGTTTTAATTTAATTTTATTTGAAATTTGGCTTATGATCAAAATTACTTGAGTGTGTTCGTGTTTGACTCAATTTACATATTCTTGTTCGTGTTCGATTTCTGCTTAGCTTGAAATTATCTCGTTTAATTAATTGAAATAATAAATGTAGGGCGTTGGATTCAAACATGCATAATTTTTATGCAATAAAAATCATAGAACCACATGACCACACAAGTTGCAGAAATTTAAACTTAAATATAAATATATAAAATATATTACTATATAATTAATAAAGATAAGTTTCTTATTTTGAGCTAAAACAAGCCGAACTCAGTGAAACAAAAGGTTGATTGTGTTTGAATCGCTTATTTAATGAATGATTCAAACATGAGCTACTTAATGAGTTAAACACAAATTATTTAACAAGCTGAGTAGGAGTTGTTTGTAAATGAGCTTCTTTGACGACCCTAATTATGACTCAGTTTTCTCAATAAAGTGTTTTAGCTGAATTTGTGGAGATTTTTAATTAGAATAGGGAAAAGAAAAAGGAAAATTAAGGGTCATGCATGCTTTACCAATCTTATCAAACAATAATTTAAGATTTTAATGATTTCATACATATCATCAAGATCAAATCAAATAAAAATACTTTGAAAAACAGCTGAGTGAGAAAATTATCCCAAATAGACCTGAAGTTAGGTGTTATATAGGAAAATAATCATTCAAATGGAAATGAAGTTTTATGTGTGATCCATCTTGAAATTTATTAAACATGAACATAAATAAATTATCATATTGTGTCATTCGTATATGTCTCTAGATTATTGAATAAAAGCTTAAACAATATGAGAAATCTGACTTTGTATGCCTCCTAATACATTTAATTTCCTAAATATATCAAGTATGTTCAAAAGCATTTTTAAAATTAAACTGTGTGCATGTGTATTGGATTTTGACTCTCTTCGTGGACAAACTTGATTGATATCGGTTTGAGCTAAAATGTTTAATTGAATGTGGTTTGAATGAAGTTCGAGCGGGCTTCTAACAACCTCAAGCAAAGATCGAACAATATTCGAGCATGGTTTGAGGAGACTATATTTGAATAAAGTTTGATCAATGAACGAATGGTTTGAGCAAGGTTGGATTATGATTCAAATGGGATTAGATTTAGAATTGAACTCAAAATTCAATCAAAATTTATAGAACTTATAGCGAATGTGATCATACATTGAATACTATAAAATATAATCACAAACAACTATAATATAGCTAAATATAAATTTGATAAAACAAATTCTATTTACATAAGCTATAACACAATGGAATTGAATGTCAAAATTTGTAAATTTCAATGGATATATGGAGTTATGAATTTAATAAATAACAAAACAATACTTTGAAAGCTTGTACTTTGTTCCTACTTAGGTTTTCCCTTACTTCACCTCTTATGATTAAATTCCTATATTGTTGGATTTGAACCAGAGCCCCTAAAATATTGATAGTTACAAAACAAGCACATAGATGATTTTCTGAACTACCATACCGATGCAGTTACGCGTGCCGCAATCAGAGTGGGTGGTTGATTAAATAGCAATGTTTCGTGTGCTCTGCATATAATTGTTCTGAATTAGGGATAATGGAATTGATGATAGACTAGTAATTTATAAGAATAAATGCAAATTTTTTGGCATGGATGTGCTGGGGAAGGTCACTGAAGGGTGGTATTTATAAATGGTTTAAATATATAAAAGAAATAAAAATATCTCCAATATTTCCTAAGATAAAAGATAAAATTCTATGGAGTTATTTCATCACAAAAAATTATATAAAATTTTAGCGCAAGAGATTTTACAATAATGTGACATGGGAATGATATATTAGGGGGATCTATTAAAAATATATATATATATATATTCTTCATATATATGGTGTTCCTCTTCTATTATATGCTTCTGCATCGGCCTCATTGTTCAACTTATAAATACCTTTGACTAGATCTTTTGCGGATCAGATTGCTCGGAGCGGAGCACGTGTCACCCATTAGGGCTCTACCAGAATACAAAAAGATATCTTGAGGCCATATATCAATCGAGCAACCAACTAAAGGTTAGCCGAACTTGAGGCTAATTATCGACCAAGGGTGACCTTCCCAGAAGATGGTAGAACTAGAGGCAGGATGCCGATCGAACGACCGACCAAAGATCCTTCGACTCTGAAGATGATCAAACTAAAGGTTACCGACTCGGAGATCACTCAGATAAAGTCCAATCGACAACAGGAAGATTAGTCAAATAATCAACAACCTCATGGCATGAAGCCAGTCGATTGAGGGTAGATCAATTAAATAGAGTTAGGGTGTAATTGTAGTATTCTTTTATTTATTTATTTTATATATATATATATATATATTCAGAAGGTTAACGTAAGGCTCTCAAAGCTGACAGCTTACTGAATAGAAATAATTCTTAGTGCATCACAGCAGGCTAAAATCAGTTAGGGAAAAAGACTTTTTGGCCTCCACAAAGAAATTCTTGCACATAAAAAATCAAACTTTTACACTTATTATCTTCATCCACTTGAGTTTGGGACAGAATATATAAACGTGTTGACATATCTAACACTCGAGAATTCTGTCTTTTACATTTATACCACTCAAATCTTTCACGACATCATTTCGCCAATCTAAAATTGAAAAAGTTGAATGCACCTTTTTTCCTGAATGGGTTAAGTGGTATGTATGCAAAAGTGGAAGTTTAGGTGTTAGATATGTAATATAGGAATTGAATGGTGTGTATGTGAATCTTTCTTATATTTATATATTATATTATTTCAAGTGGGCTAAATGGGCTGTGGATGGAGCCCACCATGACCTAACCCAACTTTCAATTAATGGGGCCCTATCTTGGGCTGATAATTGGGTTTTGTTCTTGTTGACTTTAATGTAATGCTACAAAAAAAGTCAATTAATTGCATGAAAGCACACACAATAAATGTAGTGTTGATTTCTAATTTTATCCAATAAGATAAATATTTTTTTTTTCAAGTGACTAAATGAGCCCTAAGGAAAATTTTACATTTACCCCCTCTCAAAATGTTTATTTTTCACAGCCATGGTTTGCTTTTGGAATTTCTTGTGCTGAAAAGCTGTTGGCTTGCATTTTTTTTATTTTATTTATTTATTTTTTTTTTTTTGCAAATAGTTGAATTTATTCTTAGTTCTTAGAAATTTGAAATAGAATCAGTCTGGCCCACATCTATCAAATCTGTATGCTAAACAGCCTGGACTTTTTTTTTTTAAAATTTTTCAGTGGGAAACTTTTGCTTTAATGTAATAAATAATTTACATGTGAAATTTTCATAAATAAATAAATAAATATATATATATAGTGTGTGTGTGTGTGTGTGTGTGTGTTGGTCGGTTAAGTTGATTGGCATCTTTGGTGTAAAGTTTCCTCTTTACCCGGGTTCGATGCTCGGCCGTTTGGGTTCTCTAATTAAGCACATGATGTTGGTTGGAGGGTCCACTCCTAGCCAATCTTTTAAGAAGTATATATATATATATGTGTGTCGCTATCCATGACCTATTGGTAGAGTAGCCTCTTTGAAGGTCGTAAGTCCTCTCAGATCACGAATTCAAATCCTCCTCTGGTTAGACACATGAAGGTGGTTGGGGGCTTGTATGATAGCTTCCGACTATTCTTTTTTATATTAAATTTAGTGAAACAAATGTAGAGATTAGTTCATAGCTTAGTCTGGGATTTACAAACATATCAACAAATTCATATGAATTTACATATCTAACATCTAATTTCTCTTTTATATATATCTATATCATCCAAATCTTGTATATCACATAAAAAATCACTATTTTAATTTCTAAAATGTGAAACACATTTTTTCATGCATAAGTAAATTGTCATATATGCAAAAATTAAATTTAGGTGTTAAATAGGTAAATACATAAGAATTGAGTGGTATGTTTGTAAATCTTTCATAAAATTATTATTAAGAAAATTCGGCTAAGTTATTCCTTTTACACCCTTTTTCAAGGATGCTTAGGCACCCATTTATTTTCCATGTTTTTTTTTTCTTTATTTCTTAGAGCGAAAAAAAAAGCTTTAATTTTTTTTTTAATTATTTGTGGGAAAACTTAATTGCTAAACATAGTGTGAATTCGAGCAATATTTATAGGTCTTTACTATAGTTTAAAGGATATAATTTTGAATATTTCTTTATCATAATAATATAAAATTTTATTGTCTTAAGCTTCATTCTACGGGTCTGTTTGAGGCAGCTGCAGCTTATTGAATAATCTGCTCATAAACTGATTAAAAAGAATTTGTCAATAAGTTAGGTGCGGTAGCTATTATAATTTTTTATTTTTTTGGAAAAGTCAAGCCACAAACAGAAAGCTCCCACCACACATAGGGAAAAATATTACATTTGGACTACGCACGTAGAGCTACGTGCGGACTCCATTAGGATCGCGCCACTTGGCGTGTGCGAGAAAAAAAAAAAGAAAAAAATCAAAATAACACGGGGAATATTCTCCCCGTGTTATTCATGTGTTATTGTGTGTTATTCATGTGTTATTCACGTGTTACTGTGCTATTATAACACCGAGAGTATTCTCAGAACAAAATAACACATGAATAACACATAATAACACATGAATAACACATAATAACACATGAATAACAAGGGGGGAATATTCCCCGTGTTATTCTTTTTTTTTTTTTTTTACTGACGCCGCCAGGTGGTGCGATTCTAATGAACTCCGCACGTAGCTCTACGTGCGTAGTCCGGATGTAATATTTTTCCCACACCTAGACAGGTGCGGTGTGAAAATCTTGTTATCAGTGTTTTGAAAATGCACAAACTACCAAACGTAGTTTACCCAAACATGTCATATATGTTTTCAAAACGCTACAGCATCAAATAAGCTGCCACAAATGAAATCTAAATTACTTATTATAATTCACTAAAACAATAATTAATCCACAACAATAACTTTCACGATCTTTCTAAGATTTCCTCCTTTACATTTTCAGTATGGAAAATTTACAAATATACCACACAATTCTTATATAATTACTTTTTTTACGCTAGTGTTTTAGACTTATGGATATAAAATTACATTTTACTCTTAAAAGATAATAATAATTATGTTTTTTTTTTGAAGTTAGATATTTGAATGTCAAACATGCAAATATAAAATTTTAGGTGTTAGATATGTAAATACAAAAGAGTTATGTGGTATTTATGTAAATATAAAATTCCTCATTCACCTTCTCTAAATATAATAGCTTAATTAAGCCCTAATACCAAAAAATTACCTAATCAATATTACTAAAAATCCATTTTATAACTAAATCCTTTATATAAATGAGCTATTGACAAAGTAAAATAAATTAGTTATAAACCTATGCATAAAAAGGTATATTATTAACTCATTTTTATGCGGTGCTAGAGAATTGAGCATTAAAAATGTAAATATAAATTTTTGTGTTAGAAATGTAAATATATAAGAACTATAGGATATGTATGTAAATATAAAATTCCTCATTTACCTTTTCCAAATATTTTACTAAAATAAAATCTCCACTTGCCAAACCTCTAACTATCAAGAACTCTACTTAATAGCCTAATTAAGGCTTAATACAAAAAAAAATTGCCTAATCAATACAACTAAAAACGCAATTTATAATTAAACCCTTCTTATAATTGAGCTCATGACAAAGTAACTTAATTAAAAGAGACAAATAGGCCAGCTGTATGTAGGCATTTTATTCAGAATATCATAATTTCTCCTGTCCTTTTTCTTAAGAAAAAAATAATAAATATTTTATTTTTCTCCTCCTCTTATCCTAAAGAAACAACAAAGGAATCATAGTAATGAGTTTGAATACAACAAAAGAGTTTCACTGTCATGCATGTGAACCTCTACTTTAAATCAAGTTCATGTGACACATTTCATTTATAAATATATATATTAAAAAAAAATTACAAATTAAATTAAAAAATTATGGACCAAGATTAGGTCAATTTATGAGAGCTAGGAATATCAATGGGAAAAAGAGGGGAAAGTGGAAATAAGTAGTGCATGTGAGGGAAAATAGAAATTATCACATCCCCACCTACTTATATTAGCTCTTCACTTTTTTTCTACTACCATATAAATAGCTAATAAAAATCTCAAATCTACTTTTTCATGCTCACATATTTAGGAATATCATTCATTCAATAGATACTTGAAATTTAATATATATATATATATATATATATATATATATATATATATATATATATATATATATATATATTGTGTAGCTTGGGCAATTTAGTAATTTTGTCCCCCCACGATATAATTTTTTGTCCAATGCTTAAAAAAGTTTAGGGTCCGTTTGAGGCAGCTTATTTGCTGTTTTAGCGTTTTGAAAACGCACCTGACTTGTTTGGGTAAACTGTATTTTGGCTGCTTATGCATTTTCAAAAAGCAGAAAATAGCTTTTTCACACCGTACATATCTAAGTGCGGTGGCAATTTTCTGGCTGTGGTCTAGCTTTTCCAAAAAAATAAAATATTGTAATAGCCTCTGCACCTAGTTTATCAGTAGATTATTTTTAATTAACTTATCAGCAATTATTAATAAGCTAAACAGTCCCTTAGACATATGATGATTTTGCCCACCTTAAAAAATAATGTTGGTTCAGCCCTTGCAAATTTATCATTTTCTTTTAGTTTTTTTCTTAAGATATTCTTTACACATACTCGTATTGTTAGGTCTTGAACTCAAGATCATATAGTTAGAGTCAAAATACAAATATGAAAACATATGCAAATTTAACTTCGCTTGAAAATTCAAGGTATGCCTTTGAAAGTTATAAAGTAGCTGTGAGTTGTTTCATTAAAGATATTATAATGAGGTGGTATTTATAGATACATAAAAAATATCATCATTTTAATTTTTAAAAAGTGAAATATATATTTTTCATGCCTATATATAATCTTCCTTTGAGAACAAAGAGTTTCTAACATGAGGGATTAAAGTTTTGATTGTTTGTATATTTTCTCATATAAAACTAAATCATAATCATCATAGTAAAATGTGCAACACCAAAAGCAAGAAATAATCATCAATAATACAAAAAAATATATAAATTTTTAGAGAAATATACATACATACCACTCAATTCTTATATATTTACATTTCTAACCTATCAAGTTTGATACTTTCACTTACAACACTTTGGTGCCATAAACCTATGCAAGGAAATATTTATTTCACTTTTAAAATCTATTTGTCAAGGACATTTAGTCTCACATCGGCTATGTGTAGGGCCAAAAAGCAGTATATAAGTCCTGGGCTGCCCACCTCTCTTAAGAGCTTTTTTGGGAGCGTGACGAGTGGTATCGAGTGCGAGATCTGCATGTCGGGTGTGGGGACTCTCCACGGTGCAGAGGCCTCCGGTGGAGTCGATTCGTGACGAGGGCGTCACGTGATTGAGTGGAGGAGAATGTCAAGAACATTTAGTCTCACATCAGCTAGATGTAAGGCCGAAAAGCAGTATATAAGTCCTGGGTTGCCCATCTCTCTTAAGAGCTCTTTTGAGAGCGTGACATATTGCTCATAACATTTTTTATGGGATATTAAAAGCAAATAATACACGAATGTAAATATCCCAAATTTTTAGCATTTTTGTTTGTTTTGAGTTCTTCCTATTAACTCTCAAGAATTTGAATAAATTACATTTTTAATCTTAAAAATAATAAAGCAATAACTTAAGAAACTGTACATTATGTCTGAAAAAACTGAAACAAAGAACTATAGAGACAGAACTGAAAGACAGAAACAGCAAATCACTCTATTTTCACACAAATAAATAGAATAAAACATCAGAAATCACAATTAAAAAGAATAAAAATTCATAGATTAATGAAAGCAGCAACAGAAACAACAGATCAACCCATCCTCTCTCCACCTTATAAGAGAGAAACAAATCAAAAACCCTAAGCGAGCTGTTTACAGTAATCAACAGAGATTAAAAACATATGCTATAATCAGCTTATCTTATGGACAATTAGGGTTCTTCCCGGGACCTCCATAGTAGAAATAAGAGCCCCAATCTCCATTCTGATCATTCTCAACATCATAACAGCTCGATTCTTCAGTATAAGTTCCGATTCCTTCAGGGGATTTGAGATTGTTGGAGCTATCAACTATCTGAATATTTCTGAAATAGCTCGCTTTACCAAATCCTTCATCTGGAAAATGACCGCTGCCCATTTGAGTAGAGGTGTGAGCTCCATCGGCGACTGTGTTCACTACTTCTCCTCCCCATTCGATCATGGAGGCGCTGTCGGCTAAGTAGGAGAAGAGGAAGGAGGGCCAGTAGCCTATCACATGCTTTTCTCCAAATTGCATCCACCAATTTCCCTCCTTTGGGTCCTGCAAATTTCAAAAAAAAAAAAAAATCTTTTGAAATTTGATGAGATTATGGGGCGTTTTGCATACATGCCAACACCCAAAATTTGATTTTTTTTACATTGATACAACTCAAATCATCTCCATTTTACATTTTGAAAAGTGGAAGACAACTTTTAATGTATAGGTAAGGTGGTAAGCATGTAAAAATTGAAGTTTTATGTATTACATGTGGAAGTACATAAGAATTGGGTGGTTTCTGTAAATCTTCCTAAGATTTATTTGACAGAGAAGTTTACCCTCATGATTTTGAACTTGTTTTGAACTAAAGTTTTATATTTAGTTCTTATGCATTTTACATATTAGAGGTCTAAACTTTTATATTTAACAGGCATAACATTCAAGATTATAATACTTTTCTTCATGACACCAACGTATTATAAATGTAAATATCAAATTTTGGGTGTTAGATGCGTAAATACATGAGAATTGTGTAGGATGTATGTAAATTTCCCTTCTTTCTTATCTTTGCATGAAGACTAACATATCTATGATTCTCAACAAAAACAAATGCATAAATATGGTCCTATAAAAGACCTTATCAGGAGCTCGCTCGATCCGAACCAAGCTCACATGACTCGGTTGAATCAGAGCGAAAATTTGATCAGAACTTAGCAAAAGTTTGATCTTTGAGCTAAACTTTTCACTCTAGTCAAAACAAAATCATCAATATAAAACATTTAAATGGTATTTGTTTACCTTCCAAACAAGAATGCTGATATCATATTGGGAGCCACCATAGTCAGAGATGGGAGAAATACTGGCCCCCATTGCAATTTCTTTATTTATCTGAATGAATCCAGAGCACAGCAGATTATAGCAACCTGTAGCTTGATAAGCATCACTCTGTTTAATTTTAAAAAAAAAAACAATAAATAAATATCAATAATAGTCCAAAATCCAGTCTGATTCTGTAAATAGAGGGATATAAACTGCAAAAAGATATAAAAGTGGCTGCAAAAATAGACAAACTATGAGAACTTTAGGAGAAGGAATACAAGCTTACAGTCCAGTAAGTGAACAGCCTTGTGTTACTATCACCATAAAGATCAGGACTGACCTAATAATACAAATGAAATCAACAAAATTTTAAAAATTCATGAAGCAAAAATATACAAGAGGCATTTACATATATACATACCACCCAATTCCTATGTATTTACATTTATACCAACCAAATATTTCGTATCCCATACAAAAATAACACCATTTTAACTTTTAAAAAGTGAAATACACATTTTCATGCATAAGTTTTAACACCAAAGGTTTATAAATGTAAATATCAAAGTTTAGGTGGTATATATGTAAATGCAGGGGAATTGAGTGTGGTATATATGTAAATACTAAAAAAAAAAAAATTATTATTATTTATTTACTTGAAGGAAGGAGGAAAAACCTGCCAGCCTGCTTCAATGCTGTTGAGATCCTCTCCAAAAGAGCCACCCAAAATCCAGAGTTGAGAGAGGCTGAACTCATTGGATTGCTGAATCTGTGGATTCCACACATTCATGGTGGCCTTTGCTCCATAGTACTCATCCCCCTCTACATAACTAATGGCATGCTACTCAAAACAAGACCCGTAAAGGGCAAAAATAAATTAGAAAAGGAATAAAAATGCAATTTTTAAAATATTTATGAAAAAAAGAGAAAATTTTGCTCTTGAATTTTCTATAATTTGTAAACTGGTGCTGTTTTTTAGTAACTTAGTAATACAAAGAATTGAGAGATCCAACATTAAATATTATTAAAGACTTCATTTTTTTAGGGCATTTACAAAGAAATCAGCCAATTCTTATATATTTACATATCTAACACCTAAATTTTACTTTTTTACATTTGCACCTACCAAAGCAGTGATTTTTACTTACCTCATGGCCATTCTCATTGGCGAGATCAGGATCAGAGGATAAGGGAAAGGGTATGGTTCTCTCCTTCTTCCTCCCATAGCTCATCACAGAACTGGCTCTGAGAACATCTTCTTCCTTAGTTCTTCTTATGGGAATTGTGTTCTCTGGGCATCTGCCATTTTTATGCCATAGCTGAGAAATTTGCTTGCTTGCTTTACTCCCATGGCTTGAGTTTCTCCCGAGCTTTGATTCCAATTTGCTCTCCTCATAGTGGTTTTCTGGATGGAAGGAAGGCCTTGTCTGCAACAAAAATGGAAAATCAATTTTAGCTGTAATAACTTGAGAGAGAGAGAGACAGAGGAAAGATTGGCGAAATGTCTCAAACTAAAATTAGCTCAGAAATTAAACCAATTTTGTCAGAAACAATAACTTTGACTTGGGACTTCTTCTTCTTCCAAGGGGGCGGGAGATAGAGAGGATAGATTGATTCGAAATGTCCCAAACTAAATTTAGCTCAGAAATTTAGCCAATTTTGTCAAAAACTGTAAATTTGGCTTGGGACTACTTCTTCTTCTTCTAAGTGAGGGAGAGTAGAGGAGAGAGAGAGAGAGAGAGAGAGAGAGAGAGAGAGAGAGAGAGAGAGAGACCTGAATAGTGTGGTTTCTGAAGAGAGGATGATCGAAGGCTGGCTGGCGAGAGACATGAACACAATCTATGATATCTCCATCTGGGCTCTGTGAATTTATAAAATTTTTAATGCTAACAATAATTGAAACAAATTATAAGAACATTCCTGAAATGTGAATAAGAACATTCCATGAAAATAACACAACAGCCTATGAAAAACTATCTCTAAACGTAAATAATCAGTGAAAAATTGCAGTAATGGCTGCAAAAACAGGTTCTGAATACGAAAACCGTACAATTAAATAATATTAAACAAAAAAAAATGATTTTTCCCTAAAAAGTGAAGAAAAGAAGGAATTTGAAGAAGAGAAGACGAGAAAGGCGGGACCTTGATGGACTTCACGGCGGGCTTATTCAGTCTGTAAAGGTGCCTTCTTGTTTCCAGCTGCCGCCTCCTCACGGCTGCGTAGTCTCCGGCGCCGGCGCCGGAGACGGAGGCGCATGATAGGAAGCAGAGAGTTAGAAGAAGCCCTGCTCGGTACCTCCAGCCAACTTGCGCTGCCATGAAGAGTTTTCTCATCTTCTTCCTCTCAACTTTGAACCCCCATTCCGTCCCTTAATGCTATCTCCCTCTACTGTGTAATTTCTGGCGCCTTCTTCTCCCCAATCGTTGCTTCCTCTGCGCGCGCTCAATCTCCGCATGCATATGTACACATTGATGGGGCTAAAATGGGAAGAGAGGGTTTAATTTATTTCAATTTTTTACAATAATGTAGTGAATTTATAATTATTACTTATTAGTCACATCAATTTGTTGATATCTTAATTTTTTTATTTCGAATTAAATTTAGTATTTTTTATTATATGCACTATTGTTATGAAAAATATGAAGATTATCTATATATAATTTAAATATCTAACAAATAAATTTCAATTTTTACATTCATTATGATATATACCAACTTATGTATGCTTTAAAAGGTGTAACATAATTCATAAATATCAACTAATTTCTAAGTAGTGACATTTATATCACTCAAATATTTCACTATCACACAAAAATATTGTTATTTTAATTTAAAAATATAATAATAATAATAATAATAACAACCACAACATAGTAGTCATATACTCATACGAATGATATTTATAATTGAAGGATTAATTGAAAAGGATGACTAAAAAAAATTTATAATTGAAAATATGATTATAATATTGGGCCAGACCAAATATTGGCACGTGGTAAAAAAAAATGAACCATCTAACTACTTATTCACACTTACATTTAAAGATTAGAGTGCTAAAATAGTCCCCACACTTTACATGGGTTGTCTGAGTCTCAGAGTTTATAGAAGTGTCAAAATAAATCTCAACTACTTTAAAATTGAGGTCTAAGAATCCTCTATAGGGATTATTTAAGACCCGATTTAAAGAGTTTGGAGATTATTTTGGCACTTCTTTTAAACTCTAGGACTAAAATGATCCCCTATATATAGTCAGGGATAATTTTGGCGTTTTACTCTAAATTGTTATGCAATTTAGGGCGAACAAAACGCAAATCAGAAGAACACAGAGATTTAACGAGGTTTGGCAAAGACATGCCTACACCCTCGGGAGCAGAGCGGCAAATTTCATTATTTCAGAGGAGTTACAAATTCGATTCAAACATAATCATAGGGTTACACATCTATTTATAGATAAAACAACCGTACAGATAAAATTGCTAACTTGCCCTCGGTCCCCCCAACCCACTAAATATGAAGAGACGCACTTCTTCACCAAGAAAACTCCAACTACCAGTATATGAGCCACATACCTAACATAAATTTAAGTAAAGAAGTATTTCATAGTATTTAATATCTTGAATGCAATAGATCATTGTTTAGTGTTGTTAACGAGCCAAGCTGAGGCTGGATAGAAATCGGCTCATGATTTGTTATGCCCTATTTCGAGTGGTCCTGCTCAAAATTGAATCGAACGTGTTACGACTCGAAATCAAAATGAGCTAGCTCAAATATGAGTTATGTGAATCCGCTCCAGCTTGAATGGAAATAACATGGCTCAAAATGAGTTATTTGGATACTTTCGAACTCAAAATTAACTCATAGCTTGTTATATTCTCTTTTATTAAACATTATATATAATTTTTATAAATTTTCTTTAAAAAAAATCTTTGAAGCGTATCTTTATATGACTCGAAATCGGCTCGAAAATTTTTTAACTTTCGATCCGATCTTGATCCGAGCTAAATTTCAAATAAAGTTTTAAGCCATTTAGCAATGAGGAGTAGGTTGGGCGATGTATTAAATGGGTAGCAGGGGAGGGTTACACATTTAATACGTTGGCATCCTATCAATTCTATATTCTCGCAAAACAATAAGCTAAGGGCACAAAAGAAATTAGTTTTAAAATATGCGGCAATATGACAAATATTTTTATAAGGTATTCGTTGAAGTAGAAAATAAATTTCATAATTCATCGAATATCAAATTTTATATTAAAAAATATCTCTACATCTTGATTTTTTGTCTCTTCCACATTGGAGGATTTTAATCATGAATATTTAATAATATCAGAATGATTTGCAACTTTGAAGTTATGCCAGAGTTATTTGGTGATATTTTTTATTTAACATTTCATGAGGGAGTTATTTGGTGATATATATATATTTTTTTTATTTCGGGGTGTACGTGAGCTGAGCCGGCTCATTAAAGAGCTAGCGTGCTCGAGCATGATGAGGCTCGGTTGGTTGAATCACAAGCCGGTTCAACTAGCGAGATTTCTATCACGACAATGTCTTTTCGGCCTGATGCTACTGAACATGTCCTTCTCTCCCACCGACGATCGCTTGGATGGCTTTTCCAACGAGTTTTATGGCAAATTCAATCACTTGTGAGCCAATTGGTAGAGTCACGAGTGAAGCTCGAGCTCACCAATTGAGTTTGACCTCGAACTTGAGCTAATATTTTGACAAACGGGCTGAGCTCAGCTCAACTCATTTGCAACCCTACTTTCTTCTTTTAAAAAAAAATTATAATATGATATTGATTTATTCATATAAGATCAATTAAAAAAAGCATTATATTTATTTATTTATTCTTTTTTTCCCTTAATTGTTTGATTGGACCATCATTGTTAGAGCTGCTTAGCCATCAATATTTGAAAAGTGAATGATTATGTAACCTTTTTTTTATCAGCTCAACTCTATTGTTATTAAACTTACAACTCGAGGCGTAAACGAGCCGAACACGAGCGAGCTCAGACTCAGCTCGTGTTCGGGTTGTTAAAAAATATCATTGTTCTTGTTCAGCTTGTTTGTTGAACAAGCGAAACACTATTGTTCGCAAACAAATAGTTGTATTGACATCCTTGATCACGCAGCTGCTAGATGTTAAGTGTTGAAGTGAGATTTTAAACTTATTATTTATATTAAAATATTATTGAAATATAATTTAATATCTTTTTATTTTATTTTTTAATCAATAATTTTAATTGATTATAAATCCTTTAGCTTTGCTGAGAATTAGATTTTTTTAAAATATTACTCATTAATTATATTTATAACGGACTTAACAAGAAAGAACAAATCTTTGTTTGTTTTCAAGTTGTTTCTATATCAAGTGCAAAAAAATTGTTCTATTTAGCTCCTTCACTTAGCGAATGAATCAAACATGAGCTTCTTAAAGAGCCGAACACGGAATATTTGCGAACAACGAGCCGCTTTAAAGGAAAAGATTAGGACAAAAAGTGAGAGGCATATTATAATATGCTGCTATTTAACCCTTAGGTCGGCTCATTTATTTCGATCGGAGCCCAAATTTAAGTCAATTTTCGAGCGATTAACGATCTTCGAGCTGAATTCACTAAATTCACGACTCTGACAACACTAATTCTATTAACGATCCGATTTTGAGCCCATCGGCTTGAAAAAAACTTGATCCAAAATTTTAGCTCATAGCTCGACTTATTTATTTCGAGCAAAGACAATATTCAAATAATTAACAATCTTTGAGCTAAGTTCACAGCGATAATTATAAAATAAACTGTAAAGTTTTTATTATTTTTTCAGTAAACTTCAACTATTAACTTAAGATAAAAATTTTTATTTTATATATATATATTACATTTGAGTAAATTTAATTGTAAACACGCAAGACATTGAACTCAGGACTGTTTGATTGACAACATAAGCTCTCAACCAATATATTAAGATGGCTTTGCATGGAAAATTGTTCATTCTCTCATGCATCAATTATTTATCAGATTCTCTCTCTCTCTCTCTCTCTCTCTCTCTCTATAATACAATAATATATTGGTTCAATGCCATGCATCAATTATTTATCAAACTATAAATGCCCCCTTCTCCTACTCTTTACTATATAATATATGGACATAGGTTATCACCTTTTAAGGAAAAAGAAGAAAAGAAAAGAAATTGAAGATTTTATTTCAAAATAATACTTTTGCCCAACCCATCTCTCTCTGTCTCCTAAGCACTAAATGCATAAATCCATAAACAATCCCTATTAATCACTGCCAAGTTTTTTTTTTTTTAATACTAAAATAAGACCAATTACAAAAATATAAACATCTCTTTAATGCAATTCACAAACATAAAAGCTTTCCAAAAAAAAAAAAATACAAATGAAGTCTAGCTACTGCCTCACCTTCACAAAGAGTATTCAAATAATAGATTAAATTATTTAGATAATGTATTCATAAGCATTATAAATTTTTTCTCTATTTAAATCTAATTAGAGCAAATAGAATATAGAAAGAAAAAAAACATTGCACATTTCTCTGTTTCTATATTTAAATGAAGTCATATGTGCTCCCACCATTCCAAGCAAAGATTCTTAGAACATCATATGTTCCTAATATTATATGGTGTTATCACAAAGATGAGTTTGATGAGATAAAAGTGAAAAAGCTATGAAAGCTCCACCAAATAACAAAATCAAGACACATTCTATATATATATATATATATATATATATATATATATATATATATATATATCGATGGAAAAAGAAGCTTGGGATACACTTCTAGTTGATGATACGCTTGGTGACTCGAGACTGATGGAGTAGCATTAAAGAAGCTACTTTATGGATCACCAAGAAACGGAAGGCGAGTATTACACTCTCGTTCTTAGACATTGTTTGTGCTCTTTTTATGTTTTGATATTTTGTATCGTTTTGTTAGCGTTGTATTGTAGGGGTAGAGGCTCCATTTATTAGACCTCTCCTCGAGACTTCCGTAACCGTTTTTATTTCGATATATATATATATATATATATATATATATATATATATATATATATATATATATATATATATATATATATATAGTGTTATAAATCCTTATAATTGACAGAAATCAAGAGAATTTTGAATTCAATTTTAAACCAAAGTTAAAGACAGTTTTTACATTAGTTTTGTAAATACTCACATTTAAATGGCCATTTAAAAACAATTCATATACTCTGAGCTGCAACTGTTGGGTCACATGCAAAGGACCTAAAAGCCTCACATGGTAAGGGCCCTCAGGACATTACATTATTTCTTTTGTTAAGCACTAAAGCTTTGTTATTCTATTAAACCATTGGATTATCTAAAATGTACCTTTTATGACTTGATTAACTATATAAACATTTTAATAGTACATTAAGGATTCATGATTTATCAAATCGGAAGAAAGAAATCTTCAACGTTCACTGGTTCAACCAGGGTCAAACCGAAGGTTAAAGTGGAAGAGGTTTTTAAATAATTAAATAATAAAATATGACATTTTCTTATTTTTTAATTAAATATATTATTTCAAACCATCGGATCATAATCGTAACGCTAAAATTGGACAATTTTTCAACGAACCGGACTGGTTCACCGATTCAATGTCGGTTCTATGCAAAAATGGTTATAAGCTTGAACCAAACTAGCTAAATGGCTGGCTTACGATTAAACCGGTCCGTCCAGTCCACTTTGTAAAACCATGATTTAAAGCATGTGATATTTCCATAAAAGCAGATGGCCTAAGCCTATATGTGTTTCACATGAAAGGGAGAAATAATTCATTATTTTGGTGAATCAATATTAAAGGGCAAGATGAGCTGTGCTCCCAATCCCAAATGAGGAGAAATTTGTTTTTGCAACTACATGACCAACTTTGGTGCCTATAAATTTGCCTCAAATTAAGGGATGCAAAACTCCTAGAACATACATAATTGCAAGAAAATATTAAAAAATATATATATTTTTTTAAAAAAAATTACTCTTTCGAGTAGAGTTATTTAGTCCTAGAGTACATAAAATGATAAAAGTGCTAACAGTCTCAAGATTTTTTAAAGAAGAGCATAAATAATCTCTAAACTCTTTCAATGGAGAACTAATTTGACATTTTTATAAATTCTGGGTCTAAAATGACATCATGTAAATAATCAAAAAATGAAGAAGGCAACAAAGAGCAAAATGCATTATTGGAGAGATAAGGAAGCAGTGAAGAGGACCAGGAATCTGTTACCTTTCTGCAGCTAACGTCAATTGAAAAGGAAATGAGTGTCTCTCAGTAGGTTGGGTTCCCTTTAGGCATTGTAGTTAATATGCAATCCTTCCTGGAGCCAATCATTGCACTGTTCACCAAAATTGCTCTTATAAAGCCAGAAAAGCTTTTCTTTTTAATAATTTGGTTCATATTCATCACTCTGAAATAAATCAAACATTAATTTTGCATGAGTGATGCAGTTTGTATTTTATTTTAGGGGCATTTACATTCATACCACCCAATTCCTGCTTATTTGCATATCTAACACCTGATTTTTTACTACTATTTTAACTTTTAAAATGTGAAATACACATTTTCATGCATAGGTAAGGTCGTATATCCATAAAAATTGAAATATAGGTGTTAGATATGCAATTACACAAGACTTGATTGGTATGTATGTAAATCTTCTTTTTTTATTTTAGGGGCATTTACATACAAACCACCTAATTACAATTTATTTGCATATAAAACATGTAAACATTGTTTTTTACTTTAATACCACCCAAATCTTTCATGTCACATCACAAAATTTCACTATTTCAAATTCTAAAAAGTTAAATACACATTGTCATGTATAGGTAAGGTGGCGTATGCATAAAAATTGGGGTTTAAGCGTTAGATATGTAATTACACAGGAAGTGAGTGGTATGTATGTAAATCTTCCTTTTAGTCTTCCTTCTTTGAAAATTGAGAACCATAGCTCTACATATATAGAAAAGAGAGAGTAATGCAGCAGTTTCCACATAATTGATTTCTGAGAAGAACCATTACCTTTATTGATAAAAAAATTTCATTCCAAAGTTGAAGAAGATACCATTGCTGTGGAAGTTTTTCTGGAAAACCAAGCTGTCAAGAATCTGATACACAAAAGTTTCTAAAGTTTGGTTCAGTTCAAAGCATAATTGATCACGATTCTTTTGCATTTACAAATCTAACCCTTAAACTTTCATATTTACATCATAGCACTCAAATTTTTAGCTTCACATTAAAAATACCTTTATTTCAAAAAGTGAAATAAAAAATTCAGGTGATTTACTTCAATTTAAAACATAATACTAATTGCATTCAAAATTATTTCTTTGTTATGTCAGAAAAAGAGCAAAAAGAGGATGAGATACAGCATGTAAAACATTTGTGACATACTTTTGAAGCTTCAAATGCAATTATTTTTTAATATTTTATAAATACATGTCTTATATATGATAATTTGAATTTGCTAATTAACTCAGCGGATGTCAAGTTTTTTCTTCTATCATAGTGATCTTCCATATTTTATCTAACAATATGTCATGCTTCATAATCAATGGAAATATCTCAACTTTTCAAGGTTGGACTCATCAAAATAGTTAACAAGAAATCTCAAGATAATTTGAAGCTCGCTATTGCAAATAAGCAAGATGCCAGATATGTCCATATCACACGCATCATGACATGTCATGAAAGAAACAGGGGCATTTACATACATACCACATAATTCTAATTATTTACATATCTAACACCCAAAAATCCTTTTTTTTACATGTGTACCACTCAAATCTTTGATGTTCAAAATACCTCCATCACAACTATTTTATAAAAGTGAAACATATCTTTTCATGCATAGGTTTATGACATCATGAAGCTATAAATGTGAGTATCAAACATTGGATGTTAAATCTATAAATACATAAGAATTGTGCGGTATGTAAGTAAATTTCCCAAGAAACTAACAAAGAATGGTTGCATCATGCAAGATAACATGTCAAGCCCGTGACAGCATGCGGCATGTTGGTTAAGATGTAGCTTTCTATAAAATAAACAAAAAAGTTCAAAAGCTTTGCATAGTTTTATGAATAGAAAGTAGGCTTAATTTAATCTTTCTTTTTTTGTAAGTTGTCATAGACTCTACGCAACATAATCTATGCATGAATTTGAGTGTAACCATCTCTCCATATAAACAAATTCAAGTAATTAAAAAGAAACAGATATTTAGCAAAATTTCATATAAGACAGGGCTTTAATGAAAGCATTCTCTAAATAAAAAGACATTTAATTAAATCTTTATTACATAAATAATTGTAATATGATAGATACCAACTGGAAGAAACCAACAAGTTTTTAAATATAAGTTAAAACGAAAGGAACTCCATTTGACAGAACTTAGCCAATTAAGGAGCTGGATTCACATCTGCTTAAGAATAATAAAGTCAAAATCACTATAATAACCAGTTCTCATTAGCCTGTCAGAACATGTAAACTGTATAAATTGCTGAACAAAGATTACTTTTCCCTTGTTTCATCTTCAACGATTTTTTTTACTGTTCTTGTAATTTACATTCTAGCAGAAATCAATCATGGATGGAAACCGGATTATAATTTTGGGGTATTTACATAAATACCACCCAAGTCGTATTTATTATATATCTGACACATTACCTTTACTTTTTTACATCTATATCACCCGACTCTTTCATATCACATCAAAATATCACTATTTTAACTTTTTAAAAAGTCAAATACACCTTTTCAGCATAGGTAAGGTAGCATATATGTAAAAGATTGAAGTATAGTTGTTAGATATGCAGATATATAAGAATTAAGTGGTGTGTATGTAAATCATCCGATAAATTTCCATTCAGATCTGCTAATGTTGATGATGCAGATATAGATAAGAAAATTTTTGCGCTCATGAGATATTAACAGTCTAATAATGGAATCTTGAAAAAGAAAAAAATTTAAGCATGACAGCTACTTCCGCTTCATCCGCAGCCTTTTAGGTGCTAACTGCTGAATTTAGTGCAAAAAAAGTGAAACAGAAAAAAAAAAGAGCACATGAAGTTGTCTCAAGATCATTGTGATTTCTTATCATTATTACTTTTTGAACTATTAAAATCTAACAAGCTCAAATCTCCCATTCAATAAATGAATACACAAAAAAAAAAAAAAAAAAAAAAAAAAATCTATAGTTCTACTTAGGTATTTAACAGTCTTACTTTGTTGAAGAGCAATGGTTAAAAGAAAGACTTACATATATAACACTCAATTCCTATGCATTTACATATCTAACACCCAAACTTCAATTTTTACATACATATCATCTTACTTATGCATGAAAAAGTGTATTTCACTTTTTATATGAAAGATTTGGGTAGAAAAATGTAAAAGGGAAAATTTAGGTGTTAGATATGTATAAACATAGGAATGGGGTGGTATGCATGTAAAATGCCGCTAGTAAAAAATGATCATTGAATCAGATAATCAATTATGATAGATTTTCAAGATATTCAACTTACAGGATAAAAAGTAAACTAGGACAAGTTCCTTGTTTTTTGACATCAACATAAGAAGGCATTCACAAATTTGTATTTCACACACAATTGAATCAACTGTCTAAAATAGCAATAAAATGTGTAAATATAAGATATTATTGGGAATGTTTCTACCGTGAGCAGAAGTTTTTGTTTTTTTTTTTAATACTTAATTCTTTTTAGGGGAATTTACATACATACGACCCAATTTCTATGTATTTGCATATCTAATACCAAACTTTACTTTTTACATTTGTGCCATCCAATCTTTCATATCACATAAAAAATACCACTACTATGACTTTCAAAAAATGAAATACACCTTTTAATGTATAGGAAAGGTGGAATATATGTAAAAACTAAGGTATAGGTGTTAGATATGTAAATCTCCTTTTTTTTACAACTTTGTTTCTGCTCGAAGTTCTCTTGTTATGTTTTCCATGTCGTTGAGTTATTGTTGGTCAACGTTTGTGGAGTGAAAAGTAGGCTATGAAGGCTGCTCTGCTAAAAATGAGAGACCCACACCATCATAAAAAGTGATTTTTTTAAATCCTTAGTGAAGGGTAGGTAAGAATATGTATGTAAACTGGAGTTGGCAGAACCATATAAAAATGGGGCATTTACATGCATACCACCCAATTCCTGTTTATTTAGATATCTAACACCAAAACTTAGATTTTTACAATCATACCACCCAAATTTTTCATATCACGCCAACCGTACCATTATTTTAACTTTAAAATGTGAAATACACCTTTTTATGAATAGGCAAGGTGGTATAGAAGTAACACTAAAGTTTAGGTGTTAGATATGTGTTGTGAGATATGTACTTTTTGGCATAGAAATGAAACGCAAAGAACACAAGCAAACGCAGATCGTTTACGTGGTTCGATCCAACTGGATCTACGTCCACGGGAGGGAATCAATCAAATAGTTCACTAAGACAAAAGAAATGGAGAATACATAGCTTATACATAAAGATGAGTCCTCATCTTCCTTCTATAGCCTCCCTCTCAAGCGACGCCTTGATACAAGGCCTCAAGATGCTCTCCTCCTCTCTATCTCGCTAGCTATTCTCTCCTCCCTTATGGTAACTTAAGACCTCTTCCCTTGCTCTCCTAAGCCCCACACCCTCTCTATTTATACAAAGCAAAAGAGTGGTAGGTGGGAGGTACGTGAGCGGTAGGTGAGCGATATGTGAGATGTGGTAGGTGAGCGATAGGTGAGATGTGGTAGGTGAGCGGTACCACATTACCAAAGTGCCCTTTTACTTTAGTTCATTAATTGGGGGTCAAAATAACAATATGTAAATACATAAAATTGAGAGTTATGTATGTGAATCTTCCTATAACAATTCATTACGCGCTTTACTTTTCATTTCATTTCATTCTATTGCTTTACTTTTCATTCAGAAATAATTCATGTGTGTAAAGTGTTCACTTGTGTTCTATTATTGAATAACTAGTAGCTTCATAGCTTTTTGGTCTAAAATAATGCAAATTAGTCGTTTGTTCACATGCCTAAAGAATTCAGTACTAAGTTTTGTGCACTTACGAACATCATGGAGATCATGAGAATATTTTACAAACTCTTAATCACATGCATTTGTGAGTCTTCCACATAGAGTGGGACTATGAGTTTGTAAATTTCAATTTTCTCTGCATAGAAAATCCAAATCCCCAATTAAACCAATTATTTAGTTTCCTCGTAGCTTTGTGTCCTACAAAAGTATTAAGTAGCCTTTGTTCACATATGTAAACGCCTTAATACTAGGCTATGCGTACTTATAAGTATAACGAGGATTATAAGATTATTTTGTAAATGAGAAAAACGTCAAAATAATCCCCTAGCTTCTTGTGAGGGGTCATTTTAGTCCCATGGTCCATAAGTGTCAATTTAGTCTCCAAACTCTTTTAATATCAACTAAAATAATCTCCACGGATGACTATTTCAGCCCCTTCAAAGATTCTAGGAAATAATTTTGTGTTTTTATAGACTTGGAAAAATGCTCCTATGTAAACAGTCAGGGGATTATTTTGACACTTTACTCTTTTGTAAACATTGAATCAGTTATGCTTATAAGAGTTGCACGCATTGAGTGGGACTTCGGGTTGGTAAATTTTTGAACAAATTTAAATGATGTTTGCTGTGTAACCAATTAAACACCTTCGATGTATTAGAACCGCATAGCATTAACCATCTTGTACATTCTCATCAATAATTAAGTCGTAAAGAAGAGAGATAGATGTCACATAGATATATATTTGTGTGCATACATGTAAACATGTATGTATTTCTTTGTATATGAAAACATATTTGTGTGTACATTTATATACACACACATAACAAGTATATGTGTGTCGTGTGTATTTATGTATATACACCAAATTTGTATACAAACGTGTGTGTATGCAAAAAGTTGGACATGTTGCCAAATCTACAAAAACAACACCTAAAGCACAATATAATGCACTTGTATGCTTTAAAACATTTTTTATAGAAAGATGTACATATATACTACTCACTTTTTATCTATTTACATATCTATGTAAAAAAGTAAAGTTTAAGTGTTAGATATGTAAATACATAAAAATTGGGTGGTATGTATATAAAAGTCCCTTAATGATACCAGTATCCAAGTTATTAACCCCACTTCTAAGTGACATATTGAGACAACCTAAAGCTTTGATACTCTAATTTAATGAAATATGACTTAAGATGAGAGATTTCTTATTGCAGCTAACATATAGTTTGATTGCACAAACAAAAAAAGTGAAGATTCACGGATCACAATTCACTATCTGAATAGACAACTTGCTTGCTTTAAATGTTGTCAGACAACTGTAGTATTTAAAACAAAATAAAAATAAAAAATCCAATTTTTTTTGCAAAAAGTTCGAAACATATAAAATCTAAACTTTCCACAATCTTCAATGCCATTTAATCCAAAGTTGTATCTTCTCAATTTTGGTTGCTCTAAAATGTCAGTGGCTTCAAAAATTTAAGAAGCATCAAGCTCTCAATTCACTCCACGCATTCAAAGGAAGGTGCTCCACATTCTAATACTCACGAACTTGCTCTATAGGTATTGCTCATGAAACATATTCCTTTCGTAACTCAAGGCAGAAATTCATTTTTAGTAGCTTAGTTTTCTCTTAATTACAAAGAGTTGATATTGATGCTGATGACAAAAAAAAAAAAATCTATTCAATAAATAGTATATCGAAAAGAACACAAAAATGGAATTTTATAGCCAATTTTGAACAAAATATCTACACCACTGCATATCTTATTATGTTTTTCCATTGTCATATGGGTCGTCCCGGTTTTCATTATTCAAAACATTTGTAACCCTTGATGTTTACTGATAAAAATACATCTTTTTTTACATGTGAAGTTTGTCAGTAGCTAAACATAAACGTTTGTCATATCCAGCTCATCCTTCCACTCCTTCCTCTCCTTCACTTATTCATATTGAATTATGGGAACTCTCTTAAACTGCAAGTTATACCAATAAAAAGTGGTTTCTTACTTTAATTGATGTCCACACTCGGATGTCTTAGGTCTATATTTTAAAAGTTAAATCTGAAGTTGCGGTCATTTTTAAAAAATTTCACTCATTCATTTTAACCCAATTAAAAACAAAAATTCAAGTCCTTCGGACAGATTATGATCACGAATACTTTAACTCTATAGTGGGAGAACTTTTGGTGAGTATGGGAATCTCCTGTACGGATACTGTTCTGAAAAAACAACGGCAATAAAGTGAAAAATTAGAACGAGAAAAATCGCACAGACAAGCAGGCACGCAGGGATTTACATGGTTCGACAAATTGCCGACGTCCACGGAGTTGCAGAGAATTTTATTACTTTGAGGATTACACGTCGTCGATCGCCTAGACATACAAGAATACCTCTCTCTCTCTCTTCTGCTCTCACTTGTCATCTCTCTCACTACCCGTGACCCACTCAGAAAGAAGAAATTCGGAGCAGCAGCAAGCTATATGGTCTCCTGTAAAATCAACACCCAAGAGCTGTCTCAACCGAAGAAGCAATATATGTCAAAGGGAGAAGTAGCTAATCTATATATATGATTTAATTTCAACCGAGATTAGATCATTCCAGTTTCGGCCCATTAAGCAAACCGAAATTCGCGAAACCCGAACGATGACGGGAGAGAGGCAAGAGCGTTTCGGGCAAGTAGCAAAAACCAACAAGGGAAGGAAATCAAACCTGATTAACTGCTCGTGATTAACTACTGGAATAATTTTCTAAAGTACATAAATAAACCGCCCAATTAATGTGTAGTGGACCGGGCTCCACATACCCAACAGATACCCCTCAATAAAAAGGGATAGTCGAGCGAAAAATAAACTTCTTGAAGTTGCTTGTTCAATTATGTTTCAAACCAATGTCCTTAAATGATTTTTGAATGATGTCATCCCCATCGCTAACTACCTCATCAATAGAGTTCCCACAAAATCCCACAATTTTTAGACCTCATTATCCGTCATGATGTTATATTTTCCTAACAACCGGTCCTTCTCCACTTTAGATCCCAAAATATTTGGGTGTGGGATCTTTGTCTAGAACACAGACCCAATTTATGGTAAACTTGATCCCCGCTCTTGGCTATTCCGCCACTTAAAAAGACAATCGGTGTCTGGATCTTACCACTAATAAAATTTATGTTATTGTCGTCTCATTTTTTGAAAATATCTCCTTCTTCCCTGACACTACCTCAAGTGAGAGGGAGCTAGGTTTTTTGGAAACTGTTTCTGTATGTGCAATGAGTTCAAACGATATCACCTATTCTAGCAACTCTATCACCACCTCAAAGGCTCCTACTCCATTTTTCATATCATTGAATAACATAACTCAAGCTGCTTGAACTTCTGGTTCATTTGTAAAAGTTTCGATCAGGCTATCAGATGCAAGACTGCATCACTTTTATCCATCCATTTTATTCTATACTTTGTCAAGGTTTAGTTCCACCTCAACATAAGCAAGCATCTAAATTTCACGACAAACATGCACTTCTTTTCTTTAATTATGAGATTTTTTGACTTGGTCGACCACCTTTTTTATTGCAGGCGGATTCTCTTTGGACCACCCCTACTTGGATGTTATACGCCTAGCTGATGAACATTCAATTAGGCTTATATATCCTCATCATATCATTATATGATTATCATCAGAAGTAGATTAGGCCGTATCATAGAGGGGTCATCCTTAGTTTTGATTATATTATTCTAAGGAATCCATTTTTTTACTCCTTGGCATCTATATTCGATAAACCTTTATAAATAGATGATGCTACTACAAATGTTTTCATGCCACCTAAGGGCATAATTCTCGTGAAAACAAAAGTTACTTCACCATTTGAAAAGGAGCTATGGATGGCTCATCATCTTGTGGGCGTTAGAAAAAGGAAGAATTTGAAGGCACCCCTCATTGCTTCGTCTCCAGATCTTTCAGCATAATTATTTTGAATATTTCAAGGATCATCTATAACTAAGGAGTATAAACATTCAGGCACAAGAAGAATATTCAAATATTCCTATCCTTCTCCCATAATGGTTGTTGCTTCTTCGTTATCAGATCAAATTATCACTCAGAAATTGAAAATCAGTAGAACTTTTCATTGTATTTTAAGTTTGTTGTCTGCCCGTAATGTCTGTAAGGAAATGATCTCTACATCATCTGCAATCAATGTCATGAATATTAACCATCTTATTATTAAAGTTCGTCATGTCTCTCCGATTTATGAATTCAACAAAGATCGTGATTCACTTAAATCTTATTATTCTCATGAAAATATTCTAAATGACGATGCTGATGGAGAAAAGTTTTCAAATCTTATTCGCCAAATGAGGCAAAACTCAGAAGAGAAAAAAAAATGTCCAACACTCCCCTATTTTTGCAATATTTCAAGCAAGTTTAAATGAGTGGTTATGCTCTTCCAAAAGATCTGTGGGCAACATGCTATTTTTATTTCTTATGTGTTTTCTCCTCTAACGATTCTTGGTAATTCTATTCATTGTACTCATATAACATTCATATTATAAAATTACACCTTTAAGAAAACTAATATAATAATATTTGACATTAAGTGACTATAAAGATCAATAATATGGTTAATTTAAGAATTTAAATTAGCAAAAATATAACATGAGTGTATATATATATATATATATATATATATATATATATATATATATATATATATATATATATATATATATATATTACTATTAAAAAGAAACACATTTCGCCATTACAAATGCAATAGTTATAACATTTTAAATGATAATTGAATTTACATTGAGATTACTACTTCATAATACAAATAAATTGTAAAATGTCAAATGCAATAGTTATAACAAAGAAAAATACCACCACAAATATCTTATATAGTACTAAAGAAACAATAATTCGTGAATAAACGATGAAAAATAAAATTTATTATTAGAATCTAATTTTGTCAAATCTAAATTTGCGTTTAAATTTATATTAGTCATGAACTTAAATTTATAATCAAGCATGAGTTGAAATCTAAATCTCAAATTAATTGTGAGCGTGAGAATATTTTTTAACTTAAATTTCAACTAGAATTTGAATATATTCAAAACTTTTAAGATCAACAAATCATATTTAAATTGATAAATTAAATGAGCAAAACAATAATGTAACACCTAATGAAATGTCAACCAAATTTATCTCTATGTATGTGAATTAAACTAATATTTTGATTTTGTATTTTGATTTATTGATATACAAATTTGGAAAGAAGAAGAAGAAGAAGAAGAAGAAGAAAATTAAATTGCATTCATAGGTGAAAGTTATTTATAAGATTGCCTTGAAAGAAATTAAAAAAAAAATCATCTATCCAGTTAGAACTTTAAGTACACAATTCATCTCATTTAATCATTAGACCACTTGAGTCAATATTCCTTAAAAATTCTTAATCAATATGAAAGACAGACCAAATTGGTTTTCTGTTATCAGAAAAAAATTTATGGAAATTTTATGGAAATTGATAGATATTGATTTCAAGATTTATTTCATGATCTCCCTCAAAGATTTTTTATTATAAATTAGTATTTTCATCACATGCATTACATCATATTGTGCCATTAGTAAGTCATAGCATGATTTGCATGACAATATACATTAGAAACTTAGCAGTTATTGATTATAATTATAATTCTAATAGAAATGTGAAATGAAGATATATAAAATAGCATTTGCGACACAACATATTGCACCATCATTAATCCTGCATGATTTGAATGAGAATATCATTAGAAACTTACTGCTCATAATTATAAGGGGTATTTACATATAACACGCAATACTATATATTAGCACCTACAAAATTCTATTTACATACATACCACGTAAATCATCATAAGTGCTCATATGTACTACTTCGTCGCATTGTCGTAACTCCCTAGGAAGAATCCCCATTAAAAATTTGAAGGGCCATTGCAAAGCCCTCTCCAATTTCTTCTTTATCATCTCGTGCCTCAAATATATATATATATATATATATATATAGACTCAGCTTACTGCTTCACCCTTCAACTCCACTTCGCTCACTAATAACAAACCTTTTGTTCAATTTTACTAATTCGTAGCTCTCAAGGAGAATCTCCTTTTTGCTCACCTTATTGGATCTTTAATTTGATGCTCTATCTTTTCTCTTTTGCCATGAAATTGTTACTTTTTTATGAGAGTTGGTGTTTTGGTTTTTAAGTTTAGATTTTTTTTTTTATCGCTTTTATGATTGCGAAAGTTAGCTAGTAGTTTTGGGCCTAAGTAGTTCTAGAAAGCAATGAAGGGACCTTCGTCTGTTGTGACGAGTATAATTGAGTATGTACAAAGGGATATATAGATATTTTCTCTTCAAAATATTTTTTGCAGCCGCTCCTCTTATATTGCCCTTTGCTTTCTTATTTACAGTATAAGATTTTTCATGATGTTGCAATGCTTTGCCATTGAATCGAAATGACGATGCAAGAAATTGCACCAAAATCCTCCATGTTTTTCTTGCAGCAGGCCTCCTCCAAAACTTTTCCTGTATCAGGCCCTCCTCCAAAACTTTTCCTGTATCAGGCCCTCCTCCAAAACTTTCACTATAGCAGACCATTCACCTGAATTCTTCCTTCAGCATGTCGTCTTCTAGAGCCTTTTCCTGCAACAAGGCCTACCACTCGAGTTTTTTGTGTTAAATTAATACTTCCCTACAAACTCCCCTGCAGCATTACCTGTAGGAGTCTTCAACCTGCCTACAGATACTGCAGAAAGTACAGTCAAAGACAACCACAGTACGGGACAAGAACTTCAGGTTCGACCTCTCAAGATCTTCCTCGCTCATTGTTTGGTGTTTTCAAATCCAAGTTCAAAATGGTTATTGATCATCTTTCAACTTAAGAGGGAGTGTTACGAGTTCTATTAGGAAATGAGGAATAAATTATTTCATTGGATTAAGAGTTATTTTTTTTCCTGTTTTATATTTATTTCCTTATATTAGAAGTCATTTTCTTTCTTGTTTTATGTTGTTCCATTTGTCTCCAAATAATTATTATGAATTGATTAATTTGAGATATTAGAAGTTATATCTTTCCTTTCATATTATTTCATTTTTATTGTAATTCATGTTCTAGGATTCATGTAAGGGTTATTTATACCCCTTTCATATCAATGAATTGGTATTGACTTAATTCAACTAAATTTTGCTTTATTGCTCATTATATTGAATTTCAACAGTTATTACTTGTATTAGGTCTTTTAAATCTTTGCTCAGTTTATTTACAAGAATTTTTTAATAGGCAATATGTATACAAATCTAAAATCTTCTATACATATGCAAAGTTCTGCATATATAAATAATTTATAGAGCTCTTTTCATTTACTTTATGTGTGTTTAAATAAATTACTCATAAAACCACAATTCAGTTTATCTAAATGAGTGAACTAAAATCTAATTGTGATTTTGATGCTTTAATATTATTTATCTGCTTGCAATTATAGAGTGTATAGGCGTGGCATATCAATCCTAGTTTACGTTTAATTTTGCTATGCTTGTCTATAGCTGCTGCAAATCATCTTAGGGGCAATTACATACATACCACCTAATTCCTATAAATTTACATATCTTAAACCTAAACTTTGCTTCTTATATTTATACCGCCCAAACATATTATATCAAAAATACTACTATTTTAACTTTTAAAAAATGAAATGCACATTTTCATGCATAGTTAAGCTGGTATGTATGTAAAAATTGAAGTTTAGGTGTTAGATATGTAAATACATGAGAATTGAGCGATATGTATGTAAGACTTCCATCAATTTAATTTACTTGTCCATGAATTTCATGGTTTTAAAAACCGAACCAGACCGGCCGGTTTAACCGTTAACCGGTCATTCGACCGTGAACCGGTCATTTGACCGGTTCAGTCCAAGCTCAAAATTGTATCTGCATAGAACTGAGATTGAACTAGTCAAAACAGGTGTTGAACAAAAAAACTGATCCGGATTTTAAAGAACCGGCGGGACCAAATACTATTCAATTTGGGTCTTTTGATTTTTATCAGATTACCATAAATAAGATATTTAAATTTAATATAGTGAAAATATCATGTCTTAAATTTTTTATTTAAAATATTATTCAAAATATTCAAAAATATTGTCTTAAATTAAACTATTATTTATTGAATCGATAAAAATGATATTAATATATTATTATTCTATTATCTAAATTATATTGAAATAATTTAAATATTTATTAAATCAAATTGGACCATTTAACCTTGAACCTTAATTTTTTCCGGCTCGATGTCTGGTCTGATTTTTACGACCTTCATAAATACAGCATATCACTTTTTTGACTCTCTTTCTCCAAAGCCTTATATAGTGTCTATATCTTTGAGTTTCTTTAAACAGTTCACAAGTAATGAATGGCTATCGTGGTTGACTGGAATAGTAAATTACAAATGACTGGTTCAATTTATATTACTCATGCTTTGTGTGAAGATTGTATAACCTGATATGATTTGCAGCTGTAATAGCTAATGCAATGTTGTGATATCTAACAAAACTTATAGATACGACATATGTTTTATATATAATTGCACCCAATTTTAATGCAAAAATTACCATAATGAAATTGATGTGAGTAAAGATATTCAACATTAAAATTACATTTAAGAGTTTTTCAACAAATACTTCCAAATGAACAAGCCTTGTTCTAAATGGCGGTGACACAAACAACAGTCTTGTTGTAGAGGGAGTTCGTCAGCCAGCCATCCTCAGCTCGGTGAGGGATGTTGATGGTATGATGGGCATGGGTGTGAACCTCAGCCTAACAAAAGAGGCGGGCGAGGAGGGAAATAAGGAATTTGAGAGAGAAGACAGTGTGGAGGGGGAGATATATAAAATAATAGAACTTTTCAGGGTTTATATATGTTAATAGGTCTGGAGTGGTATGTGAGTAAATCCCCTTCGCTTGATTACATGTCTATAAAAATGTTAAATGGACATATACACAATAAAAAAATTACAATAAGAATACTTACAAACAGAACTACTCGAAAATGAGACCTTAAAATGTCATAATCATAGCCCACTTTTAAATGTATTTGAATCGACTCCATATTATCAATCATTAATCAATGACTTAGTTTTCTTCTCTCTTCTCACCTTTTCCTTAAGAATTCAATTTTAATACATCATCTACACTTTTCAAAGCAACAATACAATTCTTGTTGCTTAAGCTGTGGAAGTAGATGAATTATTTCAACTATTTATGATGGATATCAAACATATCTTATAAAGTGAAAAAAAAAAATCTATAGATAATTGATTTACAGGTTTCTCTATAAGAAATACTACCACTGTTCCTATAAACGGTTAATAAATGTCAACTAAATAATTCATTGCAGCTAATTTTTTTCTTAACAATTAGATGTTTCAGAGGTATAAAAAGCTCATTCTATTTTATTCCAAAGGAATTTATTCCAGATGACTGCATACAAATATCTTAGCAGGTGATAATCAAGAAAGCAACTAGAAAAACACATTTACAGCAATCACAAATTGCATTAAAACGAAGACGAAATACAAACTGTATTATGATTTTAAGCAGTAAGAGGGGAGACTAGCAAAGAATTGAATAAAACTAACGGCAAAAGAAGAATCAGTACGTTACATTCTAACAATCACAGCAACGAGATCATGAAGAAGACGGAAGAATCAATACATTACGAGACAACAAACCCCGTCTCTCCGCCGGCTCAATCGGAATGAGGGTCGCGGTAATCAGAGTCCGAATCGTCGCCAGAGGAGGAGGATGACGAGGATTGATCATAAGACAAGATCACGTAACGGCGATGGCGGGGTGAGTTGTAGGGGATGCAGAGGAAGGAGAACAGACAGAGGGCAAGGCGGCGAAGCTGGTCAAGAGGGAGCCAGCAGAGTAGGTGGAGGACATCGTCGGTGCTGAGCCTCTCGGGGTTAAAAGCTATGGATTGCCACAAATCCGCAGAGACCCGCGCCACCCTGACTATCCAGCCGCTGCAGAACACCATGACTGACTCTCTGATGCAGAGATGGGAGAGAGGAGATCAAGGATTTGATATCCTTGATGAGTCCAAAAGAAGAGGGAGGAAGAAAGGGATTTTGTTGGAATTTTTCTCCCCTTGATTACATGCTTAGCACTCCAAGTTCTATAATTTACAAATCTAGCACTCTTTTCATTTTTTTTTTCAATTTTAGCTCAAATATCAAAATTTACCATAAATATCCTACCCATATTTTTCACTTTTATTGATCTCAATAGTTTGATAACATGCATAATTGTATTGATCGAGTAGTTCCAAAAAGACACATCCATGTTAGGTTTTTTTTTTCTTTTTTTTTTTTCTTTTTTACTTGGTGTTAGTTTCATAAATAGCATTATTTTGGGTGCTATGTGTTTAATCATCTATTATGTTGTGTTAAATATACGAGTATATTAATAAACTCTTTTGTTGCGTGTCAACATCTTCGCGAAAGTAGAGTATATAGTCTTCTTAGTGTTGCATGAAGATCCAACTTACACACAGATAATAGAAAAGTAATTGATGATATGCCCCCAATATTTTTTATGTGAAAAAACTCTATAAAAGAAAAAAATATGAGGCCTAGCCTAGTTAAAATAATTCGCTATGTAATTGTAAGTACGTAAACTTACACTTCTCTTGAATTAGAGATAATGAAATTATAAAGTTGAGATGTATAACATTAATTCAGTCGAAATAGTCATATTTAGACCATAACGAATGTAATTTATGATGAAAGTTGTAGTATGTGACTATAATAGTGACATGTGGCTACAAATAGTCAAACATTGACCCGACATGCCAACTAGAACCAAACATGACTCAAATATACCAAATTCAAGCTGACCGAAATGAATTAGGTCAGCTTCGGGTTAAAAATCCTGACCCGTTTAAGGTGCATTTGAGGCGGTTGTGCGACAGCAGCATGGTGCTGCTCCTTAGTTTTACTGTTTGGTAAAACTTTTTTTTCTGTGTTATCAAAAAGTTGCAGATAAATACTGTGTTTTCTCATCGTATTTGGCTACATGTGGTGGTTATTAGAAAGCTACGACTTGACTTAAAAAATAAAAAATTTGCTAATAATCATCGCAAATTTTTGAATAGCTGATTCTTTTTCAGCAGCTTCACAGTTGCTTCTTCAAATATCTACAGTTACCCTAGACAGACTTATTTTTTTAGGGTCAGGTATGGGTTGACCTGCCAACCTTTCATTCAAAACTGACTTTTCAACCAAAAATTGACTCAAAATTAACCCAAAATTAACCTGATTTTAATTAGAATAGTTGTTATTTTTTTTGTTAGATGAGTTGCACGAGTCGGGTTCAGGTTTGCGGATTGAAGGTTTGGTTCAGGTTGGGATTTTTGACCTGTATAATATTTGGGTTGGTTGAACCCGAACTGACTCACCAACCCAACTTATCGCCCCTAACAACAGATGTTACTGTTGGAAGATGTAATGGTAGTAATCAATCACAATTGTCGCAGTTAGTTACTGCACATGCAGTAATTGGCAACAAAAGGTTGTGGCTGGAAGTTCCAATATTCTCAATTGGACATAAAGGTTGTAGTTGGTGACTGCAATAACGTCAGTTAGTTACAAAGACCGTAATCAGAAATTGTAATAGTGTGAGTTGATCGTAGAGATTCGCAGTTGATGATTGCAATAACATCAGTTGCTTACAAAATATCATAATTGGAATGTGTAATAAAGTCAGTTGGCTATATACATCGTAGTTGGATGTTGTAATAGCGTCTGTTAGCCGCAAAGGCTATAGTCGACCACATAGGTTGTAGTTGGTTGTTGCACTAGTAGTACTTGACAAAAAAAAAACATGGTTGGAAGTCATAATATCGTCAATTGGCTGCAGAGGTCATAGTTAGTAATTGCACTAGCATCAATTTATCATAGATGTTGTGTTGGTGACTATAATAGTGTTTGTTATAGAGATTGAATTTGAAAGCTATAACAATGTCAGTTGTCCAGAGAGATCGTAGTTAGTGATTGCAAAAGTGTCAATTGGTCACAAAGGCTCTTACTATAAGTTTTAATAGTGTTAGTTGGCCACAAATATCGTATTTGGTAACTAAAATAGTATTTTCTAGCCATAAAGGCTATAGTTGGATGTTGAAATAGCATTTGTTGCCCGTAGAGGTCGTAGTTAGAAGTCGTAATATCATATGTTGCCCATTGAGGCCGTAGTTGGAAGTCTTAATAGCATTACTTAGCCACAAAAGGTTGTTGTGAGAAGCCACAGTAGTAACTAGCCGCATAGGTCGTAGTTTTTAGCCATAAGAGTGTGAGTTGGTCACAAAGGTCATAGTGGAAAGCTGCAGTGATAACCGGTCACACTGGCCGTACTTGGTGCAACACTTGTTGGTTGTTGTAATCCTTCTTTCAAGTTTACTATTTTACACCACATACCACATTTGTCGGTACGTGAAGTAAGGAGAAATACATGTGTTAAGAACAACCGTCATATTTTGGCTACAACAGTCATAAGCAGTGGTCGTCGTCTTCAATACAGTGTTTTACATTACGATTGTCTTTGAGGTATGATGCTAGCAAGCAGGGATCGCAGATGGCGGTGAGTAAGGGGCTGCCGATGATGAGTAAGGGGCTGCCGATGATGGTCGACAAAGTTTAGAAGTTATCACACGCCCAAAATAAAATTTAAATTAATTGTTGTTTGATCTTTAATACGTCGTTATATGTTATAGTTTTATTTCAAATATGAGCAAGCAGAGGTGATCGAGAATGACGAGCACGGGTGGTCAGTGAGCAGTAGCTGATGACGATCGGCGACTACAGAGGTCAAAAGTTATCATCAGGTCTTTAGTCCAAAAGTTTTTTTAATGATTTGAGGGTTGTAATCACCTTAGAAACAAGCAAGTTTAAGCTAGTTGGATTTCTCCGAGACACTTGATTTAACTATAAATATATCAAATTTAGAACTCTTTTAGCCATTCAATTAACGATCTAAAATCTTCAATGTGTTTCAATAGCTTGATCTGAACTTGATTGGACTCGTATTGAACAAATTTCGATATCATCGGATTCTTCTTATCGAGACGATCAATTTTACTATAAACATTCTGAAATTTGAGGCCCTCGATGATCTTTAATTTGAATTTGAAATATGTTTTTGTTCAAAAATGTCTCAACAAAATGATGAAATTTCTTGATAACACATCAATTATAATGCATGAAAAATCACTTCTAAATAATTTTTCGTCAAAATATGATATTATGTGAATGATGTTTTAATTTATCCAAACATCTATCATCAATTCAACAGAACTAATAAAAATAAGTAAATAGTTTATGTTAAAACATTAATTAAAAATATAATGGGAATTGATTATTTAATCATTAGTTGCGTGTCAAAACATGGATAAGAAACTTAAGTGAGTAAATAATACTTTTATATTATATTAAATTTTTTTAAAAATAGGTATAATTTCATCATCATGTATTTTTAATTACAAGAATTTACATACATACCACAGAATTTCTATGTATTTGCATATCTAACATCCAAAATTTAATATTTATATTTATAATACTTTGATGTCATAAACTTGTATATTTAACTTTCAAAAAAAGCTAATAACAATGACATTTTTTGTAGAGGCATTTACATTTATACCCAAAATTTTTTATGTATTTATATATAGGCACCTAAGGTTTAATCTTTGGAAGATTTACGTGCATTCCACTCAACTCGTATGTTTTACACATCTAACTAGGGCTGTAAACGAGCCGAGCCTGAGCGAGCTCAGGGTCGGCTCTTGTTCGGCTCGTTCGATACTGGCTTGAGCTCGAAATCGGCTCGTGTTCGAAATTGCTCGTGAAAGTTGTGTTCGTATTCGACTCGAATTAAATATTCTTGTTCGTGTTCGATTCGAAATTGACTCGTTAAAATTAATTGAAAAAAATATATGCATAGTGTCGGATTTGAATCTGGACCAAATGAATGGAAACAAAACGCATAACCACGTTACTACACAAGCAATTATGATTTAAACTTAAATATAAATATATATAATATATTAATATATAAATAATATATATAATAAATTATTATATAAATAATTATATGATTATTTTTTTATTTCGAGCTAAAATGAGCCGAACACGAGCAAACAAAAAGTTGTTTGTGTTCGGCTCGTTTGTAATTCGAGCTTAAAAAATTTGTTTGTGTTCGGCTCTTTTACTTAACGAGCGAGCCGAACACGAGCTGTTCGCGAATAACGAACTTTCTTGACAGCCCTACATCTAACTCCCAAATATCAATGCTTACATATTTCACCTTAGCTACAGATGAATGAGTGATTTTTAGTGGTAGTTTTTGTGTGACGTGAAATATTTGGGTGTACAAATATAGTAATACTTAAGTTTTAGACATAGATAAATAAAAATTGAGTGTGTACATAAAAAATGTGTTGGCAAGCATCTTAAAGAGATCCAACGGTCCATAAGGAATCAGTACAACGAAGGCAGACACATTGCTAGAAGATCATAAGACCCACTTAACTAACTGAGCTAAACCATACGAGCCAAGCCAACAAGGCCAAAACCGACCGGACAGTGAGAAGAGCAAGAAGAAGACTGGATGATCCAAGCACGGGTCATTCAACAAAAAACGAGATAAAAGAGCATCCGAGTCAACCACGACAAGAAATCAATCCAATACCCTAGCCAACCCTCCAGTATAGTTGGTTCAAGGGAAAATCCAGTTCCACGATATCTCAAACGATCTCATGGACGCCCACATAGGCTCCTAACTAGGGATCCATAATTGACAGTCAGACTAGAACAACCGATCGACTAACCAAGCTCAACTGATCGAACTGATCATGTAGAGCTCAAATCAGCTAAGCTTAGCCAGTTGAGCCAAAAAACAGACGAAACATAAGACCATTAATGTAAAATACCAAAAATACTCTAATACAAACCTCTTCCAAACAAGGTCAAAAAATGTAATATCATCATTGTATCATCTCATTTATAATAATAATAAAAAATATTTTATAAATAAAACATAATTGCTTATTCTTCATTCCTCTCTCTCTCTCTCTCTATCTCTCTCTCTCCCAGTCTCTCTCTCCATCTCTCTTTATTTACACTATATTCCCCGAGTATGTACGTAAACACCCCTTAATATTTATATTAATAACATCCAAGTCTCTAAGATCACATCACAATATCACTTCTACTAACTTCTTAAAAGCCAAATACATCTTATCATGCAGAAAGTTTATAGCACCAAGGTGTTATATGTAAAACATCAAAAAGTAAAAGTTAGATATGCAAATTCATAAGTAATGTGAGGTAGATATGCAAAATTTCCTAAACTCAACCATTTTTTAACATAAGTTATACCAAAATAATCTAAATTTTTATATACTATTAAATTTAAATTCAAAATAACTTTGTGCCAATGAGGACGTGTTATGAAAATTTAGGGCAAACAGAACGCAAATCTAGAAGAAGAATACAGAGATTTAACAAGGTTCGGCAAAGATGCCTACATCCTCGGGAGCAGAGCGGCGAATTCACTATTTTAGAGAAGTTACAAGTTCGGTTCACATACCCATAGGGTTACACATCTATTTATAGATAAAATTCACACAGATAAATTACTAAAACGCCCTCGTTCTCCCAATCCACTAAATTCCAAGAGATAATCCTTTTCACAAGGAGACACACCTCTTTTACTAAAATGCCAATCGAACCTTCCGTGTGAATTGTTAATCGTCTTCTTAATGCAACTCCTTAATAATTTTATTACATTAAGAATTGGTCAGACGGCACAAAGTTCATCAAAATATTATTTAATAAATCGTGATGCCCAAACTATATAAAATCATCATAATTATTCTCCTAATCTTCATCTAATCTCTATTTTTGCATCCTTGCTAGAGAATATTAGATATTAGATTTTGCCAGCGTACTGTCAGAATATGCTTTTTATTCTTAGCCCTCTTATGATGCTTACGATGATTAGATCAAGAAATAATATTTAAACATTTAATTTATATTGGATGGTTGTACTTGTTTCTTCCAGCCAATTTAAATTGAATATATATATATATATATATATATATATATATATATATATATATGTGTGTGTGTGTGTGTGTGTATATGTATGTATGTATGTATGTATGTATGTATGCATGTATTATTAGGTATGACTCATATACTTAATAAGGAATAAATGTTGGAGCGGAGCGAGCGAATCGAGAGTTATATTATGTGGGTCGGGGATGCGGGGGCAACGCCCCGCGATTTGGTACATGAGTAATTTTGTAATTACATATTGTACTCTATGATTATAAATAGACCATATTACTAGCTCTGGGACTTATTGTTGTAATCTTGTATTTTGTATTCTTTTCTGAATAGTAAAAATTGAAATATATATATATATATAATGATAATTTGGTTACTTTATAATTGTGCCTCATAATTTAGACGTCTTCCTTGTGTTTCTCGGTTGCACCCAGGTTTTCGTAAATTTAGATTTATCGGATTTGATAAATGCTATTTAACATAAATCGGAGTTGAAGCCAAACACCACCTTAATGTCCCCATAATCCTAACATAAAGATTAACTTTATTCTAGTCAAACTTTAATGTATCTTACCTTCAATAATGGCATTAATGTAAAATTCATGCAAATATGATGTTATGCACTGCATATATAAGGATCCAAAGTAGTTGAAATAGCATTGATTTGATGCGAAATGATTTAAGGTTAAGACAATTGAATTGCTATCATAATACAATTTTCATTCTTCTTAAAAAATATGATTTTGCGTGCAGGTTACGTACGTAGCTCTGCATATAAATGATGAGAGAACAGACATGTACTCGTCTCATTTGTGTGTTGTCGTGTACTAGTTGTGTACTTGATCTATAGTACACAAGCACATATAGAATACACAAATGCATGTTCTCGTGATCAATACGTAGATCAGTGTATATTACGATGAGCATTTACATACACACCACACAATTCTTATGTATTTGAATATCTAACACCTTATGCATAACACTCAAAAATACACATTCAATTACTTTTAATAGGTGAAATGTATCTTTCATGCATAAATTTATGACACCAGAGTAATATAAGTGTAAATATAAAAAAATTAGGTATTAGAAATGTAAATACATAAGAATTGCCCAGCATGTATGTAAATCTTCCTATTATCCAATCTTATCTTACATTTCACCAAATAATTGGGGTCTAGCAATGATCATTTTAGCACCAATTCCTTGAAATATTTCAAGTTTTAGAGCAAATGCATTCTTCCTCTGTTCATTGTTACTCCAAATTTTACACCTCAGATATGTTACATAACACCACCAAACTAGCCAATAAACAATAAAACAGATTTGCAGTATATGCCCAGTTTGATTAAGGAAGTAAAAATCCCACCTTTGGATTTTTTTTTGGAATAAAATGAGGATACAACAACGTCAAACATCCACTGCATCAACTGGTAGAGATTTGGTTCTTAATATAGGAGAAGGCAGAATGTTTCCAGTATATAAGCTCTTCGATGCCACCATCGGCTCGGAGACGGCGAAGAAATTGTTGAAATTTAAGTTAACTTTGAGATCAGGGGCTCGATCATCACAAGGAATGTGAAATCTGAGATTATTTGCGAAATGAGAAGACTTTAACGTCCCCATTTTCAATGCTGGCAACGAACTACAACTTGAGCCATCTTCCACATCTGCAAGACGAAGAACCTCCTTTGAGTTACTGAGTTCATGCCGGTTCTCACTTCCATCTTCATCAGCCACATTTGATGCACTTTCATGAAGTCTGTTTTCATACTTCACATATGGATCACGTAATTCATCTGATATATTCTTCCCACCACTAATCTCTTCATTAGTATAGCAATAAGAACACAAGTGATCACCTTCTTCATTAAAAAGAAATCCTCTTGATGCCTCTCCAAGTGAATTAAGTCCATCCGAGTGACTACTAGAGGTCGTTGTCGCCGGAGCCGGAGCTTCCTTCGACCCTTCGTCTTTGTAAGTAATCTCTTCAAATCGACCGTAATGCGGCCGGAGATTCTCATAGCGATGACCCTTTGAAGAGAGAAAGTCGAGAGGAGAATTGCATGAGAAAACATCGGATGTGCAATGCGCGTTTTGGTTCTTCGAACGGAAGCTTAAGGACTCGTTAATGCCCATACTCATCTTCCAGCCAGGAACCAAAGTTGAGAGCTCGCCATCAATCATTTCTGCTATCCTCGTTACACCATAGTCAGTAATGTCTAATTCAGAAATCATTTCGACCGCAACGTCTAGAGCAGTGTCGGCTTCGACGTCGAAGGGAAAGTAGATGTTCCTCACATGCCCTGCAAAAGCAAAAGATGGTGATGGGTTGGCTCGTTGTACTGGCATGAGCAGAGTTACAGAGAGTAAACAGTCCCCTGATCATTTCCATAGAGCCATTTTAGTCCCAAAGCATATAGAAGTGTCAAATTTGTCTTCAACCTCTTTTAATCGAGGCCAAAATAGCCATTTCCTATAAAATTACACATCTAATACATAAACTTCAATTTTTATATACATAAAACATACCTAAGCATGAAAAGTGTATTTCATATTTTTTTAAAGTAAAAATGGTGACTTCAAAAATTTGGGTGATATAAATGTAAAAGTAACGTTTAGGTGTTTGACATTTTCCTTAACTTTCAGACCAAACATTACCATTTTTATCTGTAATTCTGAGCCTAAGAAACACTCCTCCGTCTTCTTTCCGTCTTCCTTTAATTGTAATATCCACATCACCAAAATGCTCCTCCTCTTGATTATTGAAAAGTTCCATACTATGGATTTCTAGATCATCATCAATGTAATCCAACCTGCTCTTCAAGCCTGGTTCGTCCCAAAGGGTGCGCTGGCGAGACGCAGAAGGTGGAGGAAATGTATGTCCAATTTCGATGATATCTCCATTGTCGAGCACGGGATGAAGGCCATCGATATGGAGGAAAGGGTCTTTCAAAAGCTCCAAAGCAGGCAATCTCTGTGATGCTGTGACCAAGCATTTCTCCACAAATCTCCTCACCTCTGGATCCTTGACTCGATATAAAGCCTCTGGTTTTGTTCCCTGGTGGAAGACGACTTGTAAACCATTTTCGACGAAAAGAAGCTCGATGCAAGGTACTTCTTAAGACATAAGATCTTTTCTTATCAAATTGTTCAACATTTCATTGTATTCAACATGACAACAATCAGGAATAACTGCATTGTATCACAAATGCATGCCACCCAATTCATATGTATCTACATCCAACACCAAAAAAGGGAGATTTAAATGCATAGTACACAGTTCCTATGCATTTACATATCTCGCACCTAAACATTCATATTTACATACATAAAGCACTTTGAAGTTTTAAACGTATGCACGAAAATGTGTATTTCACTTTCTAAAAGTGGCAATAGTGCTATCTTTGTTGTAATTTTAAAGATCTGAGTGTTATGAGAATAAAAATGGAAGTAAAGGCGTGGGATATGTAAATACATAAGAATTGTGTGCTATTTATGAGAAAGCCCCATGTAGAAATTGAAGTATAGGCGTTATATATGTAAATACAAAGGAATTGAGTGGTATGCATATGTAAGCTTCCTTTTTTCTGCAATTTCAAACATAATGAATAAAAAAAAATTCATGATTTTTTATAGACTAAACATTAAAAGGGATGAGATCTATCACCGAAATAATTTTCTTATAGATCTGAGCAGGATGTGTGCATTCACTATAAGGATAATCAAAGGTAACCATCTCCAACACACACATTCCAAAAGAGTATATATCCACCAATTCATTGTATTCCTCCTCATAAACCTCAGGAGCCATGAACTCAGGAGTCCCTGAAAACCAAAAAGTTTCGGTTTTGAATCTAATTCTACTGAAAATGAGGCAAATTTATAGAAAAATGAAACACTCGCCAACACAATGGACAGCTCCGGACTGGCGGAGAATGACAGCGAGGCCGAGATCACCTATCTTGACCTCTCCCTGGTTCCCATTGATGAAGATGTTATCGCATTTCAGATCCCTGTGAACCACAGGAGGATCATGACTATGGAGGTAGATAAGCCCCATCAGAATTTGCCTGCACCAATGCTTCACTGCCCTCAGATTCACCTTCCTGTATCTCAACCTATACCTACATACACAAAATCAAACAAGATAAAGATGAAGATTTCAGCAGGGATGAAGAAGACAGTGAAATCAATGAGGGGACTCACTGCCTAAGAGTTCCAGAGGTGAACAGCTCGGTGATAAAATTGATGTTTCTTTTGGTGCTGTCAACCCATGATGTATAGAACTTCATAATGTTCTTGTGCTTTAGGGTTTTCAGAAGATGAATCTCGGAGTGAAGCCTCTCCAAATCCTGTGGACTCTGAAGAAAATCATGAAGTTTAACCTGGTTCCAAGCAACCTCAATCCCTTCATATTCATCAAAGGCCCTAAATCTGATAAAACCAAATCATCCCCAAAAGAAAATCAAAATCAAAGATCAAAATGTCTTTTTTTTCCCTTCTGGGCAACGTGGATTAGGGATCTTACACAGTTTTTGAAGCTCCCTTGCCGAGAATTTCGCTGTACTGCGAGAAACCAGATGAGAAAATGTGAGGAGGAGAGACATGGAAGGAGAAAGGAGACAGCTTTATGAAGAAGAAGACACAAACCCTTCCATATCTTCCGCTGGGATCAAACTCCACAAAATCTGGGTAATCTTCTTCCTGAGGACTCACGCTTCTCATTCTGATCTTCTGCAACCGAGCTTTCTTATGAACTAATGGCGCTCTTCCTCAGCGCCTCATGGGATCTCGGGATCTCTGGGTAAGAAGAAGGTGGGTGTTGGTGAGGACTGTGACGATGGAGAGAGGAGAAAATGGTGGCAGTAACTGCTTGGTCCGCAGCCTCAAAGTTTTGATTTTTTTTATGAACTGTGCTTGCAGTTTTGCAGTTTAACTTCTCTCTTCTCCTCTTTATATTTCTTTAATCTAAAAAAACTTTAAAGTTTAACCTTTTATATATTAATCATAAAAAAATTTAAATATTACATTTCAATCCTCGAAAAGCTCATTGAAAGGCTTTTGTAATAAAAATATTGATTTATATTTAAAATTTATCCTAAATAATTAAAATGTTGTATTCAAAATTTTAAGTGATAATTTTAAAATTGTTTTTTTTAAGATCTTTATGTATTTTATCTAAGAAAAAAAGCAGTTTGGGTTAGAGAGCATGTAGGACAGGTGGAGCATGTGGTGGGCCCTCTATTTTCTACCCATCCCTCTCAGCCCATTCACCAATCGCCATCTACTCTTCACACGTGCTGCTGTTGAAGTCCTCAGAAATTTTCTCTTGACTGATTTTAGAGGGAAGAAAACATGAAACTATTTACTTGGAAAACAAAATAATAAGTCTTACACAATACTCAAAGGGTAAAATTTTAAGAATAGCATTTTTTATAAACTTGCTATTTTCAATAATTGCTAAAGAATTAAATATTTTAAATATACAAAATCGCAACATCAGCAGGTGATTTTGGCACGTCAGCATACAAAATCGCGAGCTGACACGATGAAGAAATATATATTATTAAAATATATTGTGCATAAATATATTACATTATTAATTCATAACATTGAGTGTTTTTAGTTTAGTTGGTAGAGTGTAAGATTTATAACTTTGTGAGTTCCATCCCATGATGGGTTTTTTTTTTTAGGTTATGAGTTCGATCCAACATTCAATATTTTATAATAAAATCGTTAGATCAATCTGAGCGATTTTGCATGCTGGCGTGATAAAATCGTTTGCTAACTTGATGATTTTATTTATTTATAATATTTTATTTTTTTAGCATTTATTAAAATAATAATTTTATAAAAAAAATGTTATTTTAAAAATTTGTGGAGTAAACTATCTCGTCAGAGCTCACCCAAAGGGAAAGCGAGCAAGCAGTAACAGGATTCTGTTATACAAACAGACAAGCAATAACAAATAACTATTAAGTAGTGAAGTGTCTTTAATATATATAATGTAATAAAGCAACTTCAATATGGTGTGACACCACACCCTGAGTATGTTATAATAAGGCACCTTGAATGCGGTGCAGCGATGCATCGTAAGCACATCAAATTGAAGATCCAATTTTAACTCTCGATGATAACTGTCTGGAACTGCTGTATTCATAATTGATGACTTTCTCTGAACTATTGAATTTTTATCCTTGCGTCGTATGTTAACAAGTAGTGTATGTTGCGTAAAATAGTAAATCAAAAAGAAGGGATGCAACTATCACTATTGTAATTCTAACTCTGACATTTTATGGCTAGTTGATGCTATTAAAGTATCCAACTACAATTGTTGTAACTGGCCGATCCTATTGCACCCTCCTACTGCGATCTCCAAGTTCAATTGTTATTATTACAATCACCAATTATGACACGTGCCAACTACGAACTATATCACAAACTATAACTTATTTCTCCAAATGCTACTACAACTCTAATCAAAGTCTTCGTAGCCAACTAAATGAATCTTTGTGAATAATTATTACTTATAAATTCTCCAACCACAATCTCCATGCCCAATCCCCGCTATTGCAGTTGCCGCCAATAGCCTTTATGGCCAAAATTTGCTATTATGGCTCGAAACTACATATGTTTTAACTCGATCATGACTATTACTGTTGAGCTACTAGTTTACATTTGTGATTATCAATTATGTAATTCTAACTTATCTGACTGAGGAGAAGAGAATATCATATATTTACAATCACATAATTAATTATTTTGACGAGCTAGACTCCCTTATATATTCCCTTTCCAATATTTTTACATGTAAAAAAACACTTGGCGACTCCTTCCATTACTTTTCAATTATTAGTGTGTTTGCTGCATTTTCATACAATACTGATACGTTAAAATTAATACTCTGTCGCTGCAAATATTCTGACACGCAACAAATATAAATTTAGACCACCAAAAATATAATAAAACCAATGCTAGATGCAGTGCTTTTACCTTCAATGATGAATCTAATGGAGTATAACTCTTTATTGCTATTGTTATTATTATTGTTATTTATCTACTATCACCGGTAATAATTATTGTCCAAAAATAATCTGCAATAGTTATTCAATCATACCGCAAAATTAATTCCACTATTCGACTATTTGAAAGAATATGACTTTATTATGATATATGCAAAATTTGATAATTATTTAAATATATTTTGAATATTTTTGGAATACCATTAATATATATATATATATATATATATATATATATATATATATATATATATATATATATATATATATATATATATATTCTCTAAAGATAATTCAATTAGGCTTGAATTATAGTTTAAATATGAACGAGATTTATCAATCAATCAAACAAATTCCTAGTATATGATATATTGAATGTTGGAATTAAAATGTCAAAAATATATTCAATCTTAAATAACAAACAAACAACATCACATTCATAGTAATGAATGAAAATATGTCGTCCAGGTAAAATTTCTTCGTGTCCCAAATACTTTTTGACAAATGTAGAGAATACTGAGAAAAATATATGTTCAAGAACCTTAGGGTCTTTAATGAACGAAAAGTTGTGTCATTATTCAACAATAGTTTAGGTTTTATTAGTTCAAAAGTTGATAAGTTGTTTCAAGTGCCTCATACCTTGGTCTGTTAGTTGGCATTCATAATATAAGACTTCTCAGGTTGGGAAAAAAATTGCATACGTAAGACGTACGCAGAGATGTGTACGTAAAAGGGTATAAGGAGGTTACAAGGGGGGTTATATACGTGGTACTACCCTCCTAAAACCTACTTATAACTCTCTTGTAACTCTCCTGTAACCTACCAATAAGCCCGCGTTTTTGTTTTCATGTATTGGTAGGTTACAGGGGGGTTACAAGGGGTTATAAGTTGATTACAGGAGGTACAGAGAGGTTACAAGGGGGTTATAAGTATGTTACATTGGGGTTGTAACCTGGATATAACCCCCGTGTAACCCCCGTATACCCTTTATTTATGTACGCAGCTCTGCGTATATCTTACGTACAAAATTTTTTTCCTTCAGGTTGGGGGTTCAAATCCTTTTTGACACAATTAGTCCTAAGGAGGCGGTACTTGAATTGTTAGACACATTATACCCTATAGCCATTCATTAAAAAAAAAAACTTTTTTTTTCCAATTTTAATTATTTAGAGGGATATAAAATCAAATTTCTCTATTGCATGATAATGTGAATTTTTTTTAAAGAATTAATAGTGGTGACATTTTTTATGTGTTGTTAATCATTTAATTGTTACCAATATAAATATGAAAATTTTGAGGGTAGATATGTAAATACATATGACTAGCGTGGAATACATGCATATAAACATCCCTAAAATATTTACATACACAGCACCTTAAATATTGATCACTTATAAAATCTAGACCTTGTTCATTTTTTTTAATATTTAATTTAGTGCATTTACTCGAGCCATTATCAAATTATTGCGAATTTTGTAAGAATAATTTAAAAAAAAAACATTGAGATTTTATTATAAATTTAATAATTGAGTGAGAACTTGCAAAATGTATGAAAGGGAGTAGGGCCGCCAAAATTGCTAGTTGTTTGCGAATAATTCGTGTTTGGCTCGTCAAGAAGCTCGTGTTCGTTTTGTTCGCTAAGTTAATGAGACTAACATGAATAGTTTTTTTTTGCTCGACATCTAAACGAGTTGAACACGAATAAAGATTTGTTCGTTCCTGTTTGGCTCGTATTGACGGTAAATACTACTCATCAAATTTATATATATGTGTGGGTGTGTGTAAGAATCGTTATTTGACTATGATGCGCACCAAATACAAATTCCTTTTGCGCTGGGGCACCATGATGAGTGCCTGCGGCACGTGCTATTATTCGAGGACCCTGCGTCACGGGAGATCAAATTCCTTGAGGAGACTTACAGTAAACCCCGTCAACCAACAGACCAAAGGTCGCACATGCGCACACACACACGCACTATATATATATATATATATATATATATATATATATATATATATATATATATATATATATATATATATATATATAATTAACAACAATGCTACAAATATTTATTAAAAAATAGAATAAAATATATTAAATAATATTTAAATAAATTTTTAATATAATTACTAAGATTTAAAGATTGCCCCGGTCCTTAATATCCTAGGGCTATATGATCAGAATTGTTAAAACAATTATTTATTGGATGATAGCTTATATTATATTTTTATATTTTAAATATAAATAGTTAAACTGTTAGCCAAGGCTCTTGAACGGGAGAAAAATTTACGTACGTAAAGCGTACGCAGCACTGCGTCTGTCATCTAATAAAAGACTGTCACGTACGTGTAACCTCCATGTAATCTATCTATAATCTATAAAATAAAGAGATTATATAAAAATTACAGATAAATTACAGATATATTACACACGAAAATATCGCTAAATAACTTTTGAATAATCTAGATATAAGCTGCTGGACTTGAAAGAAATTTTTTCCCTCGAACAGCTAATGTCCGCGGTATGAAGCGTCGCGGTGGCGGGCCTCAAAATTTCGTTGTTTGGTTCGGCGTATAATCGCAGCTAGGGCTGTCAAAACAGCTCGTTGTTCGCGAACAACTCGTGTTCGGCTCGTTAAGAAGCTCGTGTTTGGCTTGTTCGCTAAGTTAATAAGCCTTAAGGAGCCGAACACGAACAAAGATTTGTTCGTTCGTGTTCGTCTCGTTTTAGCTGGAAATACTATTACTCAATTTTATATATATATATATATATATATATATATATATATATATATATATATATATATTAATGAGTAGTATTTTTAAAAAAATTAAAAGATTTATAATCAATTGAATTTATTAATTATGTAAATATACTAAAAAGTATTAATTAGATAGAAATAATGTTATAAAATAAACTATATTTCTTAAATATTGCCTCTATCCTTAACATCTTATGGTTACATGATTAGGATTGTCAAAATGACTCCTAGTTTGTGAACAGCTCGTGTTCGGCTCGTTAAGCAAACGAGCCGAACACAAACACACTTTTTGGGCTCGAAAAATAAACGAACTCGCTCGTGTTCGGCTCGTTTACACCCCTTAATCGCAGCGCTCGTCCATAATACGCCTAGCCAAAATTCTTCTTCTCGACGCCTAATCGAAACCAAAGCACTCACAGTACCCTTCCTTTCTCGCTCGACTCCGGCTCACGCTCCTCCCTCTAAGTATCATCTTCCCCCTTCTTGTCGCTCCTTCTGAATCAAAGCCTTCGAACTCTGCCGACGCCCATTTATGGCACGCACAATCGTCTGACTGCTCGCTTTGTCCTCCTCCATTTATTTTCGTCTTCACCCGTCTGCTCCCAACGGCGGTGCCCCACATCCAACACTCTTCTCTGAGATCAGGTACTCGTCGTCCCTATCTCTTTGATTCCCTTCTTTCCATCTCTTCTCTCTTGCCTGCTTTGGGACAATTTTTTTTTTCCATTTTGTAAGTGGAGAACACGCCCATGTGTCGGTGATTGATGGTATTGGAAGGCATTACATTTTATTTGATTTTAAGTTTTTTAAAAGTACCTTCATTGCTGCGACGGATCAGTCTTCCTTAGCTCTCATCTTTGCTTCACGCCTGAGATTCGATTTATTAGGATATCCTGAAACATGAATTGTCCAACTCTTGTTTTTATTCTTGCAGCACTTTTAAAATCTCAGGGGATTTACATTCATAGCACCCAAATCAGTAAGATTTACATTGCCACGGTTGAAAACCCTTTTCTTTTCCTGCATTTTCTTCTTATTTGTCATCTGAAATTTCTGAATTCTTCTATTGTTTCTGCATTACCACATTGTAGAATGGCAATTTTCTGTTTATGTTCTTAACATTTTTTGAATTGTAAAATTCCTACTTAAATTCATCCACAAATTGCTCAAGAACTATTGACCCATTCAAAGCCTTTCCTTAACCACAATGCAGTCATTTAGTTCGAATTTAATTTTTAATTGAAAAGTAAAGATTGAATAAAATTCTGCCCAATCATTTTTGAAGTCCTTTTTTCCGATTAACTATTTTAATCTTATCTTATGTACTGTTGAATTCAAACCCTGTAAAAAGTTGGAACCCACTCATCTCATTGGGCAAGCTAAACTGGACTAGTTCAACTTTGTGCATCCTACTGTAATGTAAGAACTTGGAAAACACTTGCACCTTAACATCGATTGTATGTAAAACACTTGCTCTTTAACATCGATTGTATGTAAAATTTTTCTTATCAGATGGCTGGAACAAAACAAAATATACATTCCAAAAGTACATTAAGTGCAATTTTTTAGATATAAATTTATTCAGATACTATTAATATATTCCAAAAGCACATTAATGGTGCGAAGAAAGTCCTTTATCATCACAAGATCATTATATACATAACCATCCTTATAAGAAGAAAAAATCATAGCAATTAAAAAAAAACTATTAAAAATAATATCATTATTATTTTACTTGTAATTTTATTAGTTTTCCCTTTTTATTTTTTCTTTAACACTTTCGTACTCACAATTAAGTGAGTTGTGTATCTGAACTTTTGTTATGTTTTAAATGAATTTCTGCTTCTGATGTATCAAATTTGTGCTGTCATAATTCTGTTTTAAACAACTTTACTAAACAGAGGTAGAATAATTATTTTTCTAGAAACAGCTGCCCCACAGCTGTTTTCACAATTGCAACAAACAGACAACCAACTTCTTCGCATAGAATCTCCACAGCGAACTTCACGAGAAATTACAATTGCAGTTGAAAATCGAGAAGTCTCAATTGCGCTAGCAGACCCTAGTGTCGGTGCTAGTTTTATAAAATGAAAGTTTTGGGCACTACTATTTAAGAAAGAAGGCCGTTAGGGGTAGGGGGGATCGAAGGCTGCAGAAAGCGTGAGCAGCCGAGCGGGAGGGGAAAGAGATTGAGTGCTGGACTAAGCGGAGGAGCCGGCCATCAGATTCAGAGAGATCACTGTTAAGCGCGGAGGCTTAACAATGCCCTAATCTTTCCCCGTCACTCCCTTCCTTTCCATCCAGTTTAAAAACCGGGAACCGAACCTGATAAAGGGTTTATTCTTGAGGTATAGCTTGTTCATATTTCCCAGCTGTAATTGCAATACGATTTTAGCATTTAAGCAGTACTTTTGATGTTTAACGGGTGACTCAAATTTATTCTTCAATTTAATCAAATCTGATGATCTGATAAGCATGCATAAGCCATGAATTAAGAGAATGGGTAATTATATACAGTGTTCATGCTTCTGAGTATTGACATTACGTTGCATTCCTATGTCAATGGTCTTTATAAAAATGAATTGGAACTTGGAAGCGAGAGACCCTAACTTAACAAAAAGGGCTTTTGTCATGTTTTTAGAAAATAATTGAGTTTAGGCATTTTGCATGCTTGATTGATTGCTGCTTTGGCTTATGTGGAATTATATAACTTGCTACCTTGGTTAGTTTGAGATTGTATGATAAGCATTTTTGCAGCTTAAGATGCATATGCAAATGGTGTTTACAACACAGTATTGGAACTTGGAATGCATAACACCTAACTCAAGAAAAAAGGGCTTTTTATTTATAAAATAAGCGGGTATAGTTATTATTTATGTTTTGTAGATTGGCTTATGTTTAATTATATCCGGTCCGATCAAAGGTGGTCTAAGATTATCTATTTGCAGAGATGGAACTTGGAATTGGTAAGCTCTCACTCAAGAAAAGGGGCCTTTCATATGATTTATAAAATAATCGGGTTTAGGTATCTTATATTTCATTTTTGATTGATAGGGGTTTTGGTAATTGATATAAAACCTCAAGGAAGAGTATAACTCGCTTAGGTTAACCAATGAAAGAACTCTAAATCATAACTAGGTTGATTATTTGGAATTATATTTTGTGTTGACTTGAAGCTATCATATATTCCACTTGTCAGTGTTGCAATACGTTTCTTGTTCATATGTATTTATTGCTTGCTAGAAAAATCATAATTGGCTTAGTTAAAATAATCCATTATGTGCATGATGTTGCAAAAGTTCGCCTTTACTTGTAGTTGAAGAAGAATATATCGCTTACGAACGTGGTGAAAGTAGTGGAGGGTTATGACAATGTTTTGATGAAGTTGGCTGCATGTTAATTTATGAATGGAGGTTGGGAGACTAGGGACGAATAGGAGATGACAATTGTGCAAGGAAAATGATGATAAGACGATGGCTGTGGGCCATGGTTGGGAGATGACAATCAGGCGATAGCAATTGAGAGAGGTTAGTTTGGAGATGTCGTTCGGTTAATGGCTGTTCTATGACAATGGTCTGACAATGATGATCGTGAGATGATGTTCGGGCATAACAATGGAAAGATAATGGTGATTGTGTCGGGGTTGGTCTTCAGATAGAGCTTTATAGTTTTCTTGTATTTAAGGTCGCCTTAATTTTTAGTTTGGCCTTCTTTATGATAAAAATTTGGGTCTATTTCTAATCTTGAGATTTCTATTTTTTGTTTTTTTGGTCTTAAACTCAAAATTATTCACTAGGCTACCTAAATTATTTTCTTTTATCAAAGACTATTACTAAAACATTCTAGTGCTTCAATAATCCTAGAATTATTTGACTTTTGGCTCATTGGATTTTTCTTGTCGATGTGCTCAATTTGAATATTAACATAATGAATTCAAGGTTGTCCCACTTTCCTAAAATTTTTAATCACACTTGAAATACTTGATCTGGGATCATTTGAATTTCATTTGCATCACTTTTGGTGTGATTGACTTCATTTTATTGAGATGTTCGGTTTGACTATAAGTTTGTTGAAATTGAGTTCGAATGGTTTTTAAATTACTTATGAGAGTTTTCAATTTTAAAAAAATATTATAACTAATGGTTGATTGGATGGATTTTCTGATGAAGTATCAACACTCTATTTTGATTATTTTTCTAGCTAAATGATGCTACTTGTACTCTAATTTAGTGCAATTGGATTGCCCGAAAGTATTAATAATAACAATGAATCCAGGATTTGGTAATCTCTTGCCTATCAGATGAAACACGTTGCATAGTAAAGTATTGCATTATTGGCTTTGCATAAATATAGTATATCTACCATGACATAACATTAAAGGCATGGGATATCTTATAAATCATGATTTACCACGTCATTCCATCATGTTCCATTTGTTTCAATTCACTTGCCATTCTTTTCATTTTATTTGACCAGCACATTACATTATGATAGCTACTTTGAATGAGAGGTCAACATCTTAGGTTAAGGTAACTCAAACATGCAGTTATACTTTCACATAATTATTGTTTTGCACAATATTTATTTTTTAACTATCCATGAACTACACGTACGATCAATTTGCGGTAAGTCGTAACATTTATTTAATTATTCAATATGTATTGGCTATATGATTGCTGTTAGTTTTATGTTATTTACTTTGGGATTGAGAGCAACACGTAGTGGGGTGATTTGAACTTTCAAAGGATGGCCTCCACCTTGATGTCATTGCATATGAAGTCAACTTTATTAGTGTACAATATTTAGCCATGTTTTCCATAGCGCTCTGATTAATTCTTAATGCTATTGTCCTTTAGTTGAAGATATTAACTTTATAATGAGTTGGACTATAATTTTATTAAAAATTTTAGTAAAGCCATTGGCTTTATGTTGGAAGTAACCGACCCATGTGTTATATTAGGAAGAATCTTATTTTATTTTATCTAAAATATCATTTTTTTTGGTTTGTTTCTTTTATTAGATATTTTTATATTTTTCTGGTTTTCTAATTTTGTGAGATTCCTATTTTAAAAGAATACCAGTTTTCTAATTTATGGACTAGTATGCTGGCCAAATTATTACCTATATTGGGATATAATTCATTATTTAGAGAGTAATATAATTCTTTATTATAATTTGCACATAGTATCAGAGTCTTGAGAAACTTCTATCGGTAACATTTGCACGAGTGGCCGTAAACTATTCCATAACCATGGCTTGGCCTTCTCTCGTGCACAGAAACAACTTCTTTGTCATCCCATCTTTTCCATTCAATCAGATTGCTTTGTACGCAGGAGCTGCTGCGTTGTCTTCTATCTATTTCGTTTGACCATATTGTAGTAGTTGAACATTCAAGCATATCACAGAGGATTCAAATAGTTCGAGCAGATCACATAACTATTTTCTCCTCTTTGGTTTGTTGATGAAGTGAATGATTCAGCTTTGCCTAATCGCCTTCTCATGAGTGTTCGACTCACAATGACCCGAACACCTCTCTTCAAATGCCAAACTCATGAAAACTGAGATTTACATAATTCCCTCTAGTTCCTATTCACTCGTCTAGCCAAACAAGTGAACCAGGGGTCTTCCTTTCACTTTCATTCTAGCAGTAGGTCTTTTCAACTCAAGCTTCTCAATCTTATCATGACCAAATACGATATGACCTCATAATCTTCTTATTATAAAGTCACCTCTAGATCCGAGCCTACGTCTTTAGTCCTTCTTGTACTTTATAACTCCTCTTACCTAGTCAATGATTATAATTTTTTTCTATGATAACAATCCATCTTCATGTATATATCTGCGGTAAAGGGAAAGATGGACATCTTACACGCAAAATTTTGTTTCCAGAAATGACAAATTCGAAATACCGAGTTTGGAAAATTGACAAGCGCTTCGTTTTGTCATGGTTAATAAATTGCATGACCATGAATATTGGAAAAAATTGTATATTCTAGATGACAATCAAAGAGATGGGATACTGCACGCGATATCTACTATAACATTTAAAACTCATCAGAGTTACTTGAGATTGAGAACACGAAACATGATTTACGATAAGGAGAATTGAGTGTTAATATTTTAACACTCTCACAAGCTACCGAATGCAATTAGAAATGTGTGAGGTTTATTCTTAGAAACACCCTAATGACTTTGCCTTGTATAGATAGAAATTATTGAACAAATAGTGGACAATCAAATTTCTCCCCGTCCTCAATAAAATCCTAGATGAAGTTACGGGGAGAATCATGGGAATCAAACCCCTTCCTATCATCCAGGAGGAATTTACAAAACTTTAAAGGGAGGAAATTGTAAGGAAGTTAATGATGACAGACAATCACAACGCACGTCACTATCTGTTTAGAGGTCTTCCTACTTCCTAGTACTTTGACAAGTCCTCTCAGAATAATAAACTCAGAGAAGTACAATTATGGGCCGACCATTGTAAAAAATGTTGCCATGTGAATGGAACATGTTGGAAATTACACAAAATCTATAGATTGGATGCTATTTATTGTAAAATATGATTGGGAGAAACATGCAAATACTGTTGTTATAACTAACAATAATGCATTTCAGTCCATTAACTAGGGAGCAAATTAAGGCACTGCATAAAATATTGGGTCAAGATTTGTGTTCTAGACAAGTATCACAATCCTCTATTGCGTAACCTACCAGTTTGTTAACACGTCAAGGCATCTTATCCCAATATTCTTATTGTGCAAAGTAATAAATTAAAATCTTGGATAGTTGAATTTGAAGCCTATGATCATATGGCGGGAGAGATCAACATCTTAAAAAATTACAACCCTAGCACTAGCCACTCTACACTTTGAACAACTTATGATTTATTCACAACACTAGCAGGAATTGAGTATGTCAAAGTGACAATGGATCTTCACCTCTACGCTGTCTTTTATATTCCAAAATTAGACTCCTAATCAACAAATTTACTCTACTTAAAATACATGACTAAATTCTTTTCCATTTTTTTATCATTATGTAATGGATTCTGGGAATGTGATTCATAGTGTTGAGGTCTCTATTTACTTAAAAAAAAAAAAAATTTATGGTTAAACAATTTTATCCGTCAAGTTGTATTTCCAAGTCTAATTCAAATGAAGTCAATTTAGTTTTGAATTGTAAGCCCGATTTAGTTGAAAGTCAAGTCATCTTAAGGTTTTCACATACGTCATCCAAATTTTGCATATATTGAAAAAATATCTTCAAATCTGTTTATCAATAACAAGTCAAATTTCTATCAATGTGAAACGCATCAATTCTCAAAATATACTAGACATTTATATTCTAAACTACATGGTAAGCCCTCACATTATTTTGTTATAATTCATAGTGATATATAGAGATCATTCCAATTAAAAATATAAATGGGGCGAAATGATTTCTATTATTCATAGATGATCATATATGAACTATCTGGACATTCCTTATGAAAGAAAAATCCAAAATTGTTATCATATTCAATCATATTATTTCATGATCCTTAATTCCGGAGCAAAATTCAAGTTTTTAAAACATATAATGCTAAAAAATATTTTAGTTCTATTATTAGTTCTTATGTTTTCGGGCATAGTATTATTTATATAGGCTTTTTGTGGACATTCCTCAATAAAATGGGATCTTTGAGATAAATAATAAATATTTACTTGAGGTGGCCCATGCCATTATAACATATAATTATTTGCCAAAACACTTTTAGGGGAATTCATACTCAATGTCCGCCCAGCTATTAGTCTTACACTGAGAATAGAACATTTAACAATCTTGTTTAAATGCAAAAAGAAGGATCAAAGGTTTGAAAGTTTTCAGTTACATGTGGCTGTGACTGAAAGCAGCCACTATTGTGTATTCTCTTTTATTGGAAGTGTTTAATTTTTTTTTTCTTTTATTGTTAAATTTCGAGCTGAACATGAGTTGAACACGGAAGACTATGTAAATTGAGCTGAACACGGACATAGTGAAACAATTTCAAACATGAGCCGATTTCAAACATAATTAATTTCAAACGAGCCGAACATGAGCCAAACATAAGCTTGCTCAAGTTTGGCTCGTTTACAACCCTGGTTGGTTTAGTGAATCCAAAACTGTGTTGTCTAGGTAGAGTATTCTCTTGAAGGGCTGCAAAAAAAAGGGAAGATTTACATGTATACCACTCAATTCTTATATATTTACTTATCTAATGCTCACACTTTAAATTATACATATATATGCCACTTTACCCATTCATTAAAAGGTGTATACCACTTTCTAAAAGTTAAAATAGTGGCATTTTTAATGTTATATGAAAGGTTTTGGTGGTATACATGTAAAATTTAAAGTTTAGGTTTTAGATATGTAAATACATAAGAATCGGGTGCTATGTTTGTGAATGACTCTCCACCAGCAAAAAAAAAGTTATATAGAGGAGATGTTACCTTATTTGGTTGCTTTTCCTTGGCCACATGGAGATATAATCTGAGTGGGATTATGGAATACTTTTGACGTTTTGTAACTTTTCTCAATGGATACAGCTAAGAACAAAATCTGCAGGAACTCTTACAGAATCTAGTTGTTTGGTTTCTGCCCCGCAATCATTTAATTTCACCTTTACACTGCTCTTATATTGCCTGAAATTCTTAAATTAATGGAGTTTTATTCTTCTCTTTTGTACGATAGATCACATCATACAAAGTCTAGGCGCCTGAAGGAAGAAGGGAGGTTCACTGATATTTTTTTATGGAAGAGATTGTAGAAGATTGCTATCAAGACAATGGGAGATATCTTTCTGCTGCTTGCGGTGGCCCAATTTTTGTTTCCAATCATGTTGGCCCTATGACCTCTGTCCCTGACTTCAAAGCTTCCTTGTTGCAAGAACTACAGGTAAATCAGATGATTTAAGGGGTCATCATTTGGTTTGCCGAAAAAGGAATGCAGTGTAAAAGGATTGCAATGCGATTGAAATGTACTTGAAACAATTTAGAGCTGTTTGGTTCGGAGTAAACTAAATGCAAGTGTTTATATTTTTATGTTTGGTTTGAAGGAAAATAAAACCAATATATCAGAGTTATCAGAGTTAGCTGAGGTGGCTTCGGGTGGTGGCAAGGGCTGGTGGGCGGTGGACAGTTGTAGAAATTTGCGGTAGTGGGTGGGGGTGACGATCAATGTGAGCGGCAGCCATTGGCCGATGATGGGTGGAGCTAGCGGCGGGCGACATTCGGTGTCGGTAGGCAAAGCTTTTGCGATGTATTTGGAATTTAGTCAGAATGGAGTGAATTTCAGATACATCGTAAATGAGTGAAGTGGAGAACTTCATATACTTCAAATTTTATAATGCATCCCCTTTTCATCCAAACCAAACATCTAACTTTTAAAAACCACACATTCCCTTTAATTTACACCCATTTCATCAAACCTAACAACACCTTAGTCTAATCCTTTCTTTCTACACATTAAGTTTATTCAGAATTGCAGAAAAGTACAACACATTCTGATTTTTTTTTCCACATTGTTTGTAGGACCTGGAAGCTGAATTAGTTTTTACTGATGATTTCAGTGAAGAGCTCTCGTACGGATTAACTATATTTGATTTTTATTTGTTTAGGCATTTAAGTATTGATTTTAACTGTACTCCAAGATATATATATATATATATATATATATATATATATATATATATATATATATATTACTTCAAATTGCAGGATTGATGATCTCAAGGTTTTTACAGAGGAAGAGTTGGTAGGGAAGGCTCTGAAAGAAGAATTCGAGGTGCATAACTTTGAGAAATTAATCTTTTATTTTATCTGTGTGCTAATTTAGACTTTAGTTATGGTTGATTGTAGTATACTTCCGAGAATGACGAGTCATTGCAAATTCTGGAACAAGCAAATTCTGCTGATGACCAGTAAGTTTTGTCGTGCAATGATTTTTCTTTCTTCTTATCAGTAAATTTATATAAATATGTTGGTTGTCAGGTATCTGATAAGCTAGTGTCAGAGAAAGTTTAGCTTGAAACTTTGGTTTGCGTTGACATTCTAGAAACTTGTTTTTTTTTCCTCCACTTTTTATGAAGAAAATGTCACCATGAACCCTTCGTATGGTTTAGTTAAAATCTATATATTAAATTAGATTAATTAAAGATACTTTAGGCTATTTGATGATGTGTTGATTAGTAATTTAAATATTAAAGAAAATGAGTAATTAAACTAATTAGAGTTAATTGTGCGAATAAGTTATCAATTAATAATTAGGAAACTAAATTTAGCTAATTTATCATAAATTGACTTATTAAATGGTTAATTAAACCAACCCATTTGAATTGGTTTTCATGTTAATTGTGGGCTCCGAAAATTCACATCCTTAACTGTCATGTTATGAGAGTTTTGTGTTTGTTTCGAGTCAAATTTCCAGAAGGCACATGAAATAATAAATAAAACACTACCCGTTACTTTCCCCCTTTTCTGTGAGGATTTTTGATTTGGGGTTCGAGGTTTGTCATTGCCGCAAGCCTCTATGGTTAATCACATCTTGATGACGGGAGAGAACATTCGATTAAGACTAGTTATTAAATATTGAATTTAGCGCATAGTAGCGACAAACTTATGATTTTAGATTGATCAATTTATCACCTTAAGCTTAAAGCGTATGTCGGGGGTAATGATGACGAACTTGATAAAGATCCCATGATTTTCTCATCTCGAGTCATCGTTGTAGTTGATATACTTAGTAAGAGGAGGTTGTCGACTAAACTTGGCCGAATTTTCTCACCAGTAATCGTGAGTTGCATTGTCCAAGAGAACATTGTTTATCTGTGTTGAATGTTTGTCTAAATGATAAATGTAAGTCGACATTAACTAATAAATGATTTTATCTCATTCAAATGAAACCTTACAAGTAACAACTCAAAGAATAAAAAATCGTTGGGGAACATGCAGACTGCACTATAACCACAATTTAATTATATTATTATGTGGTAAATCACCCGATCAGACGGTTCTAGTCGTAAACGCTATTTTTTTTGAGGCTGTTGGCCAACCATACAAGCAGAGGACCCAAGCCACGTCTTTTCTAGTTTGAGATTGTTTTGTGTGTGAATACAACAATACACTCGATGTGATTGTGAGATGAAGTTAATCAAAAGTGTGTCAAATTGGATAAACTGCTGCGGATGATGTATAGAGTTTGCTTTAAACCTTTACGTGATTGATTTTAATATGAATATTTTGATTTGTTTACTTTAAGCCTTTAGGTGATTGATTTTAACTTGTATGTTTTCATTTTTTTTGTGGGAATTTGATTTGATAATTAATTTAAAAGTTGACTCATACGGTTAAGATTTTCAATTAACTTGACCATTATCAGGGATTTAGTTGTTGATTTGTACGTTGTCAACTTACATATTGCTTGTAAAGAATTGGGTTTGAGATTGACACATGATTGAATAAACCTCATCAACTTTGTCTTTGCTTATAGAGAATTAGGTTAATAATTTGTATCATTTGAGTTCATTTAAATAAATTTTAAAACTTAATTTTTAAAATAAAACCCTCTATTTGAGATTCATAATTAATTCAACTATCATATGGGATTTTGGAGTCTCTCATGGTTGCAATTTATTTGGAAGTTTTACACTTGAATATCTATAAAATATTAGCTTCGTCAACTTCGGTCCTAATAAGGAGAAGCAGACTAAGTGATTTGGATTTTCACATCCTATACTTATTATTTGGACATTATTAAAATTACTAGATTCGTTGACTCCTGTCCTTCAAGGCAGCTTTGTCGAATGCGTGCGTGGTTTGATCATATTTGGTTTGATTTTTAAAACACGTGATATTTTAAAATAATAATTGATTTTTTAAATGAACTTTGCATGCTTCTTAGAGCCAGATTTATTTGAGTGTAAGTTTAAACTTAACCTACCCACTATTCTCAAAGTTTGTGATCACGTGCTTAGCTCGATGGTTGGAGCACATGAATGTTTTTTAAGCATGATTTTAAATTAGCCCGCATATTATTCTCAAACATGGTATTTGAGCATTTTATATACTGGTTGGAACACTTGCATGCTTTTAATTTCATATATTTGGACAATTTAGAAACGTATACAACAACAACAACAACAACAAGTTCTTATCCCACTAAGGAGGGCTGTCTAAATGAATCCCTTTTTTTCATTGTGTTCTATTGAGTGTCATATTTTCATTTAGTTCTAATAAGTTAAGATCATTTTTTATGTAACGTGTTTTTTAATTTGTTTTACACACTTCTTAGAACAAGATATTTTAAAATAATTTCATATTGGTCCACGTAGTATTCTCAAGGCAAACAAATTTAATCTTTTAACATGAAATTCGGAGCCAATGTAAATTTATTTTGCTAATATACATGCATTTTAATACAAATGCTGTTATTTCGGCCCACATATGATATATTATCTAGAGTTTTCTGCACATCAAAATATGAAATATCATTCTACATACTCGTATACTCAATTGCATACTTTTTAAAATACTTACACTCTTTTTTTAAGACATTATATCAGAGCTAGGAAAAGACTTTAAAATTTCAATGTAAATCTTAACATTTCTAACTGTATAAATGTCTTATTTGTTAACATGCATGTGTATAGCTTCAAGACATTTGGACCACTAATTGCACACATCTTAAAGAATTTACATAAATCTCAAGACATCACCTTCAATTTGAGTGTCACCTTATAACTCGTTAAAGTCTTGTAGTTGAAAATTTCAGTGTACATTATATCTTTATAATGTGCCTAAAATCACATTGTGACTTTTCCAAAAGATCGCTTTTTGTCAGCTTTTGAATCGGAGTTGTAGATTCGGGGGCGAAAAGATGCATTAAGTCATTGTTTATTATTTAAAAATGACATTTATGTGCTTATATTATTCTTTATGTATTTCAAGTAGATCACATAATAGTATTCATTTACCAAGTACTGATTTCTTTTAAACATATGTTTCTTCAGGATTAATTATATTGCACTATTTTGATCGATCTCAAATATTGAGGGGTTAATTCATGCTCATTAACAAACTTATTGAATTTCCATAATTTTTATACAAGCCTTGGTTGTTTTCATGTCAGTTAGGGCAGAGGAAGAAGAAGCTTTGCGGGAAATAGAATGATCGAAAAACTGAAATGCGGGGTTGCAAGTGGGGTATGCGCGTAAAAATCTGGAGAATAAATGCGGGCTGCGGGGTCAATCATGCGACCCGCTTTTCGCTTAGCGGCGGTAACGCCGCGACAGAAAAGCCGCCCCAAACGACGAAATGTCACGGCAGGGTGTCGCGCCGAGCTAAAAAAGTCGTCCCAAATGGGGCCTAATTTCTCGTTTGTGAGGTGGAGCGATGTAGGTTGGTGAAGAATTAAAGATCTATGACCAAAGGGGAAATCACGACTTGCATGCATGAGGATCAAGAGGCTGGGCTTGCAAAACATGCGACAAAGGGAAGAGAAATTGAGCTCGGGCATGGGTCCTTCATGCGAATCAAAGGGGAAGCGTTCGAATAGGAAGATGCAAAATATTGAGGTTGGATGAAACGGGCAAGTGAGCACAATGGAGGGCTTGACTCAGGATCATAAAATGGAGTGGGAAAGAGGGAAGGATCAAATGGCTTATGCTTGTTCTTCGTTTGTGGTACAAAGAAGGAGGAACGACTAAATGGATAATAGGGAAGAAGCAAGCACTTGGCTCAGTTTTAGCCTGCGAGCATGGAAGCGTGATCATGCCGCCATGGGGAGTTCGCATGAGATAGTGGAGATGAATAGGAGCTGAGTCGAGTGATTCAAACATAATATGAGCGGGATTTTGCACGTTTCTGTCATGTGAAACAAGCACATGGCGTTGTTAGATTTCTGCTTAGTGGGAGGCGGAGGTGTTTGTGTTTGTGAATGCAAGGAAAGAAGATTTTCTGGGCCTGGAGCCAAAGAAGCAGGGTGTTTGGGCAAAATGCGCGGGCTGGAGCAAGAGTACACGGGCATGATGAAGGGACTGAATGAGCACCTTAAGGAGCGGGATTTTCAGAGAAGAGGGAGATCATTCTCTATGATTTGCTATGACCGAAAGGAGAATTGGAGAAAGGGGTTTGTGGGGCTGGGAAAATTTTTTTGTCCGGACTCTGGACGTAGTTCTACGTGCGGACTCCTAGTAATATACCGCCATATGCGCTATATTAGGCTTACCTAAACAAATATTAAAGTGGAACTGTGAAGGTTATTGGAGTGAAACCGCGAAGGTTATTGGAGTGGAACTGCAGATGTTATTTGGACGGTCATTAAGTGGTTATTGGGGGGTTATTAGGGGGGTTATTAAGGTATTAACTTCAATAACGCCGCAATAAACTCTCAATAACCCCCAAATAGTCCCACAATAATCTCTGCGGTTTTACTCCAATAACCCCTGTAATAACCCCTTAATAACCATCAATTAACCCCCCAATAATCTCCGTAGTTCCACTTCAATAACTCTTTGCAATAACCCACAATAACTCCCTAATAACCTTCTAATAACCTCCCGATTTCACTTCAATAACCCCCCATCATTACCTTCCTAATAACCCACTAATAACCCTCAATAACCCCCTAATAATCTCCGCGGTTTCACTTCAATAACTCCCAATAACCTTCACGATGTAAAGACACGCGACAGCATATTATTGGAGTCTGCACGTAGAGCTACGTCCGGAGTCCAGACAGAAAATTCTTCGTTGGTCTGTGGGTTTGAACGTAAAGAAAGAAGACAGTTTGCGGTTCCAAGCAACATCCAACAGTTATTTGGAGACGAAGAGGAAAATAGGGAGATACGAAGTAGTTACTAGGATCGTCAGTCAGGATTAAGTATTAGGATTTTTCATTTATTTTAAATTTATCCATCTTTTTTTAATAATTCAGTTTGCATGGTTAGCATTAATATGGTAGTTTAATTAGTTATGTATTACCTAAGTGATAAATCATATAACAAAGGTACCAAGTAATAACGAAGATATTAAAATGTCCTAATTAATTAGGCTTGTTAAGTTTTAATTAAACTAATTAATTATTGACTATCAGATACGAATAAGATAAGATTGCATATTTTGTAAACCTAGGAGAACTGAACATTTTAAATTTCCATAATTATAGTATTTCAAGGACATAATGTTCATGCACAACCACCTTTGATGCACTAACTGGAATGAAAAGACGCAGAATGGACATAATACATGTCAACTCTTGAAACATATAAGAGACGAGCATGAATCAGGCCAACCTGCGCAACCAACTCTCTTTTAAATGGAAACAAAATTTAACATCTCGTAATATATAATAGAATTTTAGATCAAATTTGAAAATTAATAGAAATAGCTCCTATTTGTTTAATTATTATTAAATTCTAAATTAAATTTGAAAAATAATAGGTTTGCATAATATTTGTAATTTGTTTTCAAGGTCATAGTTTGATCATCTCCTACGTCATAGTAAATTTCATCTTGGTTGTAGTGTCGAAAATATGATTTTTTTCCTTGTTGTTAAAGAAAGACTTAGATTTAAGTTCTCATATAAAAGTCCCAAAAATGCTAACTTGTTTGGGATCACTTTTTTTTTTTTGCTTTTATTTTTATTTTATTTTAAAAATATGTATGTTTTGTGTGTTTTTTTTAAACAAAAATAAAGTAGTTTGTTTTTAAATACACTCATAAAGTTTTCTTGAGTATATTTTTAAAATACCCATAACATATCAAGTATATATATATATATATATATAAGTAAAAACATAAGCAAAATAAAGTGAAAATAAAATATAAAAAAAATCATAAGTGATTTGAAATGGCCACTTAATTAACTAGTCAAACATGTTTTGGTTTAAATGAAAACATGAACAAAAAAAATAAAGCAAAACAGAGAAAAAAAAAAAAACAAAAGTGATCCCAAACAGCCCTTTAAATTGATGTTTTGACAAATTGACTTTTTGACGCTAGTACTCTAGCAGTGTCCCAGCCACTGGGCACATTTTTTTTTGCATGTTAGGCCTTTAGTCTTTAGGATTTGGTATAATTGCTTCATGAAATTGCATAGTGGTAACTTGTTCTGAATTCTTAATTAACTTAATTTCTCTTAGCAGCTTCCCATTAGAAAGCTTGAAGTACTTGATTATGTTACCCTTCATGAAATCATTATTTAGATTTCATGCTTACAATAAGATATACATCTGATGTTTTTTGATGTATTTTGCAGAGTTATGAATTTGAACAAAGAAATTATTAGCTCCAGTCTCTCAGAAAATGGGAGCAGCAATTTGGAATCACCTACATTGTTGAATGATTCATCCGAGTTGATCCGTGACACTGATGTTTCAGAAAAAGTTCAGCAGAAGGGAAGTAAGAAGAGAGGAAGGCGTTTTGATAGAAATACTCGAGCGGCTGAACTAGAAGTATGTTGTTAGCTCATGCCTTAGATTTGGTTTTCTTAGTTTTCCATTTTTTATTTTTTTGATATTGTTTTTAGCGCTGTTAAGCTACAGTTCTGTCCTAGTATATGCTAATATTTGTTCCCCATGTATGTCTGAATTCCAACTCAAATTTTTAATTTATGTTTTTACGTATTTGGCTAGTAATGTTGGTGTGTTCAGATGTAGGTTGAATCTTTCATTGCCAAGAATTCCTTAGATTGTTTTATCTTCTTCTATGCGAATCACTTTTCTGGGAGCATTTCATTACAATGATCCACTGGGTTGTTTAGCCTTGGACGCTGGCATGCTGATTATTTGCTATAATTTAGTAGGTTTTTTAAAATTGATTTTGGAAATTAGGAAATTTTGCTTTTCTTTTGCAGATAAGATTATCTTTTGTTGTGATATTTAAGGATTCAGATTAAATCTTCATTTGCTATACCTATGCTCATGTTGTACAATATGGAATAAAGTAGTTCATATGATCATGAAGTTACAGAGCATCTGTATATGTAAAATAACAACACATTTAAAATTCATTACTCCGTTTATGTTCAATATATTTGTAGTTGGATGAATTTGAGCGAATTCTAAATACACGGCTTTCTGTAAAGCGTTGGCCAACCCCCCCCCCCCCCCCCCCGCCGCCCAAAATTGCTATTGGCCGCCTACTATCGCTCGCTTCCGTCGGCTTCTCATTGTTATCTGTTGCATCCGACCACCTTTCGCTTGCCATAATGCAGCTTCCCTTTGCCGGCCGCCCGTCGTCCCTCACCACAGACCAAAATGGGAGCATTTGAATGGTTCATCCGAGTTGATCCGTGACACTGATGTTAGGCGTTTTGATAGAAATACTCGAGCGGCTGAACTAGAAGTATGTTGTTAGCTCATGCCTTAGATTTGGTTTTCTTAGTTTTCAATTTTTTATTTTTTTGATATTGTTTTTAGCGTTGTTAAGCTACAGTTCTGTCCTAGTATATGCTACTATTTGTTCCCCATGTATGTCTGAATTCCAACTCAAATTTTTAATTTATATTTTTACGTATTTGGCTAGTAATGTTGGTGTGTTTAGATGTAGGTTGAATCTTTCATTGCCAAGAATTCCTTAGATTGTTTTATTTTGTTCTATGCGAATCACTTTTCTGGGAGCATTTCATTACAATGATCGTTTAGCCTTGGATGCTGGCATGCTGATTAATTGCTATAATTTAGTAGGTTTTTTAAAATTGATTTTGGGAATTAGGACATTTTGCTTTTCTTTTGCAGATAAGATTATCTTTTGTTGTGATAGTTTAAGGATTCAGATTAAATCTTCATTTGCTATACCTATGCTCATGCTGTACAATATGGAATAAAGTAGTTCATATGATCATGAAGTTACAGAGCATCTGTATATGTAAAATAACAACACATTTAAAATTCAATACTCTGTTTATGTTCAATATATTTGTAGTTGGATGAATTTGAGCGAATTCTAAATACACGGCTTTGTGTAAAATCACCCCCCCCCCCACCCCAATTGCTATTGGCCGTCTACTATCTCTCGCTTCCGTCGGCTTCTTGTTGTTATCTGTTGCATCCGACCACCTTCCGCTTGCTATAATGCAGCTTCCCTTTGCCAGCCGCCCGCCGTCCCTCACCACAGACCAAACCACCCCCCTCCACCTCCCCAACACACCCCAAACAGTCGCCCACTGCAACTGCAACCACCACCTCTGCCGCCTATCACTACCTATCGCTGGCCACCATTGCCGTCCATCCGCTTGTTTGTTGCAAACTTCATATGTTACATCGATTTCATTTTACTTCAAATTAAACAATAAAATATGATGTCTTGCATTTATTCTATACTGAACCAAACAATTACAAAGTATTCCAAATACATTTCTTTTTTGCTTTTCCTTTTACAGCAAACCAAACAACTCCTAAATAAAACTATAAGTATTTTTTTTCTTAATGAAATTAATTTATTCTTAAATTGATTTTGATTTTGCTCTAACCTTTTGTACTAGTGACTTGTGGATTTTCTCATTCCTCTTCCCTCTTTTCCTTTTCTCTCTCGATTTTCTTTTTCTCCTTTCCTTCTTCCTTCATTTCTTTCTTATTTTTCTTCCTAGTACTTTCCTATTTTAAAACATTTCCTAAAACTGAAATATGATTATATTTTATTCTCCCTTATTTTAATTCCTTTCTTATTTTAAATCCTTTCCTAAAATTTGAAAACATAATTATATTTTATTTTTCTTCATTTATTTTCATTACCTAAAATAAGTCTAGCTTTTTTATAAATATGAGATGATATGTTTAGAGTTGAAGGTCTTGCTTTTAATATCTGAATTTAGGTTTTATCCTAGAGTATTTCCCTTCGAGGGCTGTATCCAACTTCGAGGGTTGTATCCAACGTTGAGGAAGTGCTTCGGTACGCCCTTCGTTTGAGGTGGTGATCGTCTTCAAAGGCACGAGTGGTGCTCCGGCTGTATCTCGACCTCACCGAGATATATGTCTGTCTGTCCACCTCCCTGCATCTTGCAGGTCATTGTCCAGTCCTCTCCTGTATCTAGCAGGTCGCTGTCCAGTCCCCTCTTGCATCTAGTAGACCGTTGTCCTCTACTTTCTTTCTGCTTCCAGCCCACCTCCCAACACTATAGTAGGTTGCCGCCCCTCCCACCCTCTGTCTAGCAACCGACGACTACTTCCCATTTCACCAAATCACCTCTAACTCCTCCCTACACCCTTGAAAACCGATGTCCAACCCCTTTCTGCAATCAGCAGACGGCTGTCCCCCCTTTTCTGCCATCCCAACTACTATCCCGCTACTTCTAGCTGCTGTCCCACCTTCCCAGCTTGCTACCTCACCTTCCAACCAACCTCCACCGCCCTTTGGATACACTCTTGAAGTGTTCGTTTGTGTCGTTTTGTGTATTGTTGATGTTTTCTCCAGTTTGTGTGTGTTGTAACTCTCTTTTCCTATTAATAAAAGTTGTTTTTGTGGTTTGGGCTTTCTCCTCCGGTATTATTTGGTATCACAGTTAGCCCAATTCTAATCTCATCCTAGGGTTTTCTAGGACCAGCACCACCCAAACCACCCCAACAAAAAATTTTGTTCTTTCTATTCCTAATCATAGCCCAAAACTTTGACCTAAGCCTCAATTACTTTTGATGATTTCTAAAATCAGCAACCCTAAGTTAAATTTTTCAACCTCTGTCACCTCTCAACACTAAACCTTAGCCATGCCATTAATGAGCTACATGCCTGAGCCTTCTCGGGAGGAAATACGACTAGAGATCTATCAATTTCAACTGTGGATTAGGGACATTGAGGATGAAATCCAGTGGGAGGCTATCTCAACCATGATCGGGAGAGCTGACGGGGAGAACGAGAAGATATGAAGATGAAGCAGGAAACACAATATCAGTTCCTATAAACTTACTACCGTCAAAAGTTGCAGACTCTAGATTTCAATGTGGAGTGATCGCAACACAAAGTCACAACTCTGGTTACTATCCAGCGAAACCAATTAACAAGTCTGTTACAACCAGAAAATGTGGCTAAGCGCCACGGATTGGACATGTTGAGGCAGAATGCACAACCAGAGGAGTGATCTACTTCATCGAGCAGGACGTCTTGAAAAGTTCGATAAAAATATCTCAAGCACTAAAGACAGTCAGGACATAAACGAGAATCCGCTTCCAGTTAAAGATGTGAATGGTGATCAGGAAGAAAATACAGACTTCAGAGAGAATTCTCATTTTTCAGCCAATGAGGAAGAGACGCCAGAAAATCCAGTTGACCCGAGATTAAGATTCCAACTGAGGTAACAAACACTGCTTCAGAAGGTATTAACTCTGAGGTAATAGGCAGGCCAGTAGGGCCTGAGATTACGGTGCCTCGAGCGAGCATTTTGCATACTTTGAGAGGAACACCAGCAGGATTGACCTTGGATATCTAAAAGGGTTATGAGTTTGAGGAGTAGACATCACATACTGGGACACCACTGATAAGAGAAATGCAGATATTTTAGATTTATAAACCCCATCCTAAGTTACCCATACGGAGGAAGGTCCAACATGTTCGAAGAGCAGTCATTTGGGCCATGCCGGAATATCACGTAGAGTTATTCAAAGGTTTATTTCCTTTTCCGCATGGTATCCCTCGTCAGATGACCAAATAAGAGAGATGAACCTCAACTTTAAAATGTACTATGGGAGCTTGAGGGGGATGAAAATTCTTCAATGGGATCCAGATTCTGTCGTTGAAGTAGATGTCTCTCCTGAGTGGCCGCTGGTGAGAGTGGCACAGCCTACAAAAAATTTTCCAATATTGAGTTCTCCTTACAATCTTATTACTCAACCACCGCACGCACGAGAAGTGGAAACAAAAGATTTTAAATGTAAGGGCGCGAAATTTGCATTGCAAAAACCCTCCCCTATACGCAGCTCTCACTTTGGATGTACCAAAAAAAGTTAGCTACCTATTCTACCTGCATATATTGTGGAATGACAACACCGACATGGTTGACCTACCAAGCGATTTAATGTCATGACATGAGGATACTGGTGTCGCTAAGATTAAAGAGAAAGGAACCAAAAGCATCGATGAACGATATCGTAGCTCCCCCATCCCCGGGAGATTGACACAGGGCAATGAGGGTCGATCCTCGGGGGGCGCTTCTGCTCATGCTTCTCCTTCCTTTCCTTTCCTTCCTAGCACTAACTAATTCTGAATTTCTACTATTTTTATTAGTCTTTCTCCATTCAGATTACTTTCTATTATAATTATTGCTTAAATTTTAAATTCTTATTATTTTACTCTTTTCTTTATTTTAAAGCATTGCCTATTTTTTTTATTAATTAAAAGTATTGCCTAATACAAGTCCTAATCCCTCTTATATATAGGGGTTGTTTTGCTTAGGGGAGGGGTTTTTTTGTTGCTTAAGAATTCAGCGTTCTGTTTGGACAACCATCATCGTCCTGTTTCTTCTTCGAGGACTGTATTCAAAGGCGAGGAAGTGCTCCGGCTATCCCTCGCCCTAGTTGGTGACCATTTTTGGGGGGGGGGGGGCGGTCTTCCGCCCATGCTTCTCCTTCCTTTCCTTTCCTCCTATTTCGTTTTTACTTTTCCCATCTTCCCCTCCTAGCACTTGCTAATTCTGAATTTCTACTATTTTTATTAGTCTTTGTCTATTATGAATAATTCCTATTATAAATATTGTCTAAATTATGAATTCTTATTACTTTTATTCTCTTCTTTATTTTAAAACATTGCCTATTATAAATCATTGCCTATTATATTCTATTTCTTAATTAAAAGCATTGCCTAATATAAGTCTTAATCCTTCTTATATATAGGGGTTGTTTTGCTTAGGGGAGGAGGTCTTTTGTTACTTAAGAATTCACCATTTTGTTTGGACAGCCACTGACATCCTGTTTTCCCCTTCAACTTATGCAAGGAAGTGCTCCAGCTATCTCTCGTCCTAGGTGGTGACCATCTTCAAGGGCCCAAGTGGTGCTTCGGCTGTAGCTTTACCCCGAGGTGGCATTTATCTTACCATACGTCCGTTTTCCTATTTTCCTGCTGTCGTTTCATCATTCCAGCCACTGCTGCTCCTTTCTTCTTGCTTCAAATAACCAGCCTGCCCTCATCCAGCCACTGGAGCCCCTCTTGCTCTTCCCTCACAGGTGTCCAACACTTCCCCAACCGCCCAACCCACTTTCCAGTCTTCAAACGTGCTGTCCAGCCCCTCCAAACCGGCTGTCTAGCCCCGCAACCCGCTGTTCTGCAGACAAACCTGCCTCCCAACACACCATCTTTGTTGTCACCATCTCTGCTAGCCGTCCCGATCCACCTAGCCAACCTCCACTGCCCTTGAGACACTTTCGAGGTGTTCGTTTTGTCATTTATGTTTGGGTGATATTATTTTCTGTTTGTGTGTGTTGTAACCTTATTTCCTAATAAAAGTTTCTTTTATAGTTTGGGCTTTCTCCGGTATCAACTAGTCTGTGTGATGAGGGTTATTTAAATAATGGTATGGGGCGTTCAAGTCGCAAATGTTGGTTTGATTTATATTTCTCTATTTTGTGTGACATGTCGTGTTGTGAGGGTCAGATGTGTGATTCTTTCGATTCTGGTACAAGTGTAACTATCTAATTTTGGGAAATCATCTTCTTGTACTCTTGTGAGACCTCCCTTTTCTTTTGGTATTTTTGCTCCTTAATTTTTACATAATTTTTTGTCTAAATGTTATATGTGAAATTTTAATTTTTTGTTTTAATTAATTCATTTGTTCGCTTGTTTTATTTGTTTTGAAATTCTTCCAAAATCTCTTAGATGTTTAAATCACTTTATTGTCAATAAGGGTCTGCCATTATCAGTTTCATTGAAATAAAATAAGCTGTTGGTATAATTGATAACTTGTGATATGCGAATCCTCTACAACTGGTTATCATATTGGCTGCATTAGAAATTCAAATTCCTGAGTAGTCTTACAGCATCTTGAATTCTGATTATTTTTAGTCGTCTGGAGCTAGCATGAAGATGTTTTCTTTTCCATGCATCAACTTTTAATACCTGAGCTTGTATTACTTTTATTTTATGAGTTCTACTATGTCCACTTACCATATTTTTCATTTCAACGGTGAAGTTATCGGATACTTATTTCCAAAAATGAATTTCATCAGAATACTACATATTGTATGCCCACCTATGATCTTCTAACCTAGAGTCAGTGGCCCGGAAAAGGAAAGCACCTTACCAGACATGAATAAATAAAATTTACACTCTTCTACAATAGGAGAATGAAAAAATTAGTACTACTGGAGGGCCTATTTAATTTAGTGGGCAGGCTAACCAAAATCTGAAGGATTGTTATGCACTGGATGACCAGCTGGCAAAATTTGTACGAGGGCTCTACTTAATATTATATAAACTATTTTGTATATCTTGACGCTTAGTATGTATGGATCTTACATCATTATATTTTCCTTCTGACTAATTTTTTTTAAAGGAAGATTTATATGTGTACCATTTAATTCCTATGTATTTACATATCTAATAGTTAAACTTCAATTTTTACATACATGCCACGTTATCTTTGAATGAGAAGGTGTATTTTGCTTTCTGAAGTATAACATAGTGGTATTTTTGATGTGATATTTTAGATTTTGGTGGTATAAATGTAAAAATCGAAGTTTAGGTCTTACATATGTAAATACATAAGAAATAGGTGGTATGCTTGTAAATGCTCTTTTTTATAATGACAGCCTAAAGTGCTTATGAAAATTATCCTTCTTTAAACGTATGATTTATATACAGATTATTACATCAAAAGTTAATAAAATGTCTCCAATTTTCAACATGCATGCTACATGCGAACCTGAAAGACTCATGAAAATAACTTGCATGTTTTGTCTTTTTGTGGTTAAATTTCATGCAAATATTATCTCAGGATGAAGTGGGTTCAGTCTAGAAAGCTAATTTTTTCTTCTCCTAAAACTAAGCCCTAATTCTTATAATGATGACGACGGGGTGTTTTACCTTGTCCATTATCAGAGTTGCTATGTTGGGAGAGTTAAACAACTTGCAACAATCAAGCAGAGACAGGATGAAGACAAATTAGCTGCCAGACTGCATTCATTCAGGTAAATTTATCTATTTATGTCATGTAATCGTTCATTTACTGCATGCTTCTTGCAACAACCATGCACTGGAAGCATGAAGCTGTGCTTAATTCTTCTAAAAATAATTATTTTCACACTTCTCTATAATTTCAATTAATAAAGTAATTTAGAAAGATAATCTTGCAATCATAACTCTTTATTGTCTCATCAGGCTATTGAGTTAGGGTACAAATAGCCAACCCAGCCATCATTGACTAGTCTCCAAATTGTTTCAAGCTAAGTGGTTTTAATTAGGGGTGTAAACGAACCGAACACGAATGAATAGATCTTGTGTTTGTGTTCGGTTCGTTTGAAATTTACTTTGTTTGAAATAATCTCATGTTCGAAATTGTTCGTGAAGTCACTGTTCGTGTTCGTTTAACTAATGAGCAAACACGAGCTACTATTGACAGTTGCCTAATATTAATATATATATAATTAATATATTATATTAATTATATAACTTATATTATGTAAATATATAATATCTATATTAGTATATTACTAATATAGTATATTAATATATTATTATTATTAATAATTTATTATATATTATAATTTATAAAATTTAATTTTTTAAAATATCATAAATTTTTTATATAAAATTATTTTAAATTATTTTATATTTCGAACAATAATGATTCGAACACGAACGAACGCATCACTGTTTGTGTTTGGTTCGTTTAACTTACCGAACGAAAAAATATTATTTGTGTTCGTCTCGTTTACTTATCGAACAAATCGAACACGAACTTCTTGACGAACCGAACCCGAACTGTTCGCGAATAAAGAGCTTTTTTGACAGCCGTAGTTTTAATTTTGAGTTTGATTTTGATTTAATTCTTATTAAAGAATATCTAGTTTTGGTATTTTCAGTGCTTGATTTTGGTTTCATTTTCATTCATTTTTAATTATTAATTTTTTTTTAAAATGTAGAAATATTGTATTTAATATAATAGCTAATTTTAAAATTATGAGTACATTTTAAGACAAAATAAAAGGAATTATTTGATTATGAAGTCGATAACCTTTAAATATATATGATTTTCAATTATTTTGACTTTTTTGACGTGCAGTTTTATTTCCAAAAAATATGTTTAAGGGGCCTTTACATACCTACCACTTAATTCCTATGTAAATACATATTAACCACTCAAAACTTGAACTTTTACGTACAAACCAACCGATTCCTATGTTTTCGGCATAATTTAGGCTGTTTATAGGTAAAAATTGACGTATAGATGGTTGATATGTTAATACAAAGGAATTGGGTGGTAGGTATGTAAATCTCCCTATATGTAATTGAATTATTCATTGAGCTCGTACTTTCATAAAAATGTACTGAAAAAAATAATTATTTATTGTTTTGAACTTTTCATATTTTTCATAATAAATTTTTATGATGAAAATCTATTTCTTATTAGTTTGAGTTCTAATCTATGAATATATAGCATTACATTAACGAATTTTTTAATAATCGTTTCAATTTATTTTTATTTAATTGTCGGGATAAATTTAACTAATCTTCTGAAATATTTATGTAGGTTTTTATGAACGACAATTAAGGCAAATTGAGTAATATAAAATTTTAAAATATTATTTTGGAATTTATATTTTTAAGTAAATTGCTTAACCTAATCATGTTGATTTTTCTACCACGGTCCAGTGATTATCAATGTTAAAAAACTCTATATGTAGCCAGGTTCACATCTGGAACAGGTTGCCGAGCTTACTTTTAGTGTTGCAGGTACTGTGAAGTGATTTTTGTTCTGTGAAATATATTGTAATCGTCAAGAAATGAATGATGCGATAGAGATTTATAATAAAGCGGAAATTGAAATATTTTGTGCTGGCAATAGATATGGAACGAGTAATTTTTATCAGTTTGTTTTCCAGTTGTGGTTATGTATATTGGCATCTTGATCGAGGTGTGCAGTTCTCTGTAGTGCTGAATTAGATTTCAGTTAAACCCATGGTTTTGTGTTAAGGGGATCTAACTCTTTATTAGACAAGCATACTGGTACTGCCCTAATCACTCTTTTATCAAGATAATTTTTTTAGGTTTTGTAATCTCTATGTATAAATTTATTCAGTTATTTTGGATTTGCATTCTCTTGAAGGTCAGCAAATCTTCTTCTGGCTGTGCTCCTTGTAACTAATCTTTGTATGCTTTTCCTTTTTGTATCATTTCCATGCTCTTCGTTTCTCCTTATGTTCACTACTGCATTGGACGGTGCAGTTCAGATGGAATTGCTTCTTGTTTTAAAAATAAGGTTAGAACTCAACTTTTGTGTCCTTAAAGGTCTATTTTGTGATATTATTATCTCGAGGGACATATTCTTGGTAATTGGAAAGCATTCAGTGAGGATTCGATCTTTCTTTTACGGAATTCAGAGGGTTGGCCATCTAAATATAGATTAGTTAATTTCGTATTCTCATCCAAACTAGAATTTCCTACACCTCAAATGGAGTTTAATATGTAGCTTTGTCCTAGTGCTCTTTGTTACATTCAAATCTAAATGGAGGTTAAACTAACTCTTAGCTTATTCCGTAAACTTCCTCCTGACAGAACTACTGGATACTTATAGTTTTATAAATATTGAAATTGCATGCGAAATTTCTTCATTTGGTTGGATTTAACCCATGTAAATTTTTTTCTTTGTTATGCAGTGGCAACTCCAAATCTATGGAAGGCGCACTAGTAACCTTAGATAAAATTGAGAAGATGCAATCTCTTAAACTAATGACTTCCTCATTGAAGGTTGGCTTTTAATGCATGTGCATTTCTTTACTATATATCCCTACTTTTTTTTTTAATGTTGTTCAAACTTTTTTAAAATGTTCTAGTGTATCTTTCTTATTAATATTTCAATGAATTTTGATATTATAAAGCTTGAAATGTGTGTGTTCATTATAATTTTCTTGAATTTCTTATTGTATAATCTTTTAGTGATAGAGGCTTGCGTCCATCTCCTTGGTGTGGGGTTTATTGGATTGGAGGGTATTTGCTTGAGAAGTCAATTGAGGAAGGGGAGGCCTTCTTCTGTAATGTAGAAGAGTGGGATTAAATTTGCAGGAATCAGAACAAGGCAATCATAGAAGCAATGGCTCGCTTCTCTACTTTAAATAGCTCATGTAGTTGCATGGGGTTTTGAAGACCTTGGATAGGGTGAAGAAGGAATGAAGAGGGGTATCTCATGTTAGAAGAAGAGAGGGATATTGAAGAAGAAAGGAATTGTATTTCTGTTGCCTAAAGGCACGCTCTCCGGTTGAGTCATTCAACAATCATTAAAAAATTGAGGATCATAGCTCGAATGTACCCTATTTATAGAATAGTGTACATTAACTAAAATTTTAATAGACACCTATAATGCTAATATTGCCAGCCTATTGTGCCATAAATAATGACACTAAAATCAAATTGTAGAGTGTAAAACTATAGAAAAGAAGACAACAAAATTTTAGATTCGACACGAAGTTGAATAATATGAAGAAAAAGTGATTAACAAAACATCATATTATTAGGGGCTATTTGGGATCACTTTTATTTATTTTTATTTTTATTTCTTATGTTTATGTTTTATTTTGAAATAGAACATGTTTGTTAGTGGTAGTTATTTTTAAAACAACACAAAACATATTTGGGTTCACTTTTATTTATTTATTTATTTATTTCTTTTGTTTATGGTTTATTGAAATAGAACATGTTTGTTAGTGGCAGTTATTTTTAAAACAACACAAAACATATAACTATTGTTTTGTGTATTTTTAAAAATAAGTTAAATTATTTTAAAAATAAAAAAAGCTTAACAAATGCATCATACTAACTTGTTCTTAAAAATAGAAACAAAATTAAAAACTAAAAACAAAATTAAAAAATAATCCAAGACAAGCCCTTAATTTATATTGTTATCTAATCTTTAAAGTAGTTTGTTTCGATACCCAAAGGACACAAAAATTAGGAAAACAAAATGTGGGTAGTGACAAATTTTTGCTCTAACTTATTTATGAAGCAATAGTTATTTGTAGAAATAGCCTAGCGACTAAATTATCACTGGTTGCACTAGGAAATTTTAAATTAAATATGTAAGCGAAACAAAGGAAAAGGAAAAAAATAAAATCTCAGGCGACAATTTTTTAAGTTGTCGTTGAGTCTAAATTCATATAAACTGTTGAATGCTCAAAGCAATTTGGGCTTATTTCTCTAATCGGAAACTTCGAAGCCGAAATGTGGGTTGTAAGAATCTAAGAAATTTTCTTTCAATTTATTATAACTAGGTCCTTGCAAAGCATAATGATTTATTTATAATAATAACCTAACTATGGCAACTATTCTAAAATACTGCTAACAGTTTATTACATAGAATCTTTATGACAATAATAAATGATCAAGATAAAAAATAGCTAATTTCTAAATATGACAAAAATATGTACAAAAGCTATCTTCACATATTGCAGGAGTGGATTGATATTGTGCAAGTTTTGAAGTGGGGTCGGCTACATGATTCCCTTTTCTCCATTGTGTCCTATTGAGTGTCATATTTTCATTGATTATAATGGATTAAGATTTTTTTTTACGCAATATGCCCATGTCTTTTTAGGTATACCTCTGCCTTTTTTAACACTAGTCAAATCTAAAACATCTCTCCTTATCGGATCATGAGATGGTTGACGTTAAATGTGACCACTCCATCTAAGACGACTCTCGAATCTTGTCTGCCACTGTAGCTACACCGATCCTTTCACGGATAGATTCATTTCACATTTTGTCTCTAAATGTCAAGCCACTCATCCACCTAAGCATTCTCATATCGGCCACAGTTAACTTTGTTTTATGCTTCTCATTTAAAGGCCAACATTCTACACCATAAAGCATTATAGGTCTCACCTCCGTCTTATAAGATTTTCCTTCAAGTATAAGCGGTACTTTTCTCACACAATAGACCCGAAACATTCCTCCACTTCAACCAACTAACTTGAATTCTACTAATAGCATCCCATCTATATTACCATCACTTTGAACAATAGACTTGAGATATCTAAAACGTTCCCACTTTTTAATGATTTGATCACTCATAGTTACAATTTTGCCACTCGAGCCACTACTACTAAAATTACATTCCATGTATTCAATTTTAGATCTACTCAAACGAATGTATTTATACTCAATGTAGACCTCCATAATTCAAGATTTTATTTAACTATTTCTCTAGTTTTATCCACAAGAAGGATATCATTAGTGAAATGCATACACGAAGGTACATCATTCCGTAAATGTCCAATAAGAGCATTAATAACTAAAGCAACAAGATATAGGCTTAAAGTTGATCCCTGATGTAATCCAATTGAAATAGGAAAAATACTTGATCATTCCTCATTCTGTTTGAACATAACTAACAACCCTAATATACATATCTTTAATAATTTGAATATAAGTCATATCAATACCTTTCTTCTCTAGAACTCTTCAAACGACTTCTCTTAGAACCTTAACGTAAGATTTTTCTAAACCAATAAAAATCATATACAGATCTTCCTTACTCTCTCGGTTTTTTCTCCATCGAACCTCTTAGTAAATTTATAGCTTCCATAGTAGATTTTCCTGACAAAAATTCAAATTGATTATGAAAAATCTTGGTATCAGGTCTTAACCTATGTTTAATTACCCTCTCCCATAATTTTAAAGTATGACATATGAACTTAATTCTTCTATAATTTACACACTCTTGCGCATCCCTTTATTCTTAAAATGGGAACCAAAATATTTTTCTTCCACTCAGACATCTTTTTTGTTTTTTAAATAATATTAATGAGTTTAGTAAGCCAAGAAACTTCCAAATCTCTTAAATATTTCCACACATCAATTGGGATATCATAAGGTCCTGCTGATTTTCCACTAATGATTTTCTTTAAAACCTCATAAACTTCCTTTTTACTAATGAGATTGTAAAGTAAGAAATTTTTTTACTATTAATGATATTAAGATCACTAAAGTCAATCATATTTTCAGAAATTTCTTTGAAAAATTTATTAAAAAAACTCACTCATCTATGTTGAATATCTTCGTCTATTTTGTTTTTCATCTTTAATGCACTTTACTTGAATTAAATCTTTGTTTTTCTTCTGCCTCTTTACTTAACTAGTTTATACATATATATTTCATCATTTTTAATATCTAATATATTATAAAACCCACTAAGAGTTGAATTCGTAGCGTCACAAATTGTTATCTTAGATGTCCTACGAACCACCTTATATTTTTTCCACTTCTTTAAGCTTTACATTCAAAACAAATTTTTATAACACAATTTTTTATATTTTATCATTTCTTGCACATTATTTATTCCACTACCAACTATTTTTTGTTTATAAAAAGTTTCTTTTGATTTTTTAAGTACATATTTTTCTACTTGTCTAATAGTGTTTGTTATTTTATCCTACATAGAATTAACTTACGATGAACCTCATAAATCTTGAAATCTTGAAGTTTTCTCATAAAAATAATCTTATTTGTCTTTTAGGCGCCCTTATCTGTATTTTTTATTTTACTTCTCAGCTTAAAATTCAAAAATAATAATCAATGTTAAGTACTTAAAATTTCACTTGTAATGACCTTATAATCTTTAAATTCTTGACAATCTCTCTCTCATAAAAAATAATTAATTTGTGTTTTATTAGATCCATTTTTATAAGTAATAATATGTTTATTTTTTTCTTAAATAAAATATTATCAATAACAAAATCATAAGATAAAACAAAATCTAATATGATTATATCTTCTTCATTAATCACTTCAAAACTGTAGCTACCATGAATATTTCTAAAATCAACACTTGATCACCACCAAGAACAACAACAACAACAAAGCCTTAATCCCACTAAGTGGGGTCGGCTAATGAATCCTTTTTCTCCATTGCGTCTTATTTAATGTCAAATTTTCATTTAATTCTAATAATTTAAGATCATTTTTTATACAATAAGCCCAAGTTTTCCTAGGTCTACCACTGCCTCTCTTAACATAAGTTGAATCTAAAACATCTACTCTCCTAATCAGATCATCAAATGCTCGACATTTAATGTGACTAAACCATCTAAGGCGGCTCTCTCTAATTTTGTTCGTCACTGGTGCTTCACCAACCCTACCATAGATATAATAATTTCGCATTTTCTCCCTAAGTGTAAAGCCACTCATCCACCTAATCATTCTCATCTCGGCAACACTTAACTTAGTATTATGCTTCTCTTTTAAAGGCCAACATTCAACACCATAGAGCATTGTAGGTCTCACCACCATCTTATAAAGTTTTTCTTTCAGTCTAAACGGTACTTTTCTATCACACAATAGGCCTGAAATATTCCTCCACTTCAACCAACCAACTTGAATTCTACTATTAACATCCCCATCTATATCACCATCGCTTTGAACAATAGACCCAAGATATCTAATTCGTTCACACCTTTTAATAATTTGATCACCAAAAGTTACACTTCTGTCACTAGAGCTACTATTACTAAAATTACATTCCATGTATTCAGTTTTAGTTCTACTCAAATGAAGGCTTTTAGACTCCAATGTAGACCTCCATAATTCAAGTTTTCTTGGGCTTTTTCTCTCGTCTTATCCACGAGAAGGATATCATCAGCAAATAGCATACACCAAGGTACATCCTCTTGTAAACAGTAAGACCATCCATAACTAAAGCAAAATGATATGGGCTTAAAGCTGATCCCTGATATAAACCAACAGAAATAGAAAAATATTTGGTGAATCCTTCTGCAGTTCGAACACAAGTAACAGCTCTAGTATACAAATCTTTAATGACTTGAATATAAGTCATATGAACGCCTTTCTTCTCTAGGACTCTCCAAAGTATATCTCTTGGAACCTTTTCATTAGCTTTTTCTAAATCAATAAAATCAAATGTAGATCCTCCTTATTATCTCTGTACTTCTCCATCAAACCTCTCAATAAATGTATAACTTCCATAGTAGACCTGTCAGGCATAAATCCTAATTGATTATGAGAAATCTTGGTAATACGTCTTAACCTATGTTTAATTACCTTCTCCCATAATTTTAAAGCATGACACATCAATTTAATTCCTTTATAATTTGCACACTCTTGTGCATCCCCTTTATACTTAAAAATGGGGACCAAAATACATTTCCTCCACTCCTCAGACATCTTTTTAGTTTTTAAAATAATATTAAAAAGTTTAGTAAGTCAAGAAACTCCCAAATCACCTGAATATTTCCACACATTAATTGGGATATCATTAGGTCCTACAGACTTACTACCCTTGATTTTCATTAAAGCCTCATCAACTTCTTTTTTACTAATGTGACAGCAAAAATGAAACGTTTTATTATTCTTAACAATATTACGATCACTAAGGTCGATCGTATTTTCAGAAACTTCATTAAAAAATTTATCAAAATAACTCACCCACCTATGTTGAATATCTTTTTCTAAGAAAAGAACTTTTTGATTTTCATCATTAATACATTTTGCTTGAGTTAAATCTTTACTTTTCTTTTCTCTTTATTTGGCTAAGACTTCACCAAAATGTCCATTAAATCTCATCCACTAAAAATTATTTCTTCAAGAGGTATCATTTGTATTAATTCTTCTTAGTCATTTCAATTTTATTTTGGTACTTGAGAAGCATAAACACTTACAACATTAAAAATCTTAATATTAGCAATAATCTTTAGGTTTATAATTCTATCTCCAAATTTATTAATCTTTACAATATTTTCTGTCAAACTCTCCAATCTTTAGGCTATAATTCTATCTTAATAAATAATTTTTGATATTTTTATTATTTTGATTTAATTATGAATACATTGAGTTTAATTTTTTAAAATTGAATCGAGATAAAATTTAAAAAATAAATTTTTATTATAAAAATTATCTCGCTAAATAAATTCTACGATCACAATATAGTTGTTGTATTTAAATTTGGCTGTTATACACAATAAAATAAAGTGGAGACCTAGATTTACTAAAAGATTCAAAAAATGTTTTTTTTTGAAATAAATGTATTTTAAAGACCATTAATTTTCAAATTTTGTTAATTTTGACTGCTTGAAAATTTTGGTTCTTCTTAAAGAGTTTCGGGATTATATCTACCACTTTTCATAGTATGACACTAAAATGACGCTTAGAGTATCATATTAGTTATTTTCTCAAAAAGTTTTGAATATTTTTAAGCACAGATCCTTGGATTTTACACTAGGTGATGACAATATTAAGAGAGCCATAGAGTGGAAGAGTGAAAGTAGGTGCTTATAATAAGGTTGATTTGGCGTATAACGGAGCAAGATTGGTCTAATTTTATAGCACATGTTCCTACTTTATTTAAGAGTTGTTGAGGAAGTCTTGGACCTTTTTTGTAAAACAAAAAAGAATATGCCAACCAGTGTCTCACATTTTCCACTTTTGGATAACTGAAGCAGGTAGAAATGCACTATTGTGGATAAGTTTGAAGATATTACTACTTGGCTTTAGATTCTTTTGCTGAACTCTCCTTATGAATAGTTAGACATTCACATCTTTAACATTATTACGTTTGAACAATTATTCCAAAAACATGGAGATGTCAGTACTTGATAAACATTTTTTTTTTTTGCAAACTTTACCTGCCACAATTTCTTGACATTTGGTTGAGGTAGTTCTGCTGTTGGCCGTTTGTTTTTCAGCACACCTCATTTTGGGTTTCTGTAATCATTTTTGTTGGTCAATTTATCTTATCTGAGCTAAAAGGGTAAAAAAATGGATGTTAAAGTTTCCCTTATATACCATTTTCCATTTACTTGACTTTTTTATTTTATTTATGCTTTTAGCTAGCTTAGTATTTTTATTAACAAACCTTGATAATATCATGCTTACAATTTTATCCATTTTAATTTCTTGATGCAAGGAGTATACTTTACCTTCCATTCCACTTTGAAGCGTGCTTTTATTCCTATATTTCATCCCACCAATTTCTTAAATTTCTTTAGCGGTTTTTTTGTACCAGGGAAAAAACAATACAACTTAGTAAACGATCCATTTTTTTGATTTATTATGTAGAGATATTATCATTGTACACTAGTTGTGTTATTTTGCCATCTTTGGCACATGCTATTGTGTTATTTACTGGCACTGTCTTCATGGTGAGGTAATTTGTAAGTATTATTGATTGCACAGGTGAAAGCCTCAACTTCAAAAGTTCATAAACCTGTTTACTATCCTGAAGCTATTCTCTGTGTTGAGATTTATCATCAAAGCACATTGAAGAAGGTAACTTAATGTGGCAAAAATTAGAAGAAATTTTGTTTTATGATTTTACCATCAAGTTGATTAAACTTATTTTTTTGCTGTTGTGTATTGACATTCTAAAGAAAGTCTAATATATCTTTCACATTTATTTGGCAAATTAGTTCCATCGCTCGTCTCTAGTATTTCTCTTCATCGTTTTGTTGTTACTTCCTGACAATCCATATTAGGTTATATTTTTTTGGTAATTATGAATTTTTATTTGAATTATTTTAACGTACAATATTTAATTGTTTTTCATCCAACCTTTGAAAGTTGCTTTCTTTTATCTTAAATTGAAACTTTTATTCATGTAATTTAATCATTTCTATATTAAAAATTTGAAGTTTTGGGATTTTTTGTTTCATTAAAAAGCCATTTTCTTCATCTTTTGTTAGTGATGCCAATAGTGCACTACGTATTGAAGGACAAACATACTTTCATTTGTCATTTTAGAGATGATGCTTGGCCAGATACTCTACGCACTTGCATAGGTCCCACTTGAGATGATGATATCGGAGTTAACCAAAATTCTATTGGGAAATAAATTATTATTGCTTAAGCAACAAAGCGTTACAATCAAAACTCAAATCAACAGAGAAAATTAGCAATACGCTAATATCCGACTAGGGCAAGATAGAGCAATCCTTGTACGGTGGTGAGGAGATGTGGAGAATTGGTGGTGGTAACGGTAAGGGGGTGTAGAAGGGTGGAGGGTTCAGTGGGGACTGGAAGAGTCTAGAGGGTTGCGGTGGAAGTTGGAAGAGGAGCTAGGAGTTAGTGGCCAGGTGCGGCCTGTAGGGGAGGCATGAAAGGTGGTTTGCGGTTCAACAGGAGGGTGGTTGTGAAGTTTATGGCGGCAACAGGTAAGAGGCATGGGGTTTGGCGACTGAAACAGGAAGGGAAGGGCGTGGACCGAAGGCAACGAGTAGTGGAGGGGAAGATGTGTCAAGATAGTACCACCTCGGAACAAGATACAACCGGAGCACCGCTTGTCCTCGGATATAGCCCTAGCTAAAGAAAACATAGACGACAAGAAATTTGAAATGAAAAAAGAACTAAATGCTAAACTAAACAATCAACATATATATAATAGTAGATAGATTAGGAGGGGGAGACCCCTTCTCTTTGGGCAGTAAACCAAGCCCCAAGTTGGATCGGCTGGGCGACCCAAGTTTCTGCTGACTGAACCGGCTGGTTTCGCCCTTAGCTTCGCGTTAGTCTGCATGGGTTGGGGGAGCTTTGAATTCATTCGTTGAAGCTTTTGGCTCCCCGTAGCACGGCGTCAAGTGCAAGATGTTGAACGTAGCGAAACATTGTAGCCCCCAGGAAGATCTACCTTATAAGCGTTGTCATTTAGCTTCAGAAGTATTATGAAAGGTCTATTAGCTCTGGGCTTGATTTTTTCGAATGTTCTCACTGGAAATCTTTCTTTCTTCAGCCAGATCCATACTAGATCTCTTTCTTGAAATGTCACATTCTTCCTACCCTTATTCGGCTGTGCTTGATATTTGCGGTTATGTTTAGTGCTCTCCTTCCCAACATTCTCGTGGAGTTACTGGATCTCTTGCGCCTGTGCCTTGACATGCTCACTAATCATTTATTTCGGCAGGAGATACCAATTCAAGTGAAGTGAGTGGGTTGCGCCCGTACATTATCTCAAATGGGTGCGTTCTATAACCTGATTCAAGCATCCCAGAAGGTTTCCCAGGCTACTGTTTACTATCTTCGTTTGACCATCCGTCTGGGGGTGAGCTGTTGAACTGATGTGAAGCTTGCTGCTGAGCTTCCCCCACAGGGTCCTACATAAGTGATTCAGAAACTTGACATACTTGTCGGTTGGTATCCCGTGCAGTCTCACAATCTCCCTGAAGTAGAAATCGTCGACATGGGATGCATCTAACGTTCGGTGGTAAGGTATGAATTGCACCATCTTCGAGAATCGATCCACCACAACTGTCACAAAATTCTTGTTATGCAGTGTCTTTGGTAGACCCACCAAAAAATCCATGTTGACATCCATCCATGGTGCCTCTGGTACAGATATCGAGGTGTATAGCCTTGCATTATGTCCCTTGGTTTTAGCTACATGATAAATTCAACATCGCCCAATGTGCCGCTCCATATCTCTCACCGGTCGGGGCCAAAAGAAGTGTTCTCTCACGAGTGCGAGAGTCTTGTACTTATCAAAATGCTCAGCAAGTCCTCCATTGTCGCTTTCCTCAACAATGGACTCCTTCCGTGAACATCTAAGAATGCACAACTTACTCTGGTAGAACAAGTAACCATCAACGCTGCAGTACTGCTCGATAGGCCTCTCTTAACCCTGATCCCAAATTTTCTTGAAATCCTCATTTGCCCCGTACTTTTCCTTCACTTTCTTAAAGCCTACGACTCGAGCCTGCATCATTGTGATCAACAAGTAATGACGACTAAGTGCGTTTGCTACGTGGTTTTAGCAACATGCCTTGTGCTTAAGGCATGAACTGGAATGATGCTAAGAACTCCACCCAATATGCGTGTTGGCCCTTTAACTTACTCTGGTTGTTTAAGATTTTTAAGGCCTCATGGTCTGTGAAAAGAGTGAAAATGATAGAATTAGCTAGGTTTGAAAACTAGGTTAAATTTTTGAACTCAAAGAAGTTGGTTTTGATGGTTTTAATCATTTTGCCAAATTTGACATTTAGTTTAGAGGAATAGTCATTCTCAATCTCCATGTAGTTTCAGTAGAGTTTTACTTGCAAGGATAGTGTCTTTTAAGGGAATACAGTGAGACTTTATCATCAAGACCCAAATAAAATAGCAATGACAACCCAATCAAGAAAATGACAGCAATAACTTGAAATGACAAAAAAGAAACTTGAAAGCTGTCATGCTTAACATCTTTTTCATATCTGAAGTATTACTGATTTTTCTTACTTTGGATTCCACGTAATCATTTGCTACGTTCTCAAATCCTTTATAGGTTCAAGAGTTTTTGGTATTGGAAAGCCAGAATCTTTCTGAATTGAGGGATAATATCTATTGCTTGACGGATAAATTAATGCTGGCAGCAGAGAAATATGATTCTTCTGGTTATTTCCTCATTGAAGTCTGCTCAATCTTCCTTTTGTTATTTGATTTAGCTGTTAATATATCCAGAAATCTATCTAAATCCTTGCCTTTTTATTGCAGGAAACTTTTTACAATGATCTGCGAAGCCCTGCTGCTACTGATTATAGCAAACCTATATTTGAATGGCTTGAGACCCGAAGTGACGAGGCTTTAAAGAAGTGGGAGTTTTTAATGTCAGGTGAACCAAAGAAAAAACAGATGGAATTATTGGGTAATTTGGATTTCTCCAATTTTCCAAACTTCAAAGCTTCAGAAATGCATAAAACTACCTTCTGTGACCTAAGATTTCGACTTGGAGCAGGTTATCTTTATTGTCACCAGGTATGTTTTATTATGGGGCATTTACATACATATCAGCTCATTCTTATGTATTTACACATATAACACCTAAGATTTACTTTTTTATATATTTATACCGCTCAAATCTTTCATATTACATACAAGAAAATCACTATTTTAACTTTTAAAAAGTGACATACACCTTTTCAGACATAGCCAAGGTTTCACATATGTAAAAATTGAAGTTTGGTGTTAGAAATTTAAATACATAGGAATTAAGTGGTATGTATGTAAATCTTCCTTTTATTTTTCCCAATTTACATTCTTGAACGACCATCTTACTTATTATGTTTTTCCTTGTTTTGTACCTCATTTATGTTGTGTTTTTCTAGAGTCAGAGTCTGTTGGTTTCTTTTTCGGGAAATTTACATGCATATCACACAATTCTTATGCATTAGATATCTAACTCCTAAAGTTTGATATTAAAGCTTACACCTTGTTGTCATAAACCTATGCATGAAAAGGTGCATTTCAATTTTAGGAAGATAGTGATGATGATATTTTTGATGTGTTGTTAAAGATTTGAGTAACATGCATGTAAATATGAATGTTTGGGTGTTTGATATGTAAATGCATAAGACTTGTGTGGTATGTTTGTAAATGACCCTTTTTTCTTCCTCTTTCGTGATGAAGATAATCAATTTAGATCTGCTAATGCATCACTATGCCTCCACTTGCTTGATTTTATTGATTTCATGACCCGACCCGGTGAGCTTGGAATTACCAAGGCTAGAACTGACAGTCGGACGGTGAAAACCTATCTAACAGTTTATTTCTTAACATAAAATAAAATCCAATGCACAAAGAATCATTCTAATTATAAAAGGATATTTACAATATATTGTTCATATTTAAACATTTACATTCAACAAACTGCAATACCTATCAGCTTGTGCTCTCCGGTGCCTGTACACGTATTCTCTGGGGTCCATCTAATCTATAATTGTTTTTTCTGTAAAATATTAGCAACTATAGTTTGAGTTAAAACTACTAAGTGGGTAAATATTTCTAAATTATAATAATTCTTCATTTTAAAAATTTTTTGTAAAAGAGCAGTAAAAGTAAAATAGTGTGCAGTAAACGAGAACAGTAAAGATAGATAAATTTAATTAGATTACACTTTTCATAATTGGAGTCACCGTCTGAACGTATACTTTATGAAAATATATATTTAACATTTCCCAATTCATCATAAAGATAAGCAATCCATTTTCATTTCATTTCCATTTTGTGTACGGGTACGATGCACTCCCCTACTTGTACCTTCCAGGGGTGCCTCATATGCATGCATATATCATAATTTATGTATTTTTATCTTACATTTAACATTTAAAAGAAAACTTGTATTTAACATTTACAAGAAAACATTGCTTTTGCATTTAAAAAGTAAAAATTGGGAAACAGTAAAAAAACATTCGTAGATAAACAAAACTAGTGTAAAATAAAACAAATTTCTCACCTCTATAGTGTTGTCCACTGTTCTTTTTCTCAAATAAATTTAATCCATTTTTTGAACCAATAATAACATATTCAGCTTAAGTAATTTTTAATAACAAATTATATTTAATTAATTTAAATCAAAATTTCACCTTCTTTCTCGTGAACCCTAACCAAACTAATTAGATATTTTAATTTGCCCTATTTTATCTAATTAAATTATTATTTATTTTTAATCAACACTTTTCTAAATTACTCTTAATCTGAACACTAACAATTTATAATTTAATTAAATATATTTCAATACAATTAATAATAGTACTTAAATCTTATTTTGTAATTTAACATAAATTAACAAAGCAAATAATAATTCAAAGCAAAATTTAGAGTTTATACCTAAAATTTCTCTACTTAACAAAATTCTTTCATGCTTTCGTTTTTTCCAATCATTTAAAATTCTGAGAATCAACACTAAAATTTTTGTTATGAAAATTAATTGAATTTATTAGGAATTACATTTCACAACTTAACTTAAATCAATTAACATTAATAATTCATTAATATTTTACCTTTTTAAACCTATGCCTGACTTAAAGTTTTTGAAAATGCCCTAATTTCTTCAAGTCGAATTAAACTCATATGAGCTCCCTTGCATGCAGAGCTCCCGCTAGCTTTTCTCGAAAAAATATTACATCAGGACTCCGCACGCACAGTTGCATGCGAAGTCCAATCCACTGGAGCCACGTGGAATCCCGGCCCCACCGAGGAAAAGAGGAAAAATAAATGAAATTTAACACGCGACCAGACCCGAATCCAACCCGTAGGTTGCAACGCTTCATTCAAAAGGCACTTTTTGTTGTTTTCTCGGCAATGTTGCAACGGTTTGAAGTTCTGCGTCTGTTTTCTTTTTCCTTGGCGAAACCCTAGTCTTTCATAACACACTCGTCGGCACTTAAGGGAAGATGAATCATTCGACAACGATTTTCATTTGGAATGGAATAAAATTAGTTTTCTTTGTCAAATAACCTCGAAATGATTGTGACTAAGGTGCTAATGTTGTGTACACAACAATAACACCTCAAAAGCTCCACCATAACACATGAATAACAAATCAATGGAGGTTATTTTTTGAGTTGATTTGATGACATCAAGAAAACATCAATAACACACCAATAGTATACCAATAACACACCAATAAATCACCAATAACACACCAATAAAATACCAATATCACACCAATAGCACAGTAATAACACACCAATATATGTTATTCAATAACACAATAATAACACACGAATAACACATCAATAACACATCAATAACACATTAGTAATACAACAATAACTAACAAGTTATATAAGTGTCATTTGTATGCGTATTGTTGTGTTATGAATGTGTTAGTGGTGTGTTAGTGTTGTGTTAATTAAGTGATAAAATCAATGACCAAATAATGTAACCTCTATTGATGTATTATTTTTTTGTTATGAAGTTGTTGGTGTTATGATTGTTTAGAGAGCAATAACATCTCAAAAACACTTGCCACTGTAATTGATGTGTTATTGATGTATTATTGATGTGTTATTGATGTATTATTAATGTTTTATTGAGATGAGAACACCCATGACACAAATAACTTATGTTGATCTATTACACATATGTTATGGAGGTATTATTGAGGCGTTATTGATTTTTAAACAAGAAAAACACATCAGACGCACCTCCATAATACATGAATAACACATAAATAACAATTAAAATGCAGATCTATATGGGTGTTAATGAGGTGATTTGGTTAACTTGGGGCCGCTATTGCTTTGGTATTTATGGCCGCAATTCATGTTTTTGATTCATTTAATTTGCAAGATTATGAGCGCATGGACTTTCAACTGTAGATGTTGTACATCTGCAGTATGAGGCATATTGGATACAATTAGACATCTCATTTCAGAGGAGACCATGAATAATTTAAAAGAAATGAGTGTGTTCGATTATTTTAATATGCCACCATATCCCCAGAGCAGTGTCATGACATTACACATTTTGAAATGTTGGGATCATGAGAGGACACTCTTCAGAATTGGTGGAAAAGAGGTTAAACTGCATGCCGATCATGTGGCTCTGATAATAGACATGCCAAATAGAAGAGAGCCAATTAGATTGAGGATATCTCCCACTTCCAGCGTGGATGTTAGACAAATAAATGATCAACTGACAGTTTTTTTTAGCAGGATCTTTCACCCTGTTGACCTCATTTTTTATAAAGTTTTTCTTTTCTCTTAGTGCTTAGGATCTAGCCACAAGACTTTTCTTGTGACTATTCTAAAAGACTAGAGATGGATCCCACCCACATAGAAATTCAAACCACTTCTTGGCTCTCTTTGAAACTCTATGTGAATTGTCATAAATCTCCAACGCTTGGAAGGTTAAGACCAACTTGTGAGGGTTCAATGATGAATTTCCTTAGGGTCTGCAAACCTTAGGACAACCTTGGTTGGTTTGGTTCATCCATACAGTCACTTGATTGGGTTCAAATACCAAAGCAATGGTCCCGAGCCTTCCTCAACTCTTGTTGGGATTGTTATAACAACTTGTGGAAGGTTTTAAAATGAACTCTTATGAAGTTATGAGATTTGAAGGAGGTTTTCCTTGACTTAAACACTCAGACGCTACAACTTGCATAACTTACGTAAACACTGAAATTCATATCACTCACACATTTATTTGCTTCATAATTAATCGAAATTAATATTCATTTCCAAAACGATTCATCATAAAACAAAACTTAAAAAAAAAATCAAATTTGCCACTTTTTCCAACCAGACTGTAGACGAAGTTGTCCGGACGATCCCTAACGTTTAAACGGATCACGCGAGTGCGTCCGGAACGTCGATTTTATCTAAGAATGACGTTCATTTCGCTGCGGCTTCGCACGCGGGCTAAAAATACATGAATTTTCGTATCCGATCACCGAAAAAGTAATTCGAATGACTTCGGACGACCCCAGATGACAAAACGGACCGCATCAGTGCTTCCGGAACGTCATTTCGCCTAGGAGAGATTTATTTTACCACGATGTCGTGTTTGACGAAAAATGCGCGGAGAACTTTAAATAATAATAATAATAATAATATTATTATTATTATTATAATAATAAAAATATATATATATTATCCTTTTAAATCCCACGCTTCATTCTCACACGCATGGTCCTCTATCTCTCTCCCTATCCTATTCACACATGCATACAACTATATATATATATATATATATATATATATATATATATATATATATATATATATATATATATATATATATATATAAATAATAAGATATATAAAAAAAACTTATTTAAATCTCACGCCTCCCTCTCTCTCTCTAACACACGCCTCCCTTTTTCTCTCTCCCACACCTCCTCTCTCTCTCTCTCCCTCTTCTATATAAGAGCACTCCCTCCTCACCCTCCACTACCTCACTACAACGGAAGCCTTCAACCCTCCTCATCTTCTCCAACCAATAGTAGCATTCTATTCCCTCTCATGTCAACAGCAACCTTCCCAACCTCTCCATTTCCCAAACAATCTCTCTCATTTCCGCAACTCCATAACCTTCCACAGTCAATCAAAACTTCTCTTCTCCTCCTCCATCTAAGCCGAGGAAGCCTCCCCTCTGGCAAGCTGCTGACGAGCCTCTCTTCCTCTCCCTTCTTCTTCTTCCTCCTCCGACGAACCACCTCCGACAAGTTTCGCTCCAACGAACCCTTCTTGCGAGCCTCCCTTAGGTACTTCTCTGCTTCAGTTTCTTTAAGTACGCCTGATAACCAAAAAATAAAAGGAAAATTTACATGCATACCATTCACTTTCTATGTATTTTTATGAGAGAGAGAGATGGCGATTTACATAAATACCACTCAATTCTTTTACATTACAACAAAAAAAAGAGAGAAATTTACATGCACTCCACCCAATTTTTATGTATTTGTATACAAGAGAGAGAGAAAATCTACATCCATGCCACTTAATTTTTATATTTACACATTTAACACAAACTTAGAGAGTTTATGTCGGCGCTGCTCAAATATTGTGTATTTACATGTTTGGTATTTAAACGCTCACAGTTTACATGTACAAAACTCAAATCTTCTGAATTTATATGTTCAACACCTAAACTTTGATAGTCTTCATGCACACGACTCAAATTTTGTATGTTTGTTTGGCTACTAAGATTTTATATATTTACTTGCAAATTATTTAGGTTTTATATATTTACATGCAAATATGTCCACAAACTGACTTGTTAGGTGCAAATCAACTTAGGCTTTGAAGACGAAGAGGTCGACGTGACGCTGATGTGGATAAGTAGGAAATTAATGGGTATTTCTGATTTAAATAATTATAGAAACTTTAAAAATTCATAACTTGTTTAAAAAAAATGCTAAAAATAAAATTAATATACACTTGCGCTCAATAACTAGTGGAGAATAGTGTGAACTAAAAACTAAAAATATTTGCTAGTTAATTAAATGGATTAACATTGAAAATTTTTATTTTGAACTAAAATAGTTTCATAAAATACAATAAAATTAGGAAAAAAAAAATAGAAACTCTTCTTTGGTATTTTAATTAAACCATCGGTAGCAATTCAATAAAATTTTTTAGGTCATTTGGATTGAATTAAAGGAATTATGAAGTTAAAGGCCCCAAGGGTAAAATGATAATTATGGAATTTTGAACCCTAATAAAAATTTAGGTCAAACCAAAAGGTTCAAGGTCATTTGTACTAGACCGTGCTGGACTAGAGGATGTGCTAATCAACGGGTGGTTTGAATGACAAGGAGAGCCGAGCCAGAGCTCCTATGTAGAATAGTTTGCACTAGTGGCAATGATATTTAGCTCTTTCGTGACCATATCCTTAAAGTTCATATGGTATGTGACAGTAGTTCATTTCTTTTGTAGCCTCTTCCTGCCATACATGTCAAAGTTTATCCTGCTAGAGCAATAATACCACGTGAAATGCAAGCTGAATAACATTGGCGTGACATTTATAGCATTGGTGTGATTATGAATAATAGGAAATAATATGACTTCATTATTTAAAATAGAATCATTTGTGATGTGGTTGATATAGCATTCCCTTTTGCATTTCCTAAGAATTTGAATAGCATGGCAAGTTAGAATTTAGCGTACAATGAAAATATGTATTAACATGATATGAATAAATTAGAATGTTATAATTACTAAGTATATTGGCATTGCATATATGTATGGCCTGTACAGGTTAGGTGACCATTTACTTCTATCCTCCAGCATAACAACAAAAACATCGACATGTTTTTTGCAAACCACTCGTTCATTAGCACTTCCTCTAGTCCAGCACGGTCCAGTACAAATGACCTTGAATCTTTTGGTTTGACATAAAATTTTATTGGGGTTCAAAATTCCATAATTATCATTTTACCCTTGAGACCTTTAACTTCATAATTCATTTAATTCAAACTAAATGTCCTTGAAAATTTTGTTGAATTGTTACCCATGGTTTAATTAAAATTTCATAGAAGAATTTGTATTTTTTTTTCTGATTTTTATTGTATTTCTGAAATTATTTTAGTTCAAAATAAGAATTTTTAATCTTAATATATTTAATTAACTAAAACAAATATTTTTAGTTTTTAGTTCACACTATTCTCCGTTATTTATTGAGCGTAGGAGTATATTTATTTTATTTTTAGCATTTTTTACACCAAGTCATGAATTTTTAAAGTTTCCGTAATTATTTAAATCAGAAATGCCCTTTAATTTTCTACTTATCCACATCGGCGCCGCGTGGACCTCTTCGTTTCTGAAGCCTAAGTTATTTTGCACCTAAAGAGTCTAAGTTTTTAGATATGTTTGCATGTAAATATATAAAAACTAAATAATTTGCAAGTAAATATATAAAATCTTAGTAGCCAAACAAACATAAAAAATTTGAGTCGGGTGCATGTAGGCTATCAATGTTTAGGTGTCGAACATGTAAATTCATAAGATTTGAGTTTTATACATGTAAACTGTGAGCGTTTAGATACCAAACATGTAAATACACAATATTTGAGCGACACCGACATAAACTCTCAAAGTTTGTGTTAAACGTGTAAATATAAAAATTAAGTGGCATAGATGTAGATTTCTTCTCTCTTGTATGCAAATACATAAAAATTGGGTGGTGTGCATGTCAATTTCTTTTTTTTTTTTTTGTTTTTGCTATAATGTAAAAGAATCTGAGTGGTATTTATGTAAATCTCCCTCTCGCTCTCATGCAAATACATAGAAAGTGAATGGTATGCATGTAAATTTTTCTTTTTTTTTTTGTTATCAGGCGTACTTTAAGAACCCGAAGCAGAGAAGTGCCTAAGGAATGCTCGCAGGGTTCGTTGGAGCGAAGCTCGTCGGAGATGGTTCGTCGGAGGAGGAAGAAGAAGAAGGGAGAGGAAGGGAGGCTCGTCAACAGCTTGCCAGAGGGAAGGCTTGCTCGGCTTAGATGGAGGAGAAGAAGAGAAGTTTTGGTTGGCTATGGAAGGTTATGGAGGTGGGGAAATATGAGAGAGAGAGAGAGAGAGAGTTTGTGAAATGGAGAGGTTTGGAAGTTTTATGTTGACGTGAGAGGGATTAGAATGTTGCTCTTGGATTGAGAAGATGGGGAGGTCTGAAGGCTTCCCTTATGGTGAGGTGGTGGAGGGTGAGGAGGGAGGGCTCTTATATAGAAGAGGGGAAGAGAGAGAGAGAGAGAGGTGTGGGAGAGAGAAAAAGGGAGGCGTGAGAGAGAGAGAGAAAGAGGAGGCGTGAGATAGAGAAAGAGCGGGAGGAGTGAGATTTAAATAGGTTTTTATTTTATATTTTATTTCATACACATACATACATACATCACTGGAAATGAAGGTTCTCTCCGATGATGTTAAATTTACTTTAGTTGGGAAATTCCAATTTGGTCACCCCAAGATGGATTTAGTTAGAAAATTTTTTGAGAATCTGAAACTTATTAGTGGATGGAAATTGGGAGTGTTAGATGACAGACACTTACTCGTTCGAATACAAAAGGAAGAAAGTTATCTTAGAATCTTTGCTCAATAATCCTTTTTGGTTCTTGCATCTGCATGAAGCTTATCGAATAGACTCTCGATTTTGACTCGATCTAAGGAGCCTCCTACTCGTTTCTATGTGGTTCAAGCTTTCGGAGCTTCACTTCGTTTGTATAATCCACGTCTTTGTACTGACATTAGCCGAGCTCTCGGTACTCCTCCTCGGAGTTGGTTCTCCTGCTTTCGATGGGGTCTCTCGCGGTGGTGTCGGGGTTCGAGTGGAGAGGGATTTCACTCTCCACGATGTGGATCGTTTTTGGATCAGCGATGGTGCGGATGAGTTTTGGCGAGGAGGTCGTGGTGGAGAGCGGAGTCTCTCTTTTGCAGCATTGCGAAAATGTTTGGGTACGTTAGAGACACCTGCTATAGATCACATCCTCCACTCGAGGAAAAGTTTCTTGGCGCCTTCATCATTATTGGAAATTCGCAACATAGAGTTGACGCTACACTTGGCTCGGGAGATTAGGGTAGCATCCGATGCTTGATAAAAGTTTAAACTCGAGTGACATGCGTTTGTCGGGAGAGTCTCAGCTCGAGTTATACAAGTGCCGCTCCGGAGACTACAGTGGTTCATCGAACAAGTTGAAGTGCGGCACTTCTTCTGTGCTGCATGGCCGTCCGAGGGCTACTCGACCGTCCAGCTCTAACAGATACATCCAAACTTTCAGCAAAAAAGAAGAATTCTCCTACCAATTGTCGAACCCACCGGTAAGAATCAGCAGGACTCTATGGAAGAGGAAGAAGTGGAAGAAGAAGATGATGGAGAAGACTGACAGGTTTATCATTCTCGAGGGAAGAAGAAGCCTGGGGTTACACTCCTCTTTAAAGATGCCTCGGTGACTCGAGGCGATGGAGTAGCATTAAGAGATTCTACTATGGATCTCCGAAACAGATGCGAGAGTATCGCGTTCTCGCTCTTGACTTTGTTTTGTAATTGTTGAATATTTTGGATCTTTTTGTTAACGTTGTATCGTAGGGGAAGGGCTCCATGGGCCCTCTCCTCAAGCCACTGTAACCGCTTTTAAATCAATATAGGCCCTAGGGCTCTCTCTCTCTCTCTCTATATATATATATATATATATATATATATATATACATACATACATACATACATACATATATAAACTGCATGCATGCATGAATAGGATAGGGAGAGAGATAGAAGGTCCTGCGCGTGAGGGGGAAGCGTAGGATTTATAAGGATAGTATATTTTTATTTTTATTATAATAATTATAATTATAATAATAATATTATTATTATTTAAAGTTTTTTGCGTATTTTTTGCTAAACGCGCCATCGTGGTGAAATGAACATCCCTCCTAGGTGAAATTGACGTCCCGGATGCACTGGCGCGGTTCGTTTCGTCATCTTGGGTCGTCCAGAGTCATTCAGATCATTTTTTTGTGATCGAATACGAAACGATAATTCACGCATTTTTAGCTCACGTGCGAAGACGCAGTGAAATGAACGTCATTTCCAAGTAAATCGACATTTCAGATGCACTCGCATGATCCGTTTCGTTGTTCGGGGTCGTCCGGACAACTTCGTGGACGTTCGGGTCAGAAAAAGTGTCGAATTCAATTTTCTTCGAAATTTTGTTTGGTGATCGATCGTTTTGGAGATTAATTTTAATTTTGATTAATTATGAAGCAAATAAAGGTGTAAGTGAATTGAATTTCAGTGTTTACGCAAGTTTTAGCGTTCGTGAATGTTCAAGTCAAGGAAAGTCTCATTCAAATCTCATATCTCTACAGAGTTCATTTTAAAACATTCCATAGGTTGTTCCTAACCATCCCAACCTGAGTTGAGGAAGGCTCGGGACCATCCCTATGAGTTTTCTCGAGAAGTCAAAGGGTGCTTTGAGTGGGTCAAGAGAATTGGTGTGTTCAAGTGAGTGTATGGATAAACCAAATCAATCAGGGTTGTCCTAAGATTTACAGACCCTAAGGAAATTCATCATTGAACCCTCACAAGTTGGTTTTAACCTTCCAAGCATTAGAGATTTATGACCATTCACATAGGGTTTCAAAGAGAGCCGACAAGTGGTTTGAGTTTCTATGTATGTGGGCTCCATCTCTAGTCTTCTAGGATAGTCACAAGGAAAGTCTTATGGCTAGATTCTAAGCACTAAAAGGAAAGAAAAACTTCATAAAAAAATGAGGTAAACAGAGTGAGATATCCCGCTACAAAAAACTTTGTCAGTTGATCATATATATTTCTGGCATCCACGCTGGATGAGGGAGTTTTCGTCCATCTAATTGATTCTCTTCTATTTGGCATGCCTATTATCAATGTCACATCGTCGGCATGCAGTTTAACCTCTTTTCCACCCATTCTGAAGAGTCTCCTCTCATGATCCCAACATCTCAAAATGTGTAATGTCATGACATTGCCCTGGGGATATGGTGGCATATCAAAATAATTGAACACATTCATTTCCTTTAAATTATTCATAGTCTTCTCTGAAATGAGATGTCTAATTGTATCCAAGACGCCTCTTACTGTAGATAGACGACATCTACTATTGAAAGTCATTGTGCTCATAATATTGCAAATTAAATGAATCAAACACATGAATTACGACCACAAATACCAAAGCAATAGCAGCCCCAAATTAACCAAATCACCTCATTAACACCCATATGGAGCTGCATTTTAATTGTTATTCATGTGTTATTCATGTGTTATGGAGGTGCTTCTGATGTATTATTCTTATTTAAAAATCAATAACGCCTCAATAATACCTCCATAACATATAAGTAATAAATCAACATAAGTTATTTGTGTGTGATTGGTGTTCTCACCCTAATAACAATTAATAACATATCAATAACACATCAATAATACATCAATAACACATCAATTACAGTGACAAGTGCTTTTGAGATGTTATTGTTCTTTAAACAACCATAATACCTTAACAACACCTCCATAACACAAGAATAATACATCAATAGAGGTTATTATTTTGTCATTGATTTTATCACTTAATTAACACAACAATAACACACCAATAACACATTCATAACACAACAATACACATACAAATGACATAAAACTTGATGGTTTTTTTTTGTATTATTGATGTATTATTAATGTGTTATTGGTGTGTTATTAATGTATTATTCATGTGTTATTGCTGTGTTATTGAATAACCTCTGTTGGTGTGTTATTATCGTGTTATTGATATGTTATTGATGTGTTATTGGTGTATTATTGGTATACTATTGATGTGCTATTTGTGTGATATTGGTGTACTATTGATGTGTTATTGGTATATTATTGATGTTTTATTGATAACCTCTATTGATTTGTCATTCATGTGTTATGGTGGAGCTTTTGAGGAGTTATTATTGTGTACACAATAGTAGCACCTCAGTCACAATCATTTCAAGGTTATTTAACAAGGAAAACTAATTTTATTCCATTCTAAATGAAAATGTAGCATCATACCTAGATTTTATGGAACTGCTAGACTCCATGGTTGTGTATTTCACGAATACGACGATGTAATGAGCAATCTAGGTTTCTGTCACTGAAAATCGTTGCTGAATGATTCAGTTGAATAATGCGTTACGAAAGACTAGGGTTTCGCCGAGGAAGGATAGGGACGCAGAACTTCAAACCGATGCAATATTGCCGAGAAAATGACGAAAAGTGTCTTTTAAATGAAGCGTAGCAATCTACGGGTTGGATTCGGGCCGGATCAGGTGTTAAATTTCATTTATTTTCCCTCATCTTCTCGATGGTGCTGGGATTCCACGTGCCTCCCGTGGATTGGATTCCGCACGCAACCGTGCAAAGTACTGTTATTAATATTTTTTCCTTCTCAAAGCTCTCGATTGAGCTTCCTACAAGCTGCACGCTCCTTCCCTTCTCCTATGCAAGCCGCACACGATAGAGATCCCGCGAGCCCCTCCTCCCCCCTAAGAACTCGATTCAAGCTTCTCACGCTAGGAAGCGTGCACAAATGTTGAAACGACTGTTTCATTAATCTTCACCTTCCTCCTCTTGTTGCTCGCGACAGTCAACAGTGGCCTCTTCATGCGAGGAAAATTGCTGCACAAGCTCTCCTTCCTCTTCTGCGGCTTGGTTAGGGCTTGAATGGCTTGACTGGTGCGTATGAGGGGTTTGTGACTTCGTCCCCTTTTCCTCCTTTGCTCGCAGGACACTAGAATGACAACGACGCAAGAGGAAAACTCGCGTGAGTCATTCGAGCCCTCCTGGTAGCCACTCAAGCTTCGCCTTCTTCCTCTTTTCCTTTTGTTCTCCTTCCTTTACCTCACTCTCTTCCTCTCACTTTTCCCCTGTCTCTCTCGCACTCTTCTTCGCTCTCTGTGTGTGAGGTCAAATGAGAGCACACGAGAAATAAACCTGGTCTTAACTCTCCCAAGGGTGGTGCGATCTAGCTAGAATGACATCTGCACGGCATGTCGTTACCAACGAAGTTATATTATATTATTTTTATTTTTATTTTATTTTATTAATTTTTCTCTTATTAATTTAATTTATAATAATAATTATTATTACAATTAACTTCTTATATCGACTTATTGAACAAAGAGAAATTGTTCTGATGAATTTTTAAAAGGTTTTTAACTTTTTTTCTTATTTTTTATTTTTACATTAAAGATGATGATTTGCCGTGGGACACAACATTTGAAACTTCATCTGTTGTTTTAGTTGTAAAATCTTTAACCCTTAGTATTTTTTGGTTAACTATGGATATCTTTATGCGTGCTGGAGCTTAATTGCTCAAGTATCACTGTCAATCTGGTTACCAGTATGATTCCCGATAGGCTAGCATCTTGCCTGTGGACTTCACTACGTACTAAAATTTGGAGTACTAAAATTTGGAGAAGACCTGATAAGTGCTAAAAATAAACGTAACCTTTCAATTAAAAAATAATTCATTAAATATTATAACGGCTTCCATCATTGGCAAAATTTAGGTATTTCATAAAAAAATAATAATAAATCAAAAAACAAAAACGAAAAGAAATAATTGATTTTCTTGGGGCTTTTTAGGTTTAATTCCTGAAGTTTGCACATGTTTCTTTTAAATTTATTGATTTGATAAAATACCAGTCTTGACATATAGAGTGCATGTTAACGATTCAATTATTTATAATAGTTATGTATGTAAATAACATCAATTAAAATTAGAGAATAATTTTATCTATGAAGGTTATTCTGTTGAATGTCTATTTGCATTACTAAGCTATAGTTCTTGTTCTTCATCAAGCCTTATTCTTAACTTGGGACTGGCTTTAGGTTTTCTCATTTTCTTTTTATTCCTTTTGAATGTTGTGAGACTAGTTATATTTATTAATCCCTAATCTCTTTGAATAACATTATCCATGTTACCTCAAGTCTAGTTATTTTCCTTTGTAATTCTTCAATCCTAATTTTGTCTTCAAATATAATGAGTTATTTTATTTTAATTTTGTTGTATTTATAAAACCAACTTAGTCTATTTTCAAAGTTCTTATCGCAATAGATGTTACTTCAATCATCCCTATGATATAATTATTTCTCATTTTATCTTTCCTCATTCTACCACACATCTATATTAAGATTTTCATTTTTGTTATACGAAACTTAGTTATTGACTATCTTTTAATATAGAACATTGATTCATATAGCGTAAGTTTATTCTTGTGAAATCTACATTCAAATCTTTATAATATCTTCTTTTTCCATAATAGTCTGGATGCATTTCTCTATATTAACCACCCAGTTTTAATTGGAGAAGTTAAATCTTCATTTTTATATATATATATATATATATATATATATATATATATATATATATATATATATTTCAGTTTTATAGACACGAGATAAATGCCTATCACATATGGTTATCGTTATATCTTTGAATATATTGTTAGATAATTGCTAATGTCACTATAATTTTATTTGAAATTATATTCTTTTTATTTCTATTAATCCTAAATTATTTATCTGCTAAATATTTTTATATTCTTCTAATTATCACTTATTTTAGTAGACATCTCATCTATTAGATTTTTCATTTGCAAAGGTATACACCAAGGTTCTCACTTTGAATGTCTTTCTACCATCCTTTCGTGGTCTCATCTTATCCCTTTAACATTCAATTTATGTCATGTAAATTTGCTTGGGAGCACAACATTGTTTTATAGAAAAAAAACATTAAACCTTGTTCATTGTTGATTCTACTTTGGAACAGTCTTGTTGATATTGGAGTTAACCCAAACCATCCCTCGAATGACACATTTTTTTGCTGCAATCAAGAAAGTACAACAACAACACTTTGACGGAACAAGTCAAGCATGAAAAACAGTAAACAACAGTAAATACTATAGGAATAATAAAAGAGATAAAACAATGATAGGAACGACCCTTCTTAAGGAAGTGAGACATATTCGGGGGCGTAACGCTAGAGCAGCAGTGTTGGCAATTCGCTGGAGAGAGCCCGGGAAAACTGGTGGCTGCGGTAAGGGACAGGCGACTGGAAGCTACAGGGGAGAACAGGCGGGCCGCTAGAAGGTAACCAGAGGGGGTTGGGGGGGGAACAGTGCTGGAGGCTTGCTAGGAAGAGTTAGGGGGGCCTGGCGGCTGTTGGGAGGAGATCAACAGGCTGCTGGAAGGGAACTGGAAGGAGAGGCAGCAAGGTCGGTGACTGGCGGGATGGGTCTAGAGTGACAGGCAGCAATTGGAATGCACTGGGGACGGCAAGCGGTCTGCGAGGATGTAGTTGACAGCAGGGTTGAAGGAAAGTAATCACCACCTTGGTTGAAGTACAACCGAAACACTGCTCACTTCCGGATACAACCCTCTGGAGGACAAATCAACACAAAAGAAATCTGCTTACACTTAAGAAAATAACAAACATAAATAGGAGGGGAAGGGATGACAACAAAGGCAAGATCTTGAGAAGGAAAGAGGTGAAGAAGGGAAGGAGGCGAGCGAAGCGTATGATCTGGGCCAGAGGATAGTGCGAATGATTTAGGGCGAAACAACTGAATTGGGCACCTTAATACCGTGGAATGGTTCGACCCAGCAAGGAAGGCTGGACTCGCACCTTATCACGCCTAGTCAACGGGCATGAACTAAATTGCCCCGCGTCACTTGTACATTATTTAAATTTTTTATTTATTTTTTTTGTTTTAGAAGTTGAGTTGATAGAGAGAGATTTGATTGTCTCGCTACTATAGACATCACAATTAGAAAAGTTGAGTGAACATACTACAAATGATTTTTATTGAAAAAACTTGGAAAGGCAAGAACCATCGGCTCTTGTCCAGTTGAAAAAATATTATTAATATTTGACATAAGTTATAGATGATTTCTCTTCCACGTGCATGAAAAAGGATTCAATATAATGCATGAGAAATTGAGGTGTTAGTAGTATTGTTGTTGGTGACATAATAAAATAATCATGGAAATGACGCAACTTGCAAATGTCAGGGAGGCCACTAGAGGTGTTTGGATCAATTTTCTCTTGGGAGTGGTGATGACGTGATCTAAAGACATTAATAGGTAGCATGAGAAGGCCACACAATCCATTAGAGGTTGTTGGGTCGGACTCCTTTGGGGTCGGAAATTTTGTGACATATATTTGACAAAGCAGCTTGATAAGATATTGGAAAATGCTAGAGTGTGGTTGGTTCGGTTCTCCCTCAGAGTTGAAGATGGCACAAGTTGAATTTGTCGATGGGGTGATTCATGGAATTTGGAGGTGTTGATGTCGTTAGTTTTGTACGGTAGTTGAAACAATCCTTTTGGAATAATTGGATACAAGGGCAACTGGAGGTTGGTAGGTGATGGAGGATGATTGATATATATCATTCTTCCTGAATGAGAGGAGATTATGTAACTTGGGAGCTAGAGATCTTTTATGGGCGGTTAATAGGGTGTGCTTGAATTTGGCAAGCAATTTGGTGGCTATCGAGGTAGTTGTGGGTCAGACTACTAGCATTTGGCAAGCAACTAAAGCATCTAGATATGGCAGGTGGTGATGATGTCAAAACATCATGTACTTGGCATAATTATTAGCGATGTGCATACTAAGTAATGATAGATGTTTAGATGATGGATGTTCGACAATAATCTACATCATTGAATGGTGAATGTTGAGCAACAATGGGCATATAAGAATGGCATTTTGTTGGACAACTGGAAGTCAAGCAATCACAATAATCAAAGTATGAGAGCTGTTCAACAATGATGACTATAAGTAACTATGATTGTCCGAAATTTTGGGATGTCAAGCTTCTAATTTTATGGGATGAAGAATGTTGCTTGGCAACGGGCACCAGGCAGTTAAGAATTTAGAGTAGTGACGAGTATTGAGGGACAACTGTTGTCGAGTGATAATGGACATTGTGGAATGTCATGCATATGGTAATGATAAGCATTGAGTGTTGAGGGCTACAAGAATTTAGTGGCTGTGGGCGGCTGTGGACATTCTAGAATATGCAAAGTTGGTGGATGATAGATGTTGGATGATATGAATATTGGTGGCGACCAGCTTTTGGGGATGATGCTCATAAGGTTTTTTATGGATATTGGGTGACAAAATGTCTTAACAAATGAAGAGGATCCATTTTAAAAAAATAAAGAGCATGAACCAATAATAGATATCTACTAGGGAAGGGAAGTATTGCTTTGATTAGAGCTTAGAGTTCATCATGAAAGGTGTCATGTGGGCAATTTTTGCTGTGAGATTGGTGATGATTTACCATTATACTTGATAGTTTATGGGCCTGGTGTGTCAACTGAGTAGAGCTGGTAGCGTCGATAAAGCTGTTAACAAGCACTGAAGTCAGGGGAGGATTCCTGGTCTGATGGTAAGAGATTGCCACACTAACTTCCTTTGATAAACTATTATTGAATCATGATAGATGAGGAGGGAGGTGGGATCCTAGGAGATAATGGCTTAATAGCGCAGTTTGTGTGATTCACATAAAGATCAAGGATCTTGAACTTGATTTCATCCATGTGTTAGATGTGGTCTTTCAAGGACGTGTTAGTACCACTTTCATTGGTAGGATTCCTCTTTTTGGTAGAAGAATAGCTAAAGCTTGGTCTTGGTTCAAAGAAGGTTTCTTGAATGGTGGAAGTTGGGGTGAGACCCCATGTTAGGGGTTACGTGCTTCTCCATTGTGAGGCAGGTTGCCATCATTTAGTGGATCAAGAAACGACATGATGATTTTCTACGGATTGTGTTGAATTATTCCTACGGATTGCATTAAATTATTGCATGTTAAAATGTTTAAGCACTAGAGAGGTTATTATATCTTAGAGGTATATGAAGGGTCCATAGATTAATATAAGATTGCAAGCAGCACTTAAAGGACATTAATTTTGTATAAAAAAGTGAAAAAATTACTAAGGTCTAATCTTAAGTTTAAATAGTTACGTTAGTTTAAGTCGGGAATTACAGAGGTTCGCCCATCCATGTAAGTGGATTTCTCGGTACAATGTAAAAGACCTATTTTGCGAGGAACATTTCCTACAGTGCCAAAAGGTTTTTTAAAATGGCGAGTTTGAACAATTTTAACGTTCATCGTCTCTTGTTGATGGTCATCCCTTTTGCCAAGAACTCTTTTTACCACCAAAGTATGAGATGTTCTCTGCCAAAAAAGTATTTTACATTGTTCTCTTGTTTTCTTCAAAATGGATGGCTTGCTAATGGTCTGCAATGGCTATTAATAGTGAATTCTTTGATTGACGAGTAGACAGAAATGTTTTGGAGACCCAAATGGTCAGATGGTGTTGATTGGTCTACATTTTTGTGGTCAATTGGTAGGAATAATTTTACTGGTGTTCTTGTTTTAATAATTAGCTGACGCAGGAGTTGTTATTTTATTTCCTTTTTTATGTTAGCAGTGGTGACACAATTGTAATTAGTTGTTATTTTTTGTTGTGAGGAAAAGGGTGTAAGTGGCCTTTTTATGAAACTGCAGGCAGTTCTGGTTAACCAATTTTTCCCTTCAAGTCCTGTATCCTGGGTTTGAGGCGTCCCAGGTGGTGCTTGGCCCCTTTTTTCTTGATTTCTTCTCTGAATTCCTGAAGTATATTCTTCCAGTTGTTTCTTTTCTCTGTTGCTGTTCGAGCTAGCTTCCATTTTGTTTTATTTTCTCTGTTGTGGTACTAACTTGGTATTAGAGACAGCACTCTTCCATCCAGATTTCCTCCCATCGAAACAGCAGGCAAGAGTAGAATCAGGATGGCGCCTACAAGAAACAAACGTCCAACTGAAGAATTAGTTGTGGAAGACTTGCTAAGAGAAATTTGTCGGTTGCAAGAAAGATTGACGGTTCCTCAACAGCGGGATCCTAGAGAACGCCAAAATGAGTCTGGAAACGAAGTGATTGGAGAAGAAGAAAACCCATTCTATCAAGAAGTATCTTGCGGGAATGACAATCCTTCACGAGCATTAAGGCGTGGAAATCGACGAAAATCTACAGATTTTGGAATCAAAATCGGCATTTCTGACTTTGAGGGAAGATTGGATCCAATTGAATTTGTCAATTGGCTTCATATTGTTGAACAAATTCTTGAATTTAAGTACGTGCTACAAGAAGATGTTGACAAACTTGTGGCGATCAAATTAAAGAAAGCATTCCTTTGGTTCAAATTAAAGAAGAACACATCCCTTTGGTGGAAAAGCTTGAAGAGGACTTGACAAAGAGACATATAATCACTTCTTGGACCAAAATGACGAAATAATGCAATGGAAATTCTTACCTGAGCATTATCAACAAGGAGTCTTTATTTGGCTTCATAACGGACAACAGCAATAAATGACTTGGGCTGAAATGCATCCTCACTGTGCCTGAAGTGCACACCATTGGCCCATTTTTAGATTTACTACGACCAATCATTCCTAATGTCGTGCGGCTACAATCTTTCTGGACACTTCATACTTTAGTTGTTAAGGTAGAGAAACGACAACAGTTTGGAAGGACCACCCAAAACTAAAATGCTTCAAGTAAAGCCCCTAGCTTAAAACTTTTCACTAGAGGAAAGCGAGGAGAATTTAGTGAGAGCAAAGGAGGACCTTTGAATTAAGGAGCCATGGGTTTGGACATATCGCTTCAAATTGTCCGAATTGCCATTTCATTTGTTGAAGAATTGAATCTGGATGAAACAGTACAACAAGAGGGTGATGACAATTTTCTCATTGAAGAACAAATTTTTTCGGGGGATCAGGGAGATTTTTTAGTTCTTCGACAACTCGTGATTACTTAACATAGTTCCGACAAATAATGGCTTCATCACAATATTTTCAAGGCAAGGTGTACCGGGCATGACAATTGCAAGCTTATTCTCGATAGGGGGAGTTGTGAAAACGTGGATAAAATATAAAATATGCAAAACAAATAAAAGGTTAGGGAAGGAAAGGCTTGTCTTAGTTTTGGGCTCAAATAGGTGCGGCTCGGGCTGGAGTAAGATGCTGGGGTTGGTTCGGATCACACAAGCTTCAGTAAAGTGGCTAGGTTTTACTAGGAGTTGTGCACGATCAGGGCAAGTTGGGGGGAACTGTTTTGATGCAGGAAGGGAGAGATGTAGACGAAGGGTTTCGGTCTGGGATTCATGCAGGTTAGGGCAATTAGCATCACATGAGTTTCAGTGTCGAGAAGCATTGAGCGAGACCTGTGAAAATTGGAGAAGGCGAAGGATTTGGTGATTTCAAAAAGGGAGGCGGGAGTGGCACTGTCTTAGGCGAAGGATTCATGCAAACAGGGAACGGTTGGGCTCCATCATTCAGTTGAAATTCATCCACGCTCCATCATTCAGTGAGTCTTACTTTGGCCAGCCAAAAATCATAGTCAACCAACAACAATAATTAGACTCACCTAAGTCTACAACAGGCTAAATAGTAGAAAAATAAAACCCTAGCTATATTAAAGCTTCTTTATAAAAGTGCTAGTTTTATGTTGCACACCAGAAGCACAAAAATATCATAAAATACTTCTTGGACCAAGCATCCTGCTGCAGCATCAGGCCACCTATTCTAACAGATTGTGCTTAGTACAATTATTCTTTTTAGCACCTATAAAAAGGCGTAGCAGTTATAATTATTTTTTATTTAATAAGTGCCCCATTAAACACAGCTTGCTACAGATTTTTGAACCGGTTCTTTCTCTGGTTTAAAGCGCATTCGTTGTAGCCTTCTGAATTTCAGCAATAATATTCACGTGGTTTGGGTTGGGTTAACTTTAGTATTACCATCCAATTCTTATATTTTACATGTCCAAAACCTAAACTTTATTGTTTACATTTACACCACTTATATATCTTTCATACCATATGAAAAATAGCACTATTTCAACTTTTAAAGGCTAAAATACATCTTTTCATGCAGTAGATAACCTGACATAGATGTAAAAATTAAAGTTTAGGCGTTAGATATATAAATACATAAGAATTGTGGTATGTATGTAAATATTCCTTATAGCTTACATACCATGCAATTTCTATGAATTTACAAATTTAACACCAAAGTTTCGCTTTGTACATTATACCTCCCAAATCTTTCTCAGCACATCATATATATATATATATATATATATATATATATATATATATATATATAAATTTTTGTGTTAGATATATAAATCTTCGTATTTTTTTTTATGAAAGAACCTATCAAAAATATTTATTTATGTTTGAATTATGAAACTTCTACAGGGAAATTGCAAACACACCATAGTGTTCAGAGACTTGAGATTGATCCATCCAGACGATTCACACAACAGGGCAGATTACCCTCTCCTCACTTTCCAAATCAAACCTCGTAAAAGAAAATGCTCCGTCTGTCAGATCTATCAGGCAACAAAAATGACCGTTGAGGATAAGTGGGCCCCGGATGATCCCTCTTATTTCTGCATCAAATGCTATTTTCTTCTTCATTACAAGGAAGATAACACTTTATTGTATCCTCATACTGTATATGATTACTTTCATGAGTAAAGTAAATTATAAATTGCTGATACAACCCTGCTTGTTCTGAAACAATTGTGTGGTTTTTACATACATACCACCTAATCCTTATGTATTTACACCTTTTCATGCATAAGATGAGGCGGTATATATGTAAAAAAATAAAAAGTTTAGTTGTTAGATATGTAAAAACACAGGAATTAAGGGGTATGTATGTAAATCATCCAACAATTATTGCTTCATTCGCTTCACATGTTCTGTACTAGTACTGGTTTTGTTCCAAGCCTTTGATATTTTGAAATTTTCTTTCTTTTCTATTGAGTTTAAAAGTTTATTTCTTGAGATTTTGATTTTTATGCTCATGGCACTTGGGGGCAAAATAATACATTCAGACTCCGCACGTAGAGTTACGTGCGGAGCCTAATCTATGGGAGCCACGTGGAGTCTCGCAATTACGTGGAATAATACAAGAATAACACGAAGGATTATCCTTCGTGTTACTCCGCGGTTAGCGGTGATTTGGGTGGAATAACTCGGGGAATATTCCTCCATGTTATTCCGCGTTATTCATGTGTTATTTTGGTAGTATTGTAACACCGGGAATATTCCCTCGTGTTATTCGACGTTATTCAACTGTTATTGTGGTAGTGTTGATATGTTATTGTGGTGGTGTTACAATACCACCACAATAACACTTGAATATCGCGGAATAACACGGAGGAATATTCCCGTGTTATTTCGCGTTATTCCCCGTATTATTCCTCCCAAAACACCGCAAACCGCGGAGTAACACGAGGAATATTCCTTCGTATTATTCCCGTGTTATTCCGTGTTATTGCAGGATTTCACGTGGCTCCCATAGATTGGGTTCCGCTCGTAACTCTACGTGCGGAGTCTGGATGTAATATTTTGCCTTTATCTACGATTATAATGTGTATTTTCATTTGTGAAGTTACCAATAATGATAATTTTGTATGGTATGGAAGACGGGGGTGTTACAAAAATAAAAATCAAAGCTAAGGTTTAATATGTAAATATATAGGAATTGTGTGCATGTGAATGACCCAACGTGTTCATTACTGTACCTGCAAGCTTAGTGTAGCAGCTTCTCTGGGCATTAAATTTATGCGGGATCTACACGCATTTTCCCATTTTTTATGTGTCCAATAATTCAATTTTGATATTTATTTATAGGGGCATTTGCATACATCCCTCACCATTTCTATGTATTTACATAGCCAGCAACTAAATTTAATTTTTTTACAATTATACCACCCAAAATGTGATAGCACAACAAAAAGACCATTTTAATTTTATAGCAAGTGAAATCCACTTTGGCACGCAGGGCTGTCAAAAAAAGCTCTTTGTTTGCGAACAGTTCGTGTTTGGTTCGTCAATGAGTTTGTGTTTAATTTGTTTGATAAGTAAACTAGACAAACGCGAACAATCTTTTTTCGTTCGGTTAGTTAAATGAATCAAACACAAATAGTGATATGTTTGTTTATATTTGAATTATTACTGTTCTAAATATAAAATAATTATATATAAAAATTTTATGATATTTAAAAAAAATAAATTTTATAAATTATAATATATAATAAATTAATAATAATAATAATATATTAATATATTATATTAGTAATATACTAATATTAATATTATATATAAATATAATACAAGTTATATTATTTATATATATTAATATTAGGGCTGTCACTTGTTCATTAAGAAATAAAAACGAACAATAATTTCACGAACAATTTCAAATACGAGCTTATTTTAAACAAGTTAACTTTCAAACGAAATGAGCACACGCAAGTTATGTTTGTTCGTGTTCGGTTTGTTTACACCCTTATTGGCACGCATAGGTGGGGCATATATATGTAAAAATTAAAGTTTGATTAGATCTGTAAATAAATAGGAATTGAAGGGCATGTATGTAAATTTTTCTTACTTGCATGGCATTTTAGTGTCATGATTATGTCGAATATAAAAAAAAGTTGTCTATTTCACATTAGAAAGTATAATTATAGTATTTTTGATATGATATGATGATAAAGATTTGGGTGTCATATTATACATATTTAAATTTTATTGTTCATATGATATTATATATTGTTAATCAAGTTGACCAAAATCACTCAGATTGGATATAAGATTAAAATTATTAAATTTATAATAATGGTTAATATTTTATTCACAACAAAATTAAATTTAATAATGTATATTATAATCCCAGAAAATCTTATGAGCTAAAAAGTACAAAGGAGCTAGCACAGAAGGGCCCGAAGATGGAAGGCCAAGTGCTCATATTTGAAGAGTAAGGGCTCACAAGCGAAAGACTAAGGGTCCGTTTGGGACAGTTTATTTGCTGCAGTGGCGTTTTGAAAACGCACATGTTCTGTTTCGTTAAACTGCATTTTGGCAGCTTATGCGTTTTCAAAACACAGAAAACAACTTTTTCATACAGCACATATCTAGGTGCGGTGGCAGCTTTCTGGCTGCAATCTAACTTTTTCAAAAAAATAAAATTTTGTAATAGCCACTGCACCTAGCTTATCAGTAGATTATTTTTAATCAGCTTATAAACAGATTATTCAATAAGCTGCAGTTGCCCCAAACATACCCTAAGAGTTCACCAAACAAAAAATCAAGCGTCCATCAGCGAAAGACTAATGGTTCACCGGCAGAATTCCAAAAGATCAAAGTTAATAGAGCCAAGCAAAGCGATCCTGTTTCTCATTACAACCCGATTCAAGGAAAGAATTCAATATCATAGCTATCTCGTAAACACCTTTAAAATTCCTCATTTACTTTTCAAATAAATAACTCTTTATTTCTATCTCATATCTTAGACTCTATTTTTTTGCGCGAGTTACAATCAAAACAAGATTCAACACATATTAATAAATTAAAAAAAAAAAGGGCAGCAATGAGTGGAGATCAACACTACTATACATCATCTATCTTCAGTTTTAAATTTGCTCAAAATTATTAAAAAAAAAAAACAAATTATTTCATCAAAACTCTGAGCTGAGCTTTCTCGCACTCCAACCCAGCGGCGCGGCCGCGATCTCTTTCCCTCCCATATGCCGGCGACGGAACCCTAAACGCTCTCGAAAACTCCACGAACCCATTCATTCCTCTTCTGATGTGCGGATTTTCCGCCTCCCTTCCCATTTTTTCTCTACCCTGCCGGCCGGCGACTACACATTCGACCTCACCGGTCTTCTGCACTATATTACCAGAAACCTCTCTCAGCCTCTCCTCCAGAAGGATAGCTGCGTGGGCGAGCTTCATCTTCACTCTCTCCTCTCTCCACGTCTCCGCGAGCTTCAGCATCCGCCGATCATCGTCCGCCTCTCTGACCGCGCGATCCGCGGCCTCGCGGCACCGCGCCGTCTCAGCCTCAGCATCAGCACGGGCACGACGCTCGTCGGCCAGTTCGCGTGCGAGGGATTTGGCGAGTGATTCAGCCGCGCGGCGCTTGCGACGCTCGAGATCGAGTTCTGCGCGGAGATCGCTGATTTCTGCGAGGGCGAGTGGGAGTTCGTCCATGTCGGTGGAGATGGGGTTGTGGTGGGGAGAGGGAGGTGGAGGCGTGGTTTCGTAGGGGGTGAGGAGATGGGGGGAATCCGACAGGAAGTGGGGGTTGTGATAAAGTTTCCATGGAGGGGAGGTATCGGCTGCCATTACTGAGAGGATGGATGGGGTCGGATCCGGTACGTATATGGCTTTAAAATTGTGATTTTAGTGCTGTGCTGCTGCTGCAACTTTTCATCTTTGTTTTTCTTTTTCGCTTTGCTTTCATGGATATTGGATTGTGAACTGAGTGGAGATCTTTATGAGGAGAAAAGTGGGGGAGGAATGAGGGAAGGTTGGAAGGGGAGAATGGTAGGTCCCTCTAAACCTAACGCAGCCTCACATGAATCCTTCCTTCCCCCTCACTTCTTGTCACGATGCATTCATTCCTCATCCATTGAGGGGCACTGCATCTTTTCATTTTTTTATTACTATGAAGAGGAAGAAATGGAAAACAAAAATTATATTATATGGCTTTGGTGACATAAAAGCCCATTGACTGAGTCGAGTTTTGGGATATGCAGTGATCTTTTGTGTGTGAAGTTCTGCAAGTTTTTATCATTGCGTGTTTGGATTGTGGAAGTTTTTTTTGTTGATGAAGCATAAAATTTACATATCACCCAAATTCCTTGTATTTTTTTTTTAATCCATCCAATTTTCTATGTATTTATATATCTAAAATGTACTTTTACATTTATTACATTTATTATTTTAATTTCTAAATAGTGAAATGCTCATTTTCTTGCATGTATAATGTGACATATATGTAAAAATTAAGTGGTTTGTATTTAAACCTTTCTAAATTTAAATGTGAATTAGGGCATCTATGTAAAAATGTGAATTAAATGGTTTGTATTTGTCAAGGTTTACTGAAACAACACTTGTCAAATCCAGATTTAGGAAGAACCAAAAAGGTGTTTTTTTCTTAATGAAGATGACAGAAGTTTTGAGGCAAGAACCTTGAAATAGAAAATAAAAACACACAAAATTAAGAATAGTTGACAAAATATGGTATAAATCATCTATATATTTAATAAATTTATTATCATAAGCTAAATTGCTAAATCATGTAATAAGGTGATCACTTAAAATTGAAATATATGATGAGGATCAACAATCTAATACTCACTTTTTAACATTTTCAATATCATATATAATAATTGCATCATCCTTTGATTCAGTTTTATTTGCATCCTTAAAATCTTTTTCAATCGCTATATTTTTTTCTTCAAATAACACTAAATTATGTCTAATTTATATTAAAAAAGAGTGCTAATACATCTGAGGGTTTGTTTGGCGCAGCAGCTGCTTTTTAGCTTCTTAAATGCAGTTATGCTACCCTGAAAAATTGTTGCAGTGGTGTTCTACATCGGAAAGTTAGCATACTGTTTAGGTCATTATGTGAAAACAATCATGAGGTAGTTGTTACTGGAAAAATGACTATTATGCCCCTGTTTTGTAATGTTTTGCTTAACAGAACTGTTATAGCCATAAATTTAATAGGTTTAAGGCAAAAATTCACTTAAAAACGGTACAAAATTACAGATATACGCTTCACTTTACAGTGAGTATCAAGAGTGAAAAAAAAAGTTTAAAACTATTAAAATGACAATTAATAACATAATTATATTATTTTTAACATTGAGACGATGTAGTTCCCGTGCTAGACTTTCCTCGAGTGATGTTCTTCATTCCCGGTCACCGTCATCAGGGGAATCCTCCGAAATGTTTGTCCAACAAAAGAAGTCACACTATTCTGCGATGCTCCGTGGGCAGCTATTGAACTTTCTCTAATAGTTGTGCTGCTAACGTGACGTCGGTAGAGAAGTTCAGAGGCCACAGTGGCAGAACATTCATCGACCCATCCCTGAATTTCTTGAGCTAATGTTTTTCTGATTTCAACAGAAAAAAAAGAACAGACAATTATTGTTATTAGTAAACACACTTCAATATTATAAATGCGATGAGATGAATAAATACATCAAAAACAATGACTCAAGCGAACCTTGCTTACACTGAAAGCACAAAGATGACAATTGATGTACGAAAAGGAAGAGTACCGAAAAGATTCCTCACTAATTGCTATGTACAGATTTCCTTGGAAATGACAACAATGGTTGCTTAAAATTTTGTTAAGTCATGCTAAATTGCCAAATAAAAACCACAGGAAACATATATCCACCAAAGATCCCTTTTGGCAATAGACCATATGGTCCAAGTTATCGGGGTACATTAATAGCAGTGGTCATTTCATAATAAATAAATGTAAATGAGTGGTATGCGAGTAGTATTTGCTCGACACAGAACTTCGATGGTAAGCATATATCAAGTATCAAAGTTCAGAATAAATAAATGTGAATGAATAAAATGCCATCAGAAGAAAAGAGTGGGACCATGGTGCTGGGGTTCTTGGTTGCCAAATTCGCTTACGATGAAATCAATGTATGCAGAATAGCAATGAAGTCTTCCAGAAGAACCCCTTTGATCAAATGACTCATTACTACCCTTAACAGAAATAACTCTTGAATGGAAAGGTAGATACAAAACTGCAAAAGAGGAATGAGCATCCATCAGTACATCTCCATCACTACGATTCCATCACTACAATTTCATAGCCATCATATGACAATCAAAGCAAAGTCAGCAAGTGGAATGAGCATCCATCAGTACATCTCCAAGGCATATGAGTCAAGAAAGCCCCTCTCATTAAATAAATTACATCCTTGAATGATATAGAACATGCCATGTCGATTTTATAAAATCGAATGTGAATTGTCAAAATAAAAAAAATAAAAAAATAAAAAAAGAAACCAGGAGAGTAGAAGTAATCATGCATAGTATCAGTTGTCTCACCGAGTAAAAAAGCCATCTTCAAAATAGCTTCACTTCAAAATAGCATGGTATCAGTTGTCTTACCAACTAAGTAAAAAAGCTTTCCATATTTCAAAATAGCTTCACTTCAAAACTGAGTAAAAAAGCCGTCTTCAAATAGTTCGTACTCTACTCTTCATCGCTTCACATCAAGGACATGAAAAGTGCTTCAGGAAGGCAAACTCTTTATGATACGTGAATATAAAACCTGCATCTTTTTATTTTCTCATTCTACTTGATGCTTGGTGAAGAATGAATGCATAGATTTCCAACACTTCATTTTCACAATCATTTCTAACACTTTTCTAGCTGTCAAGATGAGGATCAGAAGAATGCCTCAGCTATTTGTACATCATATTTGAAACGGCAAGGCTAGATCCTAGCCCCTAAATCTAAAAATCTTCCAAAAACATTACAGCATTCAGCAACAAAGAGCAGGACATTGAAACATTTCTTTTTGGTACAGCAACAGGATGAAGTCACTAATAGCTTAATGAACATCTCTTCATGAATTCTGCGAAATAAAAAATATACATAGAAAAAACTGTCTTGCTAAATGAGCATCCATAAACTATGGTTTTGTATTGCAGCAAAAATATAAATGGTTCCAACTCAAAATCTCTGTAGCGTCACATGTTTGACATATAGACAGCATAAGAACCATTTTTTTAATAATATTAAAAGATGAGACGCTCAGAATAGGCCTTTTTTAAAAAGAGAACAAAAGTAAGACATGGAAAGTAAACACAGTCTCGTTTGGTAATGATAGTATCTCAGTTTGGATATATGATTAGAGAGTGTTAACTGAGATACTAATCCTCTTCTTCACAAGCCATTTTGAGATACTTTTCTGCATATTGCCTCTTTTGCTTCCTAATCCATCAACACTAACTTTATGCACCCATCTAGCAGTTGCATTTTCTGCTATTTATTTTTATTGTACATATTAAAAAACTTAAAGTGTACATAAGAAAATGGAAGCAAATCATGAAGGAATGGCAATCGGTTCCTGCATGCATGCCTGCCAAGTTCTCCTTTTCACGTAAGTCTAGGCATATCATCATAGCCTCATCAAAAATTCATTAAAAGAGAATTAAAGGTAAACTAAATCTGCAGGATATAAAAACAGTTAATGCATCAGCATTAGCCTACAACGGTTCTTAACTGCCATCTGAACTGCTCCCTGACAAAGAAGTTTTTGTTTCCATATACCAGCTTCATTATCCTTTTCTTTCTTGTAATTCCTGTATGTAGGGAAAATTACATTTGCAAATCAAGCACCCTCTAGCCCTTTTTTTTTTATTCTTGCGATTCCTTCAAACCAAACCGAGCCTAACATTATCAAGGAATGAGCCCAAACTTCACTCAAACTAAGTTTAAATAAGAAAAAGAATTAGTGTGCTGCAGTTTTTTTATAAAGGGTTCACAAAGTTAATAACAACTTTTGGAAAGTTATGTAAGAATTATAATTTTTTTTTCCAAAATGATCGAATAAAAGCTTTGTTACAACAATCACACTTTAACTTAAAGCTAGCAACTATTAAGCACACACAGCATGAAGAGGTAATGCACATTTAAATGAAACGTTAAATGTAAGATAACGCCAAATCACCAAATTAAGCATCGAATTTAATCTCCCAAAATCATCAAATTTCCTTAATAAAAAGATGCATTAAATGTAGGATAACGCCGACTATTCATTCATTAACACATTTGACATAATTGCATAAATGAATACCTTCATCTACACAAAAGAGAACCAAGGAAAAGACAAATTGCATTTGACAAAAAATAATAGTAGCAAAATTTTAAATAAACTACAGTATTTGAATAAACTTCAGGTAATAAAATATGAAATTCTCCAATCATGCACCTACTATCGCATCAATTATCTGTTCCCTCAACTTTACTATCTCGCTTGCACCTTCCCCGTATACAGTACAGGTGGTGGTAGCCTCATTCTTTTCTTGTGTCAAAGACTGACTTAAATGGTACCTAAAGGCTTCTGCAGGTACATGCTCTTTATACTCATCCGCTAAATGGAAGTTGGCATCACTACGAGAATGATGTCTTCTAATGTAATTGTGGAGAGTCATTGTAGCAAACACAATCTGCACCTGCTTGGAGAACTTGTAGGAAGGCATATCATGGAGTATCACCCATTTCTTTTTCCACACACTAAATGTTCTCTCAATAACATCACGTAGCGATGAATGTCGTTATTAAACGTTTCTTTTTTGCCTCGTGTAGCGTTGCATTGTGAAATCTGGTATGTGATATCTCGTATCAGGAAATGACTTTAGATACCATCGCTGTAATGGGTAACCAATATCGATCAAGTAATAATTGTCTGATAAATTATGCAATTAGTATGGAGATTAAAGTGAAGTATTACATGGGCTCAAACCCGAGTGTACCTGTAGGTGGATGTGGAAAGTTGGTACTGACATTCTGCGTCGTAGATTTAAAAACTCGACTGTCATGTGCGCTGCCCTCCCAACCGGTCATAACGAAAGTTAAACACATTTTGAAGTCGCAGACGACCATGACATTTTGGGTGAGGCTACCACAATGACCGATGAATGCAACATTTTCATTATTTGGGATACGTGCTTCAACATGTGTTAGTCAAGCACACTGATGCAGTTCTGGTTGAGTTAAACTTAGGTTCGAGAGAACATTGCAAACTCTAATAAAATTAACTATATTGCTCCTGAGACAATACCTTGAAGAAGGGCATGTATCGCGCATCATGTGATATTTCAGTGGGTGTCCACTATAACTTAAGATCTAAGAGTTTGATGACATGAGAGGAAAGGCTAACAAGCGCACTCAATCCGATTGAGAAATACATGCTAATTGTTTTGGAGGAGCGTTGAAATCGCTCCATTGCCCTTTGCATGGACTCATTTTGGGATAGTATGAACCTTGTTATTGCAAGCACTTCACGTGTAGTGGTTCTGAAAGATCCATGAAGTTCGTGAGCTCCTACAAGTACTTCCAGAAGATTGATGAATAATTCCTGACTCATTCAAAACATATTACTAAATTTTTTGGGTGCCCCACAAGCAATTCCCCAACCCAATTGTCGCCATTATATCAAGACGGCATGCATGGCGACCGATTACGAGTTGTGGTACTCATAGATCAAGCATATGGCAGTCACGAACATCCCTCTAAGCTTTCTTCTACATGCATCCATGTTGACCGACATCTGTCTTCTTTACTTCCATCCATGGTGATCGACATTCCTGAATCTAAACCCTAAACATTGATTAGTTACATAAGAGTTTAAGACTTAACAAAGAAGAGACATTTGCATAAAATAAGGGAGGTACAATGGAGTTAACAAGTATATCTATAGAAAAATAAAACAACAATAATGCTGTAGAAATGTTTTGGTGATGAAAATATATAAAAAATCACAAATTTTCAAGCGATCGTAAAAACATCGAATATACGGCACTCTGCGAGCAGTTTGCATCTTGAAGAAGATAACTCTACGAACCGGGTCCTCTATCAATTCTGTTGCGAACAGATAAAAATCTTCATCCTCATAAATTTCACCTGAAGCATTTAGAATTTCAAGTGCCTCCTAGATAGTGGTTGAATGAGAAGCCTGACATTCTGCATTATAAGAAGAAACCATCTGGTCTCGTTTCTAAGGAAACAAGCATCAGATTTTCTTTTATTGTCAACCCTCAGACGCTTGGAACGAGTAAAGGTCTCATATTCATTCATTTCTGGGATGGGGACTTCAGTGGAATCACCTGAACCTCCAGTGGTTCTCAAATTCACAGTATTGCCAGCGAACATTGCCTCGCTTGGGCTACATGCATAGTTCTCCGTGGCAACCACCCCCCTAAACATGCTGTCGAAATTTTCCTCTAATTTAGACTAAATTCCAAAAATCTTAAACTTCTTTGCAGTGTGCACGACCTACATAGAAATTGATAAAAACCCAATTAAGAAAAAACTATAAAGTGACAAATTAACTAAAGTTACAAATAATGCTCACCGCAAGCCTTTCAGCCCACCACTCCTCAGGTGCATCACTATTCGCTTCACTGGATCCCAACCCAGACTCGTTGATCCTCGTTTCAATTCATTCCAAATTTTCCAGTCATTCTTCAGTTGATCTCATTTGCTCTTCATTTGCAACCCGTCATACTTCCTGCCCGTACATTCCTTGAAATTTCTGATAATATTTTACCACTCTTCATTATTGAAATAGGTCGTAGGCCTATTTCCCAGTTCAATCTCTTTAAGGCAAAGGTTACAAAATATTATTTTCGTTTCTTTTTCCTACAATGTGGGTGTATCAACCTCTTTAGGTTTATTATCAATTTTATTATTATAATAAAACAAAATCATGAAACAAAGCAATAAATTCAATTAGAAAATAGGAAAGGGTGAAACGTAAATCAGTTAAAATGACAAATGTGAATCATCATCCGTATAATTCAGTTTTTTTTTTTAAGCAATGTGACTAATTAAAGTAGAAAACATTCCACTTATAACAAAAATCAATCAAGCAAAGTAAAGGGATGTCGTTTATAAGCAAATCAAAACATTTTTCAGCATTGCTAAAAAATTAAATGCAAATAGCATTTCATCATGCATTGCTAAAAAATTAAAGCTTTTACACTGTCCAAACAAACATTGTCATCACACCAAAAACTCTTTTGTTGACCATATGAGATTTTAGATATGTAAATAAATAGAAATTTAGTGGTGTGTGTAACTCTTCCTAAAAATAAATCTCTTGTTGGATCTGAAAATAGTAATGAATTTCAGCAGGTTTTTCTCTATGTATTTCATAACTTTAGTGTTGTGCATAAATTGATATTCCTGCAATATTAAAACCCTAACTCATTTAAAAAATGGATTTTTTGGGAAGGTTCACACAAATGAATGTAATGTGAGAATGTATGCCTAATTACTGTAATACGAGGCTTGTAAAGTTAAATTTCCCTAGGAATATGTAACACGAGGCTTGTAAAGTCAAATTTACTGTTAGTAAAATTTATGTTACACTCATTTAAAAATAAACTTGATGGTTTAAAATTAATGTAATGAAATTTCAATCAGATATCCTCACCAATTTTCTTTTGGGTTCAACTCATGCTGGAGTGCATCGTCTTTGATTGAATCAAATGCTTGGATTTCTATTTTGCAAATCCATATGGGTAATGCTGCACCCAATGTGTTTCCATCAATAAACTGTTTCGAATTTTTATTTTGCAAACCAATAACAAGAAAAAGTACTAAAAGAAGAAATCATCTCTTTTGTGCTAATCACATTAGAGTCGAACCAGGTAGGCGCAAATGTAATCAAAGAGAAAACAAACCACCTTCTACTCTTCATCTTGCTCAAAAGCTGATTTACCACCACAAAACCTAAACCAGAAATGTGCTTAGAAATCCCCTGCACCCCAAAATACTATTCATTTGTGCCTCACAAGCTCACGGATCTGGCAACCTTTAATGAGGAGGAGCCACTCACACTGAAAGAGCTCGACCTACTAACCATTTTAACCGGGATTCCAAGCCGGGGAGAAGAGAAAAAACAAGCGAGGAAGAGGGGTTTACGTTTACCTGCTTCGGCCTTCTTGAATTCGTGCTTGGTTGAGGAAGAAGAAAGCACAGGGGCCTCGCGAGATGGCTAGGGCATAAGAGGTGGGGCGTGCGCTTGGCAGAAGATGCGAGGGCAATATTGAGTATTGGCGAGGCGAAAGCATGGGCCGAGGCCCCGCTTTTCACCGGCTTTAGCGTCGTCCGGACGAAATTATAGCGGCAGACAGCCTAAGCAAAGTGTATTATGACGATAGGTGTTTGTGTTGGTCTTATCTTTCAAAACATAAAAATATAATTGCGGGTTATATTGGAATATTTCGGAATACTGCCATAATATAATTGAAAATATTCCAATAAAACGATATAATATTCAAATACAACTGCGGTTGTATTCGAATATTCCGCTGTTGTGTTGTATTACCAGAATACTACCACAATAAAACAGGGGAATATTCCAATAAAACCGTAGAATATTTGAATACAACCACAGCTTTATTTCTGTTAAAAAATTTGGGTCGGGTCGGGCCGCATGATTAAATTTATCGGTTGTGTTATGGTAGTATTCCAGAATATTCCAATACAACCCGCGGTTGTATTTTTCTGTTTTGAGTGATGAGGCCGACACGAACACGTGTCGTCATGTAATTGGAGTCCGGACACAACTTTACGTACGCTGTCCGGACGCAATAATTTTTCGTGAAGTTGAGCGTCAAACATAATTCTGTAGCTGTTTGGGGCCGTCCCGCTTGCAAAAAACGGCCCCAAACAGGCCCTAAATAATCTATTATATTTAAAATATTTTTTATTTTATTATTTTGAATTTCCAATCTCAATTAATCTTAATTTCTTAGAATGATTGTGAAGTATAACTCACTCTTTATTCAATTGCCCTTTTAATATTAATAATGCTATTCAAGCAGTTCAACCGTGAATCATTCAATCACAATAAAACATTCGTTCTTCACTAAACTGACCTTGATAAACCACTGCAATAATTAAAGTCAATATTAGATTTTAATTTAAGCGTTAGAATTTATTCAGTTGAAGTAATTTTTATAAATTGATATATTTAAAATTCTAATACAATAAAATGAAATCCTATTTTTCAAATTCTTATCTCTTTGCTTGGTTTCTTCAAGAAGCCCGTTCTTTCTTCTCATTTTGATTTTGTGGAGTTGTCTCCTCTGTTGTGTGTTGTATTTTTCTGGCTTCCTCTCCCACAAGTTTCGTTGGTTATTTTCTAGCCTCTTTTGGGTAATCACCTTCTCCATCGCCGAAAATGTAACCATTTAGGAAAATGAGATTTTTATTAATTGCATTGATATTATTTGATTTTTTAAGGGTATGTAAAAGTTTTAACATTGTTCTATTATTGCCAACAATAACTTACATTATTCCAAGCGTTTGTTTAATTGCTTAATGCATTTTAGCCTATGATATTAGAATCAATCCCTCCTTCTATATGTTTTAATTTTTATTTTTTAGGAGTTTTCGGCAAACATCAATTTGAATGTCTTGATTCTATAGTTTTTTTTTTCATTTTTTAAATTTCTCATTAATATCAAGGTTGGAGGTCATAGGTTTCGATTAAGGGTTGATTTATATGTTAAGATTGTTATTTTTGATAGTGTTTCAAATGTTTTGGATCTAATAAGAACATAGCTAGGAAGTGATGTTTGTGCAACCATGGTTTGTAGTTAATTGGAGAGTATTTCTTAGGTAGGAAGTTTGAATTGATTATTTGAACAAGCTTGTGGTTTTAGGCATGTGATGGTTTTAGTCATAAAGCATTGGAAATATCCTATTATCATGAAGATTTTAGTTAGAGAAAATATTACTTGTGTATGTTTATAATTGATTTATTTTTATTTTTATTGATAAGTATATATTACATATATAAGTATAATATATATAATATATATTGATAATATATTATATTTTTCTTATGCAGCGTGATTGATATACTGCTTCAAATGTCTCAAATAAATTTTTGAATGATGTATCAAATAAGCTCAAAGTGATACATAGGCCTATTCACAAATTTGAATTTATTGCAATAGATTCACAAGCATGAAATTGGGGGCAATTCGTTCAGTCTCCTTTGCAAATGTAATAATCATGAGCGGTGAGAATAATTGATTATTAAGGGACGATTCAACTTGGCTTTTGAGATCAACTCTGACTTGCAGGTTAGTGGTTTTTTGATCTACTATTATGCGCTCATGATTATGCAGATTATTCGAAAAGAAATGAACTATTCAGAACTATTGTAACATCCACAAGTTATCTTTTCATGAGTTGTTTGCTTCAAAATTCTCCTATCAATCAAGTGAATATACTTTTGCAAAATTGTGGGAGATTTGTTTCTTTTAGACAGCAAAAATTTTGAACATTATTTTGAAAGTTGACCTTTGTTTTGATCGTTACAGTTCTCTTAGTTTAAGATCTACCTTTAGTGAAGGTGGCAACCAAAAAATGTAGCTCCCATAATGGTTCATGCAATTATTATCATTGAAAGTGTTGGCCTCAAGCTAATGTTGTCACTATACAACTCTAGGAGTAGCTAAGGTCATCTTGACCAAGTTTATAACGAATCTAAGGGTTGTTGAGTGCTAATTAGAAAGATGTATAGACCAACTATACTCGAAGAAGCCACGTCTAGGGTCAAATGATGTCCACTAGACAAATCTAAATGTAAATATAGAAATATCATGTTTAAACTACTAACTTATCCAAGATATTCCCAAGGATTTAAAGCGAAATATGACAATCAGCTAAAGCTATGTCTTCCCCAAAGCACTCTAGAAGTAAGGAGGACTATTGGCTGTCTAAAAATCCCCAGAGTTAACTTATAAGGGGGTCTCTAGTCCGTTTAACATCATAAAAAAGAATGATTACATCCATATAGGAAAATTATCGGAGAACCCATATATTAGTATTGAGATAGTTTTAAGGCAAATCTCTGGCAAGGGTTTACTGTCACCTAAGAGCAGGCTAATTGGGAAATATACTACGTTACTTAAACTTTGGTAGGAAGAGCTAGGTTTTATAATACGAGTCAAAAACATTTTTACTGACTAAATCAATTGTAATCTAATGATCCAAGAATTAATGAGATTGCTTTAGTGGAGATCACTATAGAGTTAAGCCTCTCAAGTTTGATTTAGACCATTTGTTAAACATTTTCTTTATATTCATTTACACATTCAAGAAGCTTAAAATAAAAGCTCGTTTCAAGTGTTCAAGACCTATAGATAGCCACACTTTATTTTTTGAGGTACCTTTGGATGAGGTGATTTATAGTTGTTACTGCAGATTCTTAGGTCATCACATGACTTAGTAGAATAAGGGCATTGATGACTCAAAACAATGGAATTATGGAATCCTAACTGGGGGCACTCTTATACCTCTGCCTGGTTAATCACATCTTTTCTACAAGAAATTATTGCGTACGGAGAACACATGTAGTTCTGCGAGCGTACTCCAAATACCCCCCTAATACGCTCATAATAACTTATGAATAACATTGAAATGGGAGTATTGCGGGTTATTTCAGCGTTATTGGAGTTTACCTCACAAAACCCAGAATAGCCTCAATAACTCCAAAATAGAGGTTATTCAGGGGTTATCACGCACGCAACTCTGTATGTGTATTATGCACGCAATAATTTCTCCTTTTCTACATCCAAGTACCTCTCTTTTTTTAGCATGTATCATCACACAACAAGAACAACCATATAATATTATTAATCTATCTTTTACATTTGTATAAATGACTTGAAGCTTATCCTCTCTGGTTATAAGGATGTCCTACCCGGCCTTATAAGATAAATTTGACCAAGTCATACTTGTACTAATTCTGTATATGCCTAAGCTTAAGCATTATCTCATTACTCAAAATCTTTGGTAGATACTCTCGATCTATCATCCTTCGATCATTGAGAATTTGTATCTTATTTGAGGGATTTATTTGCAAATAAAAAAACAAATTAATCTTCATGATATCAGAGCATGCGCAGCGGCTCACGTCTTCGCCGTCGTATTCCAGCGAACTCTGATCCCGTAGGGTTTGGTCACGAAGCTGCGGGATCGGTCACTTCGTCGCCTTTTTCTCCTCAGTCGCCAGCTTATTCTTGGCCTTCGGTACCATCAGAAAGGGATCGAACGGTGCAGCTCAGCAGGCGAGGTAGTGAGAAGCGGGATGGCGCGACTGTGAAGGCATTGATGGGACGGAGGCTTGGTGGAAGCAAACATGACTGGGAGCTCAACTTCTGCCATCGGAAAGGGATCGAGTAGTGCGGCTTAGAACACGGGAAAGAATTTAAGTCAGAGATGCGTCTGTAAAAATATATGCAGGAGTTATATAGGATTTATAACTCACTTGTATTTTTTGTATAGCTCACTTGTAACCCGTATTTCTATTTTATCCATTTGTACATGAGAGTTCGAGAGATGATACAAGAGGTTACCCGTGTAACTCCCGCGTGTCAGCCTATACGCTGTCGGACCCAAATTTTTTCCCACAAGGCGAGGCACGGAGGAGCGGGATGTGTGACTGGGAAGGGAAACGACGAGATCCCGGCTTGGTGCGGAACAGCCCCCGACTCGGAAGTCAAGGACGTGATCGCGGCTCTCTGGGAAGGCAGCAACGCGATCGGGGCTCTCTGGAAAGGCGACGAAAGGACCGCGGCTTGCTGGGAAGGAAACCTGCGGATTGCGACAAGAACACTCGCGATTGCAGCGAGTTGACGCGCTCGGGCATGCCCTAGGACTGAATGGACGACACCTTTGGCTGCTAGATTGTCGCAGAGTGCAGGACATGGTACAATGCGTTTGAAATCAAAACAGCGGAGGAGAGAAATTTGATTCTTCATGCGTGAGGGATCTACGAACGCTAAGGAATAGTTAAATTAATGATACAGGAGTAGAGTTGTATGAGGCTACACTCTGAGCTGAGTGGGCTTATAGGTACATGATAAGTTTTGGCTGCATCGAGCTTAGGTACGATGGGTGCCTAGGGGGAGATCCGCAGGTGCTTCATTTGTGGAGAAGAGCACGGCGTCTTCAAAGCCACGCAAGGAGAGAGAGACGGGTGGACGTGGACAGTCTGGAGGAAGAGGGGCTACTGGGAAAATTTGAAGGCAAAAAAGAAGGCGAAGACATGTGTAGTCTTTACCGATGAGGATCACGAGTTACTAGAGATGCTGAAGAAGATCAAAGAGCTGTAGATAATGTGACAGAGGATGCATCCACCTTATCATCATCCAAGGGGAATACTGCTAGTTATGCTCACTCAGCCAAAGGTGCTTATGATACACGTGTTCTTGCTTCTATATCCACTACAAGATCACCAGAATGGATAGTAGAGTGGTTTATCTCGACATGTGACAGGTGCCTAGTGAGTTCTTTTCATACTCATCGAGCAGTTCCAAGGAACATTCAAACCGTTGATAATACACAAAGCTGTGATTGGTAAGGGTACAGTGAGGTGTATTAATTCTATGATTTTGTCTAATGTTTTGCAAGCTCCTTCCTTTTCAGTGCATCTTTTATTCATTAGTGTCGTTATAGTCTAATTAAAATGTGTTGTTTCGTTTGATATTTCAAATGTGATCTTTCAAGTGAAGAGGACCAGCCGGCGACTTGATACTAGCACGTAGCATAGTGACCTCTGGTACTTGGATAGAGGGAGGATGGACTCAGACTTTACATCCATGTTTGAGAATTCTGGAGCAGGAGGATCTGAGAGGAGTGTCGAGGATATTTTGCTATTACATCACAAGCGTATGAGATACCTTTTGTTTATTCTATTGAGTCTTTTGTATCCCTCATTGTATGAAAAGACAAATAAACATAAACTTGTGTGTGATATTTGTGAGTTTAATAAGCATACCAGGAGTTTTTATGTTATTTATGGTAAAAAGAGTTCTTATTTTTTTGATTTACGCTCAGATGTATGAGGACCATGTTCTACAATTTCTATAAATGGTTGCAAATATTTTGTCTTTTATTGATTGTATTTCTCATGTTACTAGGTTATATTTGATGAGAAACAAAAGTAGCGTGTTTGCCTGTTTTAAAGAGTTTCACAAGATGATTTACACTCAATATAGTGCAGCAGTGAAAGTATTGAGGTCTGATTATGAGATAGAGTATACTAACAAAGCGTTTGGGGAATACTTATCAGCCCAAGTGATACAACATAAAACCACATGTTCATACACACCGACAGATAATAGAGTAGCTGAGAGAAAGAATGAATATCTTTTAGAGGTAGCTCAAAGCATGATGATCATAATAAATGTCTCAAAACACTTGTAGGGGCAAGTATATTTGTCAGTGGCTCAATTGATCAACAAAATGCCATCGAGAGTGTTGGATTGAAAGTGCCATTGTCAGATGTTGAAAGGAGATAACAATAAAATTCTTCTATTGAAGGTTTTTAGTTGTGTTGTTTTGTTAAGGACAACAAACCATCAGTGGGGAAATTGGATCATAGAGCTGTGAAGTGTGTTTTCATGGGTTATTCTGCTACCAAAAAGGGCTTGTTTGTTGGAAACCGATAAAGAAGAGACTATTTATGAGCATGAATGTGTCATTTAGAGAGTTCGAATAGTACTATATTCTGAAGGTGACCTCACCCTTTGGTGAGTCGTATTGGAGGTATGAGGCGTGGGGGAAAGTAGTGATGGTCGGAGATTGGTGCATGTAGGAACAATGCCTTATCCCGTTGTGTGGGAAGGATCAGTCGAGGAAGAACCGAAAAATGAGAAAAATGAGCTTAAAGGTGGAGGGATTCAAGCTTAAAGTGAGCTGAGAGTGTATAGGGGGCAGAATGAGAGAATAGTGTCCATCGTGCAACTCGTGTCATCAAGTCCAAGAACAGTGTCTGATGTGCCACTCATGCCATCAAGTCCCTTGTCTAGTCTATTCTGACTCTGATACACCGCCTTCCACTTCAGAATCTGATTACCCAGATGATATGATTCCTCTCCCTTCTCCTCCCACTCTCATGACTTTAAGGAGGACCTCTCGCAATAATGCGGGTCATTTTTCTAATCGTTATTATCCTAGTTGTTTTGGTTTCTTACATTACATTGCTTAGTTTATCTCATACTCTAATATATCAGTTGTATACATAAAATTTATTGTATTTTTAGACATTGTCTCTATACTCAAGTGTTTATAAGTAGTTAAGGAGGATCCAAAGTGGAAGACTGTCATGTTGGAGGAACATGGTGTTATCGATAAGAACAGGACGTGAGAGATGGTACCATTACGATCGGGGAAAGAGTGGTTGGGCGCAAGTGGATCGTCACAGTAAAACAAAATCCAAAATAAAAAGTGAACAAGGCACAATTGGTGGCGAAAGGGTACACTCAGACATATGACATTGTTTATGACGAGACAGTTGCACCGGTAGATAAGATGAGCACAATGAAGACACTGGTTTCTCTAGCTGTGAAAGGTGGGTGGAGGTTTTACCAACTCAATGTGAAGAATATTTTTCGTCATGTTGATTTACTAAAGGTGTATATGGACATATCGCCAGGATTCAGTACATGTCAGACTGTTGGCAAGGTGAAGCATTCTCCTCGAGTCTGATTTGACAAATTTAGAAAATCTATGCTAAGCATTGGATATCAACAGACCAATGTTGACCATACGCGTTATTTCTTCAAAATGATGGTCACATCACTATGCTTGTTGTGTATATTGATGATATGATTATCAGTGATGATGATGAGGCGGAGATTGTTCAACTAAATGTTTGATTGGACAAAGATTTTGAGGTGAAGGACGTTGGACAGCTCATATATTTCCTTTGGATTGAGGTAGCTCATAGACCAGAGGAGATGATCTTATCTTAGAGAAATATGTACTAGATATCCTCACAGAAATAAACATGCTCAGATGCAAGTTTGCAGTCTTTCCAATTGATCAGAAGACAAAGCTGAGCGCTGAAGCAGAAGAGTTAGTTGACCATGAGAGATACCAAAGATTGGTGATTCATCTGATATATCTAAGTCACATGCATCTCGACATCTCATTTTCAGTGAGCGTGGTAAGCCGTTATATGCATTATCCAATGAAGGGTCATATGGACGCAGTGTATCAGATTTTGAGTTACCTGAAGAGTGCATCAGAGAAGGGGTTGATCTTCAAGAAGAACGGGCATGTAGACATTGAGGGCTATTATGATGCTGACTGGGCGAGTTGTTGCATATAACATAAGATCCGCGTCATGATATTGCATGCTTGTAGGTGGTAACTTGGTCTCTTGGTAAAGCAAGAAACAATCTGTAGTACCGAGAACAACAACAAAGGTTATGGCCTTAGGAGTTGCTGAGATGATGTGGCTGAGAGCCTTGTTAGTCTAGCTCAAGGTGGATCGAGGAATTCAAATGAAGTTGTGGTGTGACAACAAGTCAGCAATCAGCATTGCCAACAACTCGGTTCATCACAATAGAACCAAACATGTGGAGATTGATAGATTCTTCGTGAAAGAAAAGCTGAATAACGGGCTACTAGTGTTAAGTCATGTAGCCATTAGAGAGCAAGTAGCTAACTGCCTCACTAAAGGACTTAGTTCATAATGTGACAAGATGGGCTTAGTGGATATCTTTTGCCCATTTTGAAGGAAAGTGTTGAATTTACATCTTATTTTGAGGGGTCTAATTGTAAATAGGAAATATAAAGGGGTCTAGGGTTATTTGTAAAAGGATTATAGGGCTCTACACAAGTCCAACTCATGAATGGAGGAAAAGAAACTTTTTACCAAATTAATCATTTCTTCGGAAAGCATGACATCAGGCTGTTGCAGGCAGTAGAACACAAGTGTGAGCTGGAGAAAAGGAAATAAATAGGGAAAGGAGAATGATCTGTCGATCCCCACAGAATAGAAGGGTATCGTCAGCTTAACTCGAGCTAAATAAGTCATTTAGCCATGGTTTCACATTCTCAATATATACAGCCATTTGTTGAAAGACAGGTTTTGGCATTCTGCAGCCTTTCAGAATCACAGTTTAAATTTGCAAGATAAACTTGAAGCGATTCGGATAGTAATTTACGTTATGCTTATCACAGAGAGACCATTCGATATCATACAAATCAAAACTCAGTCATTATAGTTCAGTGAACTAAATCACCTTTTCATGAATGACTGATGTTATGACATGAACTATGACTAATAAAGAACTAAGGTAATCAATAAAGCTGTATGAAAAAGAATTTGGATTAAATGAGAGCTTTTAGTTATCCTAAAACAATTCAACACTTATGTTTATTATTTCTGATGTATTTCAGATAATAAATAAGAAAAACAGCACAAAATTATTATCTATTATGATGTGGTTTTGTTTATAAGCTGAAGTGGTTTTAACAAGCAAATATCTACGATTCCTCTGTATACTTTGTTTGCTTCAGAATTGCACTATAACTTAGCAAAGTTTAAGAACACTTGATTAGCAGGACTGACGACTGCATGACATCCAATTCCTATGTATCCACATATATAACACCTAAAGTTTACTTTTTATATATATACTACCCAAATCTTTCATATGACATCAAAAATACCAACATTTTAGCTTTTAAAAAATAAGTTAAATACACTTTTTCATGCATAGGTAAAGTGGTATGCATGTAAAAATTGAAGTTTGGGTGTTAGATATTTAAAAACATAGAATGTTATGAGTGTTGATCTTCCAAAATTATAATCTCCTATGTATCGTCAGTGATGGGTTTCAGAATTGTACCTTTGATTTGGTTGCCTTTTTCTTAGTGCAAGCATCATTAATATTACTTTCTGCATTTCTCAGTCATTAGGTTAGTCTCATTATCAGTCTAATTACTTCAAATCCAGTCTAATCATCACAAGGCGGTGTTTGGCTGCAATTTAAATTTACATTAAATATTATTTACCAAATCCAATAAAATACAGATTTATCAAATCCATGGTGGAGCTCGCGAGCAACGATGGAAGATATCTACATCGCAATTAGATTTAGTAAATCCAGATTTACATTGTAAAAGAGACGAACAAGAGAAAATTTGATTTAACGGACGTCGGATTTAATTTTAATTTATTTAATGTTTGGCTTGATTTAAGTTACCTCTATCCCTAAATCCATTAAAATTGTGAAGGACAAGGATTTGTGACAGAACTAGTGGTAGTTATCCAGTCTGAGAGCACAAGAGCAGAACATACACACCATTTCTAAGACCTTTTCTTTACTCTTTTATAACCTATATGCAAGGAATTTTTCAGATCCACCTTTAATTTAGCCCCAGGTCGTTAGAGCAAGACGTGCTATCTTAGCCATTAACAAGGTTATCATAATCAAATTGGACTTAAAACAGTTTTTTATCTTAATTTTTATTTTATTATTTCTTCGTTTGTGCATCATTGAGAATTACTTGATAGCTCATATATGTGATATTGAGTAAGTTTGTTCAACACACAATCAAAATTTTGATTTTGAATGGATTAAATTTGGGTCTGAGATAAAATTGATCAAATCCAAATATTTTTTAGCCAAAGATTGAAATCACGTTGAGCTGGATAAATGACAATTCAACCTCAGTTAAGTAATGTTTGGAACAGAACTGTCTTGACAATATATTCGATATTGAAGAAGTAGAAAAGTAAATTCTATCTTTGAGAGTGTATACATATTTTGAATATTCTAATTTTTTATCCCTAAAAGCCTCATCAGAACATTTTCATCATGCTTAATTAGCTAGACACAGTTTTTCATTATAATATATAAGATTGGAGATCAAAGTTATATTCGATGTGGCATTGGTCATTGGAAACTAATGGTTGTTCAGCCATTGTGCAAATGTTAATGGAGAAGATTTAGCACAAAATTAAGTCAGAAAATATTTTTTAGGTACATAAAAACAAGTAGTAATCATAAATCTGATCAATACAAAATTTATTATAATTTGAGCTAACCATACGTAATATTAAAAATGATACATATAACATTTAATTGACAAATTTTCTAATTTTACGTGACAAAGCTTCGAAATTGTCAGTAGGGATGTTGTAAATAATTATGGACATAAAATACCCCCTCATTTCAATTCCAAAAGATAATGGATCCTCGAGCTCAATGCTATTATAGTAAATCATTTGGTAAAAAATATGTTGCAACTTACGTGATCCGATGCAAATCTGAATAGATCACAATAAACAAAGAATGAAACATGATGCAACTTGTGCAAATCCCCAGGTGATTCCACGGGGAATGGTTATATCCCACTATCAACAAATAGGGAGAAAAGAAATGCGGCTGAAATAAAGTTACAACTTCAAACACTTAAATCAGCCCTAATAAAAAAACAAATGCCAAAATAATCCATATAAAAAAATTTTTAAAAAAAGCTCTAATGAGGATATAGCTGGTTCATATGCCTCATAATATGTGAAATTATACACATTCCCAAAACGTGTCTATCCATTTTAGATTAAACTACAGCTAATAAGGGATAACCTGTAATAATCAAGGGCTGCTTTGTAAAGTTCAAGCTATAAAACTGATCCAACCCTAAATTTGAACTGATTTTAAATCAATATAACTAGCACATAGGGCAAATTCCCCGTTTATCCTAAAATTTTTATAAATTTGCATATCAAGCACCCGAGCTCTGATGCTTAGCGCAAATATCACTGCTAGAAGTTTGATCCCATCATTGACGAATCTTATAAAACATAAAAAAATGACAATCCTACATCCCCAGTCTGCAATGCATTCTTTCTGCACCAAATTCTACCAAACAGCCAAAAACGCCTCCAGTAAATCCCAAGGTGGCGCCGATTCGCGATATATCCTGTGAATCGGCGGACTTAAACAAATATGGGACCAAAGAAGAGGAAGTTAGGGTGCAAACATGTTTCTTGGTCGGAGAGGTGCAGAAGGATGAGAAAGATGTGAGTATCGGTGCCTGTAAGCCGCAATCCCTTCGTTGCCATCCCAGCTATGAATCGCAAAGTCGATGGTTTCGATCGTGGGAGAGAAGGGATCGTAAGATGCAGATAGAAGCGAGAGAGAAGAGGACAGACGGGATAAAAGTCGCAAACGAAACGCGGCCGCGGATATTAAACAATAAAGAACGCCATTTTTCAAAACGGTCAAAATACCAAATGGGAATGCGGTGAAAATGCCGCACGCAAAACAGTCTAAACTACATTTCCAGCCCGCAAAACTTTCTGCAAAACGCAATCTAAAACTCTGTAAATAGTAGACTTTACTTCAGAATTTCATTAGCAAGCTAATATAAGTAGACAAATTTCCTTCGTTCAGCAAAAATAAACTGTCTAATACAGGGTTCTAATACTATAAGTTAGATAAGTTGAACATTTATGACCATTACTTCTGGCCACATATGAAGATTATACTCAGATTATCCCCTAATTCATAGCCAACACTGTTGATTCATCTAACACTGCAACCCTCAATGTATCTTGTGGCAACTCCCATGCCCATAGATGAACTTTGCATTGCCTTCAGTATAAACCTGTGTTTCCTTGGCCAGCCTGACAACAAAGCTATTAATAAACACTAGGATGAAATTTAAAAAATAAATATTATAGCAAAACTGGGGAGTCTTACGATTTTCTGACAGCTTTGCTAAGAAGAGAGGCGGACGCAAAGGTCTTCCCATCTAGATATCTATTCTCACCATTGATCCTTTTCTTAATCCTGGCATCAAGTTCATCCGAGTCCAAGGTCAAAGGTGAATCAGATGCCTGTAAATTTACAAGATTCAATTAATACTTTCATCCATATGATTGGTAATGTTTAGAGATCAATTTGAATAATTCTTGAATTCAATAAAATTGTGAGAACTTTAAATGCATAGAAATTTTGTGCTATTTATGCAAATCTTCTTATCTAGTGCTAAATGCTATGCTAGCTTACCAAGATCCAACCCCATGTATCAGCATATGAAGGGATGTGAGCTGAGTATGGCACAACATCTACAACAAAAAGCCAAAACCAAAACCGAAGTATTATATTATGATACTGAAATTTGAATGGAACCGAGAACTGAAAGACATAACATTAATGTTAAATGCCCGCCCACATACATTTGAAAACATGCCTTAGTGTGTTGTAGATGCAGGAAAAGACCTCTGTATGACTAAACACTCCTGCTGGTCCAGCCTACAAAAGCATATAAAAATGTAAAATAAGATATTGTATGTCTGGTAAACTTAAAATTTCCACACAAATAGGCATATACCTGTGTGACAAAGATACCGTCTTCTTTAAGTCTGGGTTTCAGGATTGATTCATAGAAGGATTTGGTATAGAGCTGATAGCAAGGGCCATCTTCAATGGGATCTGCCAAGTCTCCTATGATAACATCAAACTTTTCTTGCCTCTCTTGAAGCTCAGCTCTGTCAAAAACAGGATTTTATAGCTTTTAAGTCTAGTTCTGAATCTAATGAACACAGCACTATGTTAAAAGGGCAGTTGGGTTTAGTGTCAATTTGATCAATACTGTAGTGCAAGGATGTGAAGTTATTTTTTGAACTTTGGTACATTAAAAGTTGATGAGACAGAGCAGAACAGCCCCATAATATTAGATTGAAAGGAACAACACTGTTTAGTATCTTAATTTGTTTGTTTGGCAAACTATAAATTTAAGAAAAAAAACTGCTTGTATTTGTGGTGAGAGGTTACTACCGAGCATCATTAATGACAAGCTTAAGCTTTGAGTTAAAGAAGGCCTCTCTGTTGACAACCAAATGTGATCTGCAGAAATCTACAACCTCCTGCAACATAAATGAATGTAAAATGTCCACCTATAGGAAGATTACTTGCATAAGATACAAGTCACATGCAGTTACAAAACACCTACTTTAACAATGCATATAAATATGTATTTCACTTCCTTGTAAAGTTAAAATGGTTTTGTTTTTATGTAAAATAGCAAAGTATAAGTGTTAGCTATGAAAATACAAAGGAATTGGAATTGGTTTGTATGTTCTACACTTAATAGGCTGGTTTACATTTTGAGTGTAGATATCCATAAGAAAACTATATAAATGAAATAAGAATGATTTACATACATGCCACTTAATTCTTATGTATTTATTATTTACATATCTTACTCCAAAACTTCAATTTCAGCATACATACTACCTATGCTTGAGAAGGTGTGTTTCATTATTTAAAACTTAAAATGGTGGTATTTTTTAATGTGAACTGAAAGACTTGGGTGCTAAAAATTTAAACATTAGAGTTTAGGTGGAGATGTAAATTGGTAGGAATTGCGGGTTACATGTGTAAATGCCCATAAAATAAAAAGAAAGAGAGTGAAAATTCTGCAAAGAAAAGCTAGTATACTGAAGACCATAGGATGAACCCTTAAAACAAGTGATGGAAATTTAACTATTTACCAACCTAGCCCATGTAACAAAATGATTTGGTGGAGCAGCAGGAGCATTGTTACCCTAAAGCCTAAACCCTAAACCCTAAACAAGTGATGGAAATTTAATTATTTATCAACCTAACCCATGTAACAAAATGATTTGGTGTAGCAGCAGGAGTCATTCTTACCTCATCTATATCACACATAACAATCCTTCTCACTGTATTGTGCCTAAGAATTTCTCTTGCTGTAGAACCCTCTCCTCCTCCCATTATAAAGATTGTTTCAGGCCTGTCATAAACAAAACGAAAGATTTACATCAAGTATCATTTGTCTGATAGCAGAACAAGAACACACGCAGTCAAATCTGATTCCCTAAGAAGCAAAGAGCTTGAAAATATTATACTTAGTGTGATGGAGTAGTGCTGGATGGACAAGACATTCATGGTAGATGAACTCATCTATCTCCGTGCTCTGTAGCTTCCCATCAATCACCAAAGCCTGCTATGCAAGAAGGTACCAGGTGTTAAACATATATTTACATATCTAACATCCAAACCTTGATTTTTACATGTATGGGAGATTTAATTTATCTTCTTTAAAGTTAAAACAGTGGTGTTTTTAATGTGATATGAAGAATTTGGGGTGGTATGAATTTAAAAACTAATGTTTTTAGGTGTTAGATACGTTCAGTACATAGGAAATGGATGGTATAGACGTAAATGCCTCTTTTGAACTTTAAAGTTAACAGTTTCATTTATTGTACCTTTCCAAAAGGTTTTGTGTCCAGCAACGCAATGTCTTGATACTGACTCTTTCCAGAGTGCAAAATTCTGAACATAAATGGCACAACTAATATATCAGGCCAAATAAGTATTACAAACTTATTATTGAATTTGGGAGTTTCAATAAAAGAACACAGACCCATTAAGAGCATAGCACCATCTCAAATTCGGCTCGATCTCCTCCTCATACCAAAAGCTCTTCCTGCGGCACTCCCCAGCCACTGTTCCATTACCATTAGACCTTGAAATATCCCCCATTTTCTCGGTCTCTAGAAGAGAGAAGAGAGAAGAGAGAAGAAAGCTTCTTCGCTTTTAGCCAACAGGGCAGCAGATACAGCAGAGAGAAAAGGCGGAAATCTCGCTGGAGAGTAAAAGGAGGCAAAGTAACAAAACTTAATGCTTGGGGATGAAGAGCGACAGCTAGAGTTGGCAATCTGGGCTTCTTTTATAGGCTCAGAGAGCGCACGCTGCGAGAGTGATAGATGGAAATATTTTAATTCGAAGATATACAATATCTCTTCTATTAGATTTGTCTAGAGGGTAATTTGGTACATACCACAATTCTTATGTATTTATATATCTAACACCTTTTATTTGTTATATAAACTAATAACACGTTGTTGACATAGATTTATATTTGAAATAATTTGATTTTTGTACATTAAAAATATGTCAGTTATGATTCAGAGAACATATACGACGCTCCATAGAAGAATGATACGATGAAGGAGACTTACTGACAGAAGACCATGAGACCCTCTTATCCTATTAAGTGCAGCTGTCCGAGCCAATGTCATCATGGCCAAATCCGATCAAATCACGAAAGAAGATGAATGATACTAATTTGAGTGGTTCGGTCATAAACAAGAGATGTGTCTAAGTCAATCGATGCGCAGAAGCTGACATAAGGGAAGATCTAGCCCGTCAGCATATCCATTCATATTGGGGTTGTCCAAAAGCTCTTATTCTATTATTGAGTTGACAGACAGACTAATTCAGTCGACCGAAGTTGTCTCGCCGATCTAAAGTCAATCAAACTCAGCCGATTGATTACGTTGACTAAGCCTAACCGACCGAACTGGCACTGCCAAGTCGAAGTCAAACAAGCTCAAGTCTACCGAGCGAGAGAGTAGTTGAGCGGTATGCTCATATGTGTAAAATACAAGGAATACTCTGTAACAACATCCATTAAGGTCGGGAAAGGCCTCTTTTCTTATGTTTTATTACGTGGGGTGTTATTTATGTATAAATCAACATTCAACAACTTCACTTTTAAGAAGATGGGGATCATAGGGCTGCAATCGAGTCGAGTATATCATAGTGCTGCCTTGGCTAGTTATAATTATAAGTTGTTCATGTTCGACTTGAACTTATGTCGAACTTTCATTTATTATTCGAGCTTGAGTGGTTTAAATTTTTCAATGTCTTGACAAAATTTAATGTTTTTGATGTGATGCTAAAGTATTGAGTGCTGTTCATGCAAATATAAATATTTTGGGGTTAGATAGATAAAGAATTATATGTTAAGTAATTTTAAGATTCATCAAAAGGACAAAAATCATATTTCAAATAAATAGTTTATTATTTTTCTTACTCCCGCTCTCCTAATTTCTTTATTATATTGTCTATTTCCCAATTACTCACATGTGCTTAATATTATGTATTATTATTATTATTCCTGCTTTTTTTACATAAAAGTTTAAGTCTTGATATGTAAATAGATAAAACTTAAGTGGCATGCATGTAAATATTCCTTTTTTTTGTCTTAGTTACTTTACACAATAACCCCTGAGAGGAGAAGAGTGCTGGGAAGATGGGAGGAGGACCCCAATAGGTGGAGAGAGAGTAGAAATAAAAAGGAGGAGGAGGGGGAAGAGAGAGAAAGTGAGCAGGGGTTTGTGAGGATGATTCGGCGATGGTGGGTTGTGCGCGCGTGCGAGGTGGGAAGGTGAGAATGCGCTCTGCCCCCTCTCCCCCGCCATTCCTGATTCCTCATCATGCCTCCGATCATATCCCTCCCCATTTATCATTATCCTCCTGACCATCGCACGCCTCTCTAGTCTCTATCCCTCCCCCACCCACCTTTTTTTTTTTCTCTTTTCTTTCAATAAATTATTTTTATAGTGCCTCTTACATACATACCACTCACCCCCAATTCCTTTGTAATTCTGTATATCTAATGCTCCAATTTTGTTCTTTTATGTTTATACTGTTCAAATCTTTCTTTGTCATATAAATCTTATTTTTTAAAGGGTTCATGTCATAATTTTTTCTCTGTTTAGACTTCAAAAGAAGATTTTATGAGATGGTGATGAGACATAGCAAGCAGCCTGCAATGTTTTATGTCGTGGAATGTTGGCTTCTAAAAGAGAAGTAAAAAAACTAAGTTTTTAGTTGTTGATGATTGATGATTGTTTTTGCACTTGGAGATAAAATGCGAAACTTATGTATTCGAGAAGGGGTTGGTGTGGTGTTAGTGTTCGAGAGTCTGTCATATATGGTTTGGTCACATTAAATGTTCGCCAATTGATGATCTTGTTAGGAAGGAAAATATTTTAGATTCGACTTATGTGAAGAAAGGTAGAGGTCGTGTTATTAGAACTATATGAAAAATGTCTTGGGCATGTTGTATAAAATGTGATCTTAATTTATTAGAACTATAATACGACACAATGGAGAAAAATGATTAATGTAACACTCCAGTTGTTATTATATGTAAATTTTTCATTTTAATTTAGGATTTAGGGTCATTTAGATAATATTTTAAAAATGGAAGATATGACTATTATAGGGCTATCATCATAAATATATATGTGTTAGTATCTATTAGCAATCGTGTAACATGTTTATTTTTTTATTTTAATTTTATTTAATATTTTGTTTTTTTATTATTTTATTTTTTGTCTGAACAAACGTCCAATGTAGATAAGGATTATTCTCCTAGGTTGCACCAACCTGAAAAAAACCATATCTTGTTTACAACTCACGATAAATGCTCTATACTGCGTCCAACAAAACATGATTATATAGCATGGCCCCTTTCTGGCTGTATTCTCCATGCTTTTATATATATATATATATATATATATATATATATATATATATATATATATATAAATCCTATTTTTTTAATATTTACACCAGCATAAAAAATTATAAAAATAATTGGCATGTTTTATTTAACGAGTAGTGCTTAAACTAACTTATTCAACTATAGTTTATAAATACATTTTTGTTTTATTTTGATTTTCTTCAGTTTTGGATTCCTATAAGTTTGGGAGTTCAAATCCTCTCTGACATAGTTGACCTTAAGGATGTAGTACTCGAATTGTTAGGCGCATTAACTGGTCATTTTTTATTAAATTTTTTTTTTTAAAAAAAAATAAGATTAAATAATGAACCTCATTTTCATACATGTCTTTATTATAAGTGGATTATTTTTTTAGGGTAAGCTAAATCATTAAATGTTTAATTTTTTAATATTGAGCTAAATATTAATATATATTGAAAGAAAGGCAAAATTATCAAATTACATAATTTTATGTAATTTTATTATTTATATAAAAAGATTGTAAATTTTAATTCCTCATTGGACATAACCTCATTGCCTCTTATCATTACCACTCAATTCATTTGTATTTGTATATCTAATATTAAAACTTTCATATTATGCATCAAAATTATCACTATTGCTTATTTATGATTCTAAATGTTATAAATATAAATATGAAAGTGTAGATGTTAGATTAGTAATTAATAAGAATTGTATGGTATGTATGCAATTCTTATCTATATTAAATAAATCGATATTTATTGGTTGGCTCACATGGTGAGGTAGATTTCATGCCCGTATATAAATTTTAATGATGATTATCACTCATTGTACTTTGCCTATTATCATGTTTAACCATGATGTTCATCTATTGCATCAAAGTACGAGTTAGAGAGAGAGAGAGAGAGAGAGAGAGAGAGAGAGAGAGAGGATCCCTTGGAAATGGATGTTGATGCGGCAGGAGGCCATCACTATAAGCGTGCTCTCTTGCAATCATCCTTATCATCATTTAAAATTTATAACATTATTAACAAAATTTTATAAGTTTATATATATATATATATATATATATATATATATATATATATATATATATATATATATAAATATATTATCATCATTTCTTTTCCTCCACTATCTTTATTAGAATGTGATAATTAAAAAAAAAAAATCAAACAATGTTGGAAAGAGGGAACTAGTCAAAATGGGTCATGAACTATTAGGCCGTTTAAATGTCACAATAGACTCGAATATGTTAAAATTAAGCTTTAATGAACTTCCTTGAAAGGCTCTAATGATCTTTTATATGGATCTTTCAACCTCATTTTCAAGAGTATGGGGGATAATTTTAACTTCTACAAATTTTGAAATTTAAATGACCTCACATAAATAGTGGGGGCTATTTTGGTCTTCTATCAACTTCTAAAATGTCAAAACTCCATCTTTTTAGGAAGATTTACGTAAATATCACTCAATTCATATATACTTAATATATAATAACTATTGTTGAGTCCCATAGTGTCTGGGAAGCACACCCAAGGAATAAAGCATTCCTATAGGAAATGATTAGAGAGAAAGTAGAATAGAGGACAGTAAAATAGTGTAGTATTTATTCATGATATAAACTTCTCTATTTATAGGCAGAGATCTCAGTATTACAAAAATACATATTGGTCTCGTTATTATTGACTTTTTAGATGGATTTTTTTGAAACTACAGCGTTATTAACTATAATAAGAACGGGGGAATGATTCAATCAATAATAATTTGTGGACCATAGGTGGGTCTCGAATTAATCGATATCTAACATGAAAGAGAGTCTCATATTGATTGTCCTAAGAGTTGATCCCTGCCCTGTGGAAAATCTCCTAGCACGTTCCACCGATCGCTCGAATAAGACGTCTTTCTTGCCAACATCTAGCTAAAAATCGTTGTCAAAAGATATGCCCGATCGACAGTATCATTCTCCTGAGCTGTTCATTTGTCATGAGATTCATGCTGACATATTTTTATATGTGTATATTTAGTTTCTCAATTCTCTTGTTTCTTAGAAGCAGCAAAATACATGATGACAGGAGAATCTTTTTAATATATATGAAATAATTAAACGATATTATTGCGCAATAAAGACTTGTCTGGATTTCTTCTCAAACCATTATAAATAAGCTTGGGGTAATGAGGATTTTTGTCATTTCATTTTCTTATCGCTTCCTTAGTCTTCCATCTCTTCTTTTTTCGAGCTATCACGATGTCTGAAGCGCCATCAACCGACAAGAGCGCTCTCCTCAAATGAGTGATATGTGGATAAAGACTCACAAACTCGACGCGAAGCGAAAACCAGTAGGCGAGGCTTCTGCGAGAGAGTTGAGCAAGAAGAGAATCGTGCAAGGGCCGCTAGCGAGGGGAAATGAAAATCGAATTGGCTCTTCGGGTTTATTTGTAGATCCATCAAAGGGTGAGTTGCAGAAGAGTTTGGAACGCATACCAGTGATCGCCTTTCGAGACACCCCTTGGAGGCGGACACTCTTGCCCAATAGGGAGGAATGTCCGTTCAGACTATCGTGGGGCTACGACTCCCTAGGGGATCGGAAGGTGTCAATTCAAGCTGGGACTCAACCTCAGTCGCAAAAGGGTGGCTTTCCTTTGTGGGTGGAGAAATGGAGGAGACTGGTGAGGACTTCGTCTCTTACACCACTTCTAAATGTTGTCTAGTTTTGGGGTATGTGCTTTGAATCATGCTTTTTATCTTTTCCTTTTGAAGTTGCAGAAGCTCTGATGATCGCTTCTACTACCACAGACACGAACGTTGACCCTGAGGGCGATGTAGCCTCTGTGGATCAAGGCAGGGAGAGGGGAGCAAATGAGGAGGAGCAGGTTGCTTTGGAATAGGGGACTGTGGAGCAGGGCACCGTGGAGCTTGGTGTTGTGGCCCAAAGGGTAATGGAGACTCCCTTGGGCGGAGGCAGGAGTGTTGGCGGCCAAGTTCCTCTCGAAGCGGCAGCAGAGGAGTCGGCACCTGGGGCCATCGGGTGCATGTTGACTTTCTGGTGCGCCGCCTTGCTGAAATGTAGGGGCACTTTCTTCATCTCATAGTACAACCTCAAGGAGATAACGTTGATGGATTTGTTGAGGCATTAAAGCGAGTCCATCGGGTAGAGAAAGAATTAGCTGCACTTCGTGAGGAACTTGCCAATTTTCGAGGGAGATGTTGGTTGGTCATGGGAAGGTGGCTTGATTGTGGCAGAAGCTATTGGTCGTTAGAGAGGGTTTTGCAACCTAGCTGAGGGATGGTCAGAATGGCCTTTTTAAGCTGGGTGGCAAGTTTATGCACGGGTGCTTGCGTCAACAAGGATTGTCACGTTCGAAGCAGAAAATGATCGCCTAGTTAGATTTTTCCTCTCTTAGATGTACCTGAGGGTGTGGTGTGATGCTCCCTCCTTTTGTAAATAAATAATTAAATAAATGCAACTTTTCTATTTGTGATAATGATTGCTTCTCCTCGAGTACGCCGCGGTCATTGTTACACCAGTGTGTGTGTGTGTGTGTATGCATATGCACTCCATAGAGCCTTGTAGCCTTTTTTTTTTCTTTGTGACTCTTTACTCGCTCTTATCATTCTTATTCATATTCCCGCTATCTTGCACATTTTTACGGATCATATGGAGCAGAAATACTCCCAAGAATCGCTTGGGTCGATTCCAACATTAGAGGTCTCGATTCTCTCTGCAGCATAAGTGAGGGAGATTTCAGAGCATTTACATTTTCAATCCTATTATCCAGCTTCGACCGATCGCCAGTCATGAGTGGGTGACTGACAATTTCTCTCTGAATTTGATTTTCTATAAAGATCAGTTTAAAATTGGTCTTTGCCTGTCGCTTTGTAACGAAACGCGATCAACTTTCGGACAATATGGAGTAATTCTTACTTAAGTTCTTTACAACTACGTGGCTTCCATAATGAATTTTGTCCTCTTTTGCTGAAAGGTGAATATCCCTTGGCTGCTCAAATTGTTCAACCATTTCTTCTCCTTCTGCGTCAATCGGGATGGCTATGTGCAGTTTTCCGCCAATTCTAAGATCCATCTAGTAAGTCTTGAGAATAAAATAAAATATTGGATAGTGAAATTTTTGGTGGGCTCTTGCGTTAATGGTTGGGGGATTGCACCGTTCCAGTGGAAATTGAGGTGAAGAAAGTGAATACACTTTTGCATAATATCAAAAATCATATGACGTTGATCGAGGACCAGCGTCTCTCATTATCTCAATACCTTCGATCCGGATGTGAGAAAGTGTATGCTTTGACTCGACGGCGGTGAGAACATGATTTGAAGGGATATGGGAGTCATCTGATACTCGGGAAGTGGCCAGACCGAAGGTCGCAAAGAGGGCGGCTTCGAAGAAACATTAGAGGAAAAGTGATTCTTCCTCTTTTGAGAGAGGTGATGGTGGTCTGCCCCCACTGGATCGACTGACGAAGGTATTGAAGGTAAATAGATTTTACTCGTTAGTTGCCTGTACATATGAGTACGTGTTTATATTATTTTGACATTATCAAAAGGGGAGCAGTGAGGATGCCCTCGAGACTCTTGGTGATTGGATATTGGGAATTCCACTATGACACCTGGTGAGACTTCGTTCATGGGCTTGCACGATTGAGTGGAGGCAAGTCACTCATCTCGTCTCATCCAAACTCGCTAGGGATCGATTCGGGAGGAGAACCAGAAGATGCTGGGAGGATGGAATGCGACGTGCCTCGGAGGCAAGTAAAGGCGCTTGTTTCAGAAACTGAGCTGTCTCCTCCTCTAGGAGAGGAGATCCCATATGAGTGGTTGTTCTCTCATGGCGGAAAGGATGGAATTTGGACGAGTGGTCATTATGCTCTTCTTAATAGAGATACTTAGTGGTATTCTTTGACTCCATTGAATGGAGACTGCCCGTAGACATTGATGGAGGCGTTCTGGTCTCCCACTTAGGAAAAACACCTAAGAACGATGGACCAACGAAATATGTATCAGGCGATCGATCACTATCTTGCTCTTACATGGAAGGCTTCACATTTTTTGGGGACTCTTTTAGATCTGGCCAAAGGGAAAATTGCGAGGGAGGTCTTGTGGATAGAAAAATTAAGGCAGAGAGTCTCCTTGGTCGTGGAGAGGCTGAAGTTGTCTATATGTTGTTAGAGTTTCGGAAACACGAGACACTTCTTAAGGAGCACGAAGAGTTGAAAGAGAAAGTCTCCTTTATGATTACTTAGGAAGATTTTTGAAATATGGGTTGGTCGATCACAAGTGGCAGGACATCGGGGAGTTCAACACGTTGCTTCAGATTCGGATGTAGAGAACAAAAGTCGTTGAATGGAAAGTCGGACGGCGTCGAGGGAGCCAAAGAAAGTAGAAAAGAGGGTGATGGGGAATCTTCTAATGTTTAGAGTTGACAGGCGATTTTTTTTTTATTGTTTTGTTTTGATATTTAGACATGCCCGTATGAAAATTTTGTAACTCTGTTTTTGTAAACATACTTTATAATGCAAGAAAATATTTTTTTTAACTGCTGGGTGTCGATACGTACCATAATCCACTAACGATGATTAGAGACCCCTCGTGGAGCTTGTCATTGTCGAGTTTAACGCTTAAAGTAGAGTGTAGGACGGTCGTCCAGGCACCCTTGCAGAGCTTGCCATTGCCAAGTGCCGATAAGTTCCTTAGGCCACTGGCGATGGTTAGAAACCATAGCAGAACTTGTCACCGATGGGTGTTAATGCTTAAAATAGGGTGTGGGACAATTGTTCACGCACCCCTCATGGAGCTTAACGGTATAGGGTGTCGATACGACCCATATGCCACTGGAGATAGTCATATTCCCTCGGCAGATCTTGTCACCTTCAGTTATTAACACTTAAAATAAGGTGCTAGATGATCATTCACGCAACCTCACGGTGCTTGTTGTTGACCGGTGTCGATATGTCCCATAGGTCGTTGCCGATGGCTAGACACCCCTCGCAGGACTTGTTGTTGTCGGGTGTTAACGCTTAAAATAGGGCTAATGAAGATTGTCCACGTACCCCTCGCGGAGCTTGTCGCTGTCAGGTGTCGATGCATTCCATAGGCCAATTGATGATCTTTGCATGGATTTGATAAGTTTTAGCCACTCGCGGAGCTTGTTTTTCGAGCATAATTGTGTCAGTTCCATAAGTGTGATTGTGTGAGTTCCTCGAGTGTAACCGTGTTAGTTCCCCGAGCGTAAGAACAATAAGAGAAAGTACTATTAGCAATATTGAATATGTAAAATCTCAAACTTTTAGATATTATGAATGTAAAGAGCCCCTTTATTATAATGAGTTTTTGAAATATACAACAATTTATACAGAACAATCATGACTATGTTCATTCTACAAGTAGGGATTGCATTAAGGGAAGAATTTTTTTAGATCGACACCACTCCATGTCCGATGGACGATGTTTCCCGCAAATTTATTAGTTTATATGCTCCGGGTCTAGCACTATGTTGGATGATGTTGAGGCCATTCCAGGTTTGATCCAGCTTCAGATAGCATTAGCCCTGGTGGAGGGGTTAACTGTTTTCAGCACTAGGTCCCCTAGGGCAAGCTTCTCTTTGCATACATGTTTGTTAAAATATTTAGCTGTCTTCTGCTTAACCTCATCCCGTTGGAGGGCTGAGTTGGCGTGATTCTCCTCGGCCAGATCTATGGTGAGTCTGACTCCTTCGTTGTTTGCCTCAAGCTACTCTCCTAGATCTTCTTCATCGAAAGCTGAGGCGGAGAGTACCTCTGGCTGTAATTGTTGTATTTGACTAGTAACATGACTTCCATTCTGTGGAGTAGCTTAAAGGGGGTCTGTCTGATGGATTTAGATGGGCATGTTTGGATCGCCTAGAGTACTGAAAGGATCAGGTCTGCCCATTTGCCCTTTGTTCCTTCTACCTTTTTCCTTAGCAAGTTTAAGATGATCTTTTTACAGCCTCCACCTGACCGTTAGTTTGAGGGTGATGTACGAAAGCAACTTTGATGTTGATCCCTTAAATCTTACATAAATATTGATATCCTTTTATGGGCAAATTGGGTTTCATTATTTATAACTATGATGAGAGGTAATGTGTATCGACAAATCAGATTAGTCCAGATGAAGTTTCGGACTACCTCTGTCGTTATGTGTATCATACATTTTGCGTCTACTCACTTAGAGAAATAATTAATGAACACCAACAAAAACTTCCACTATCCTCTCGACGGGGGAAAAAGGTCCTAAGATGTTGAGGCCCCACATAGCTAACAACCAAGGACTAACAATCGAGTGGATTTTAAGGTTGGTGGATGGTTTAATAGTCTGTGTTTCTGACATTTTGTACACTTTTGGCGTCTTTGAGCAAGTTCATCCATAAGTAACCTTGACGTTGATTCAATGTGCTAGCGTCTTTCCCCCAGAATGGCTCCCACACTCACCACCATTAATTTATAGGAGTATGTCTTCAACCTTCTGTTCCCCAATGCACTTTAGGCATAAAGACTTGGCCTACTTTTTGAAGATTTTTTCTTCGAGTAGTTGGTATTGGGCAGCCTTATATTTGAATCTCATGTTATCGGTGACTTCACTGATTTCCCTGTACTTAGGTACTGTATGTATAAGCTCATTCAATTTTGTTCTCCTCCTGATGCATCTCTATTGCTAGTGGTTCTTAGATCGATGGTCGATTGAGTCTTCTTGGTAGTGCCTCTCCAAGATGAAGGCTCCAGAATAAAAGGTCGACGACCTAATTTTCCTACCTTCGAAAATAACGATTTTGAAATTGACAAACCGATCGATCTCCGTTTTCAGCTTCCCTAAGTGCTTCATCATGGTCTTGTCCCTGGTTTCAAATTCCTCGTTGATTTGTTTCATTATGAGTTGTGACTCGACCTTTACCAATATGTGAAGGACTTCCCATCTTCGAGGCTAAGCAAAGTCTTACAATCAAAGGTTCATATTCCGCTTGGTTGTTAGTCAATAAAAAATTTGCCTCGATTGAGTGGTTGACATTTTCCCCTACGGGTTTGCATAAGAAAACTCCAAGTCCAACACATAATTAGTCAAATGCCCCATTGGTGAATAGGGTCCAGGTTGATTTGTGGATCACCATATCTTCATTTGTCCATCTCATTTCAGAGAAATCTGCAAGGAAATCTGCAACAACTTATGCCTTTGTCGCTGTCTAGGGATATAAGAGATGTCAAACTCACTGAGCTCCACAACCTATTTGAGTAGTCAACCAAAATTCTCTGGCCTAGCGAGAATATATTTTAATGGGCATCTATGATAAGTTGTATGGAGTCTGCCTGAAAAATGTGATCGGAGCCTCCGTGCTAAAATGCCCAAGGTGAATGTCAGTTTCTCCATTATTGGATAATGGAGTTTGGTGCCTTTGAGGACTCAGCTAGGTTCGTACACTGAGTGCTGCTTTCTGAGCTCTTCTCTGACCAAGATCGAACTGACGGCTTTGTGGTTGGCCCCGAGGTAAAGATAAAGTTTTTCCTTCAGTTTCGGGTTCTAAAAGAGGGGAGGAGAGGCAAGGAACTGCTTAAGGTTTCTGAATGCCTTTTCACATCTGTTGTCCATTGAAAACATTTGGCTCTCCTGAGTAATTTGAAGAATGGGGTGCACTTATCACCTGACTTAGAGATGAACCCACTCAAACCTGTGATCCGACGGGTTAGTTTTTTAATTTCCTTGGTGTTTTTAGGGGAGAACTGTCGGCATATTTTTAGGTTTGTGTGTTGTATTTTAAAAAGGGGTCGCCTACAGAAGTTGTCGGCGAATTTTAAATTTTAAATTTAATTTAAATACATATATATATAATTTTAGAAAGAAACATTTGATTTTGAAAATAACTTTAAGTTTGAAAATTTTAAGATATGAAATCAAACCGATCTTACATCCCGAATAGTTTATATAAATGAGCACCGCATCACAAACCGTATATCTATTCCGAAGAATAGACACACTGCTTGATGATGGGGCTCGGTTAAATAAACTAGAAGATTTATGACATCTGTTTGGTCCACGAACCAACTTTATAAGCCGACAAGTTCCTCGCTTAATATAAATGAATTAAGCGAGGGTTTATATTACTCAGGTTCTTAAAGTTCCCTATAAAGGCAAGCCCCTATAGTTAATTACATCTTAAATGACGGGAATCATTTAAGAAAACTCTCGATAATGATTAGTGATTTTGCTCTCAAGAATTTCAAAGTTTAAGGTTTTCAAATGATTGAATTTTGAAATTTCAATAGGGAATGGATTAAATTTGGGACAGTTAATTTCAGGAGTTCAAAGGAATAAAAGTAGGAGAAGCTGAGGATCCAAGAAGAATCTTGGCAACTTCCCAAACTATCCTATTGTTTGGCTTCAATTTGGGAATTTATTTAATATTGCAATCCTGCCAATTTTAATTAATTAGGACTTATATTCGTATGACATGATCATACAAATAGCCTCGATGATGTGAGGGCTTATGTCATACCGAACGACTACCTCGGAGTCCTAAGACCGGTTAGGACTTAATTTGCATAACATGATTATGCAGATGCCTAACGAAGAGTTGAGGAATTATGTTGCACTAAGCAAACTACCTCGAAGTCCTATGGCTTTGTTATTTAAAACTAAAGAAAGTTTTGCTGAAATAGACCCGAGTTTTGCTGATGAAGATGGCCGTGCTGCCCACCGTGCTCCAAGCTCCTTGTTGTTGCAGAGGTTTTAGTTTTAGAAAATGATAATCAGGAGATGAGAAAAGTGTTTTGGTTTAGAGAAAATCTTAAAATCAAAGTGTTTTTAATGTCTTAATTAAAACAAATCTTAAAGTTGGTTAAACATAACCGATTAAGATCCCACGGTTCCGTCATCCTGGCACCATTATTTTCATCGAATTCACTTAGTCCAGATGAATTTGCTAAACTCAACTGAATGAGTTCCACACTTTCATTTAGACCGTGGAAATCCCGTTAGCAACACGTGGGTTACATCATCCGAGGTATTCCCGATCATTCAACGATACATTTTAATTTAGTTAAAGTTGTAGTTTTGTTGTTCAGTTTGTGATTAAATTTTGAGTTGTTTTATATTTTGAATGTTGTGGCGGTGAATTTTATCTTGCAATGACTTTTAATTTAATTTTGGTTTCGGTTCGAGGACTATCCTAAAGGTTTTGGTTTTCATGCAACAGTTGTTTATCATGCAAGAAAAGTAAAGTACAGTGCATGTAGGTAAATTGCAATAAAGTAAATTGCAATTAAACAAGAGTGTACCTAGAGGGTCTTCCCGTCATCCCAAGCTGCACTTAAAACACATGTTAAGGCTTTTAAATATATCAACAAGTACCTAGGTAAAGCTAATGGAAATGTTTTGATTGTCTACCAAAGTCCTAATCCTATAGCTAGTTATCTCCTATGACGTCTAGGTTCTTGTGTTTTGGTTTAAGGATGATTTTCTTCATCAAAGAACAATTAAATTCAATTGTTCTTATAAACAACCTATCATATTGAGGAAGTGCTTAAGACGAGTCTTAAACATCTTTTCAATACCTCTAGGATTGCTTTTAAGTCCAAGAGAATTTAATTATACAAGTGAATTAATCATCCAGGAGTTTAAGTTTTGTTCTCTCGCTCGATGAACTAGGACATTTGAATATCCTATGAGTGAAGTAACACTTCACTTGATACCTCATTTAAGAGTTATAATAATAGGAGCTTTAAAAGGCAAATCAACTTATTAAGTATTTTAATGATTTAAACTTAATGATTTAATTTTAATTTTGACTTAATTATAAAAAATTAGTTTAAGTTTGGAATAGTGTTCAAGTTATTTTAGATTTAATTCTTAATGATTTCATTTAGGTTTATTGTTAAATGATTTTAATTTAATTTAATTCAATTTAATTTTAATTCAATTTAATTTAATTTTAATTTAATTTGATTTGATTTTAATTTAATTTAATTTAATTTAATTTGATTCAATTTAATTTAATTTTAATTTAATTTAATTTAATTTAATTTAATTTAATTTTAATTTAATTTAATTTAAATTTATTTTTAATCTTAATTTAATTTAATTTAATTTTAATTTTAATTTAATTTAATTTTAATTTTAATTATTAATTGAGATTATTCTTTTGATTTTTTTTTTAATTAAGAATTAAGTATTATTGAAGTGATTTATTTAGGGATTTTTAAATTAAAGAATAAATATCCTCTTAATAATATCCCTACTTTAATAATTCCAATTTCTATTATTCTTTCAAAATTTCAATTAATTAGTTAACTAAAGTTTTACTTTAATTATATTTGAAATGATTAATAGGTTTCTACCCTCAATCATTTAAGTTTCAATCATCCAAAAATCAGTTTAAAATCAAATATTTTACCCTCCCCTTTTGATAAATCCTAAAATTTTAATTAAGGGTTGAAAATTTTAATTACCATTTTGCCCTTCAAGCTTAATAATTCTATAACTCACTATGTTAATCTCAAATGAACTTAAAATTTTTATGTAACCTCACTCACATGTCAATTAAGACATTAGAGGAGAAAATGTGATTTTTCTATATTTAATTTATTTATGTAATTATTTTTAATGGAAAATAGGGGTTTTCAAGGAAAATTCAATAACATGACCAAGGGAATGTTTCTGTCCTTCAGAAAATTATGGGATGTTCCTAATGACCAGAGGACCATTTGAAACAATTTTGGAGATTTTTTGAATAATATTTTATTTATTAGAATTATTTTGAATTTTGGAGTATTAATTAATTTTAAAATAAAATTCAAGTTGAAAAATGGATTTTATATTTTTTTTAACTCTCGCTGACCTCAAGGAGTCCAGAGAAATAAATTTTATATTTTTCTGATTTTTTTTTGATTTATTAGAATTATTTTAGTGAAAAGGTTGGAAAATACATTTTTTAATATTAAAAATTACATTAAGCCTTTAAAATTCAATATCTTACCCTAGAGACTTAAGAAAAATATTTGGTTTGTTCCTAAATGATTAGAATTTAAAATGTGACATTTTGGTGATTTTTAATATTTTTATGATTTTTATTATTTTTTTAATTATTAAAAATACTAAAATAATGATAAAAATCAACTTTTTTAGAAAATTACAATTTTAATTTTCCTAATTTCCTCTAATATCAGAGAAGCACCAAAACCATTTTTTGTGGATTTTTGAAAAGTATTTTGTGAGTTATGAATTTTTAAAGTTTAACTTTGATCATGTGACTTAATTAATCCATTTAGTGGGGTTAAACATTTGCAATTGATTTCAAATTTTTATGTGATGTTCCTCTAATCCCAAAGATTAGTGGAGAATTGTTTTCAAGTTAATTTAATGTGTGGGTAACCTTAATTAATTAAAGTTCAATTTTGGGTATTTAGACCAATTAGGGTTATTCCAAGTGAATTAACTCAAAACTTATTTTTACTAGGTTCCTCTGGTCATAAGAAATATCACCAAATTTTTCTAGAATTTATTTCTCAACATGCTAATTATTGGAATTAAAATACTCAAAACAGTAACATGAACTTGAAAAATAAATAACTTCTCATAGGGATGGTCTCTGACCTTGGAAAATTTAGGGAATGTTCCCTAGGTCAGAGGCTTCAAAAGCCCTATGGTCTCATGTTATGGTGAATTGTCTATGCAAATGGAGAATTAAAATACCACAGAGAGTAAATAAATCATTAAAAATAAAATACTTGATGAAATGACTTGATTTCTTTTCCACATTATTCTCCTCTGTTCACTGAGCAAGAGAGTATTTTTATTTTATTTTTAGGATTTTTCTACACAAAGTTATGCATTTTTGAAGTTCTGGGTATTTAATAAATAAGAAAAATCCCTATTTATCTACTTATCCACGCGGCGCCACGCAATCCTCGGCAGCTCCGAACGCCCACGCGGCGCATTCCTATTCGACGCCGCCATCCGACTCAGGGCTCCAGGGGCCCGCGGTTCATGTACCATTGCGCTGTCCGGCTCGATCTCGACCGTCCGCTCGATACACGCTCGATCCGACGACTCCTGGTCATCGTCTATGACTGGTGTGCACCCGTGACCGTCCACACTAAAACCCTAAGAACTCACTCGATTCTCAACGGATTTTTGTGTTCTTATGCTCTATGGATTCGTCTTGAAGAGACGAACACATCCATACGGTAAACATGCATTGAAATCGATTCATATCAAATGGAGAATCTCCAGGAGCTCGGGAGGAAGAGAGAGTTCATACCTTTGCTCAGAGAAGTGAAGCTTCGATCTGAGGGTTGTGTCACGTTCGATTGGGTCCAAGCAAGCTCCGGATGAAGTCCCTCGGCACAGTGAATTGCTCAGGTACAAAAGTGACCACAACCGATCACAAAGCTTGGAGGCTGGAAGCAATGGCTAGCCTCGGTGAGGGGGCTTTGTCTGGGAAACTTCTCCTCTTGGTCCGGTGAAGGTGTAGAGTCAATCAATTTGAGGATTGACTCACTGTGGTGAAGTGTCCTGGTTTTGGGCTTAAATTTCAACTCTGAAATTGAGCTCACAGAGAGGAAATGGATGGGGGATTTCAGTGGGGATTAAGTTCTCAAGGTGTGGAGGAGAGTCTGGAATGATTTTGGCAGAGTTTCTGTATGGTTTGTTTCAGTGTCTCCTTTGGCCGAGAGGAGGTGGTGTTTAAATAGGAGTGGCTGGAGGGCCTCCTGGGGGAGTTAGGGGTTGGGATCGAGCTGCTGCGAGTGAGGAGAAGAACGACGCATGGTGGCCATTGGGCATGGGGCAACTCGGCAAGGGAGAATTTCAATGTGGGCTCACATGGGAGCTCTCGGGTGTGGTGTTTTCCGGCGGCCTGGGTGGGCGGCCGGCGAGGCATGGGTTACCCTCGGGGTCGGGAGGTTCGGGGCTTGATGTTTGTGAGTTCAATTGGTCGTTGCCATGTGTAAAGTGGTTAGATCAAAATGGAATGGGGGCATGGCTTCTTTGGCTTGGTTTGTGTCAACCCATGTGTTTGGGCTGGGTTCACCTCCCCATGACACTGGTTTTAGGTCGAGAAAAAGTGGTTTAGGTCGGCTTAATTAGTGGGGAAGGGTCACCATCCAAGTACAATTAAGCTTAAGCAAGGTTTAGTGGAATCATGGGAGTGGCTAATCCTCTTAAGGGAATATGGAAAGAGCTCCCTCCTCTTGCCATCTTGGGTATGGTGAAGTTTCCAAGGCTCTAATGGCTCTCATGTGGCTCATGCATGGCTTCATGGCTCCATTTGGCTTGGGAAAAGTTAAGTCAACTTTCATGAGGAAGGATTTTGTGATTTTTGGCATTTTGGTGAGAATTGTCATGTGGCTAGAGTTGGAATGGTTTGATGATAAATTAGGACTTTAGAAATGATTTTAAATTGAATTTAAGATGAGGGAGAGTGTCATATGGACTTTAGGATGGGTTTAGGCTTTTAAAATTTGGTAAAGGTGGGCTTCTAGAATGGTTTAAGGGAGTGGGCCTTCATGTTTCAAAATGGGCTTTTAGATGAAAAGTTTGTAAAGGGCCATGCCAAATAAATGTTGGGTTTGGTTTAAGGATGTGTCATGAGTGATTTGAAGCAAGTTTGAGGTGATTTGGAATTGAATTGGGTCTAATTTGGGTCTCTTTGGTAATAGAGTCCAAATGGGTCAAAATGAGCTACCTTGGGCTAAAGTTGGGCTAATGTTGAAATTGATGTAAAATTAATGTTGAGAAATGTTTATGGGAGTGTGAAAAAGAGTTCTCAACTTTGGTTGGGCTTTGATTTTGAAATTTGGGCCTATTTGGGTTAGGTTTGGGTGTAGGCCCATTTAGGGAATTTTGGGTTTGGGTTGAATTTGAGTAAAGTTTGGGTCCAAATTTTGGGCAAATCATGTTAGTTTTTTGTTTGTGGGGATGCTAGGAAGGTTTTAGAAAAGATTTGGGTCAAATTGGGATTGAATTGGGTTGGTTTGGGCTAGGTTTGGGTTATGGGTCAAAATTGGGCTTTAAGCTTAAAAATGAAATTGGATTCAAATTCCAATCAAATTGGGCTTTTATTTAGTCTAGATTGATATTGGGGATATTGAATTGAAGTTTAGAATTGAATTGGACCAAAGTTGGGGTCAATCAGAAAGGTTTGGTTTGACATTGGGTTCATTTGGGTTTGGAATAGGTCAAATTGGGGGTTTTGGTAAAAGTGGGGTAAATTGACAAAATTAGCCCATGGTGTAGTTGGACAAAATGAAATTGGGAATATTTGAGATTTTCTGGAATTTTCTGAATTTTTTGATTTTTTTGGGTCAAGAGGGGCATTTTGGTAATTTGGAGGGTATTTGGGGTGTTTTTGGAAATTTTGGTATTTTTGGCTGGAGATAGTCAATTTGAGTAGTGGGGGAAATGTTTGAGATTAATTTTAGGAAATTTTGGGTGATTTGGAAATTTTGAAGAATTTGGGTAGTTTCGAGGCTTTTAGTAGGTTAGGCGGGTCGGGGTCCTGGGTCGAAAATTGAAATTTTGGAAAAATGGAGATTGATCGAATTTGAGTAAAGTGGAATCACTTTGGTTGAGCCATGAAGCCATGTTAAGCCCATAGGAGCGTGAGGGACTCGTTTGAGGCATTCACTCATGTTGCTCACTAACCTCTTAGCCAGGGGCTTAGGGGTTAAGGACCATCCATATGAATTATCCACATGAGTCGGGAGGTCAAGCTAGGCATGAATACTTTTAGGATTTGGAATGTGTGTGTGAGAGTGTAGTATATGTGTAAGTCGGCCCTCACTGGACTGAGGCCGCCCAAGGTAATCCTAAGGCCAAAGAGTCACATAGGGAACTCATCCTTTAAACCTCCACATTTGATTTCAACCCTACAGGTGATTAGGGGTCTACAATCGAAGCTTGTGGGGTTTGCAGGGAGTTAAGAAGTAGTTTGAATTTCTAAATGGTGGGTTCCACTTCTAGTCTTCTAAGATTAGTCAAAGGAAAAACCTAAGGCTAGATCCTAAGTACTAAGGAGACAGAAGAGAAGAGACCTCATCAAAAATGAGGTCAACAAGAACAAATTGAGAAGTGCTTGGATTTTTTTTTTGGGTTAGCCTTTATGTCTTTAGAGGTTAACAAATATCTAAGGAATTTGCCTATCATGGCCCCAAAGGTGCACTTCAGTGGGTTTAGTTTCATGTTAAACTTTTTAAGTATTAGAAAGGTTCTTTAAGAACCTCAATGTATTGTTCGGCAGACAGACACTTAACCAATACATCATCGACATGCACCTTAATGTTTATTCCCTTTTTATTAGTAAAACTTACATCCATGAGGTGTTGGTAAGTCACTATGACATTTTGAAGCCTGAAGGCCATTACATTGTTAAAAACTCCCTCACAAGTAATAAAATTAGTTTTTTTCGTGTTAGCAGGGTGTATCTTGATATGATGGCACTTGAAGAATGTGTCGAGAAAACTTAGGATTGAGTGGTCGACTGTCAAATCCATCAGAGCATCAATCCTTAGAAGAGAATAAGAGTCCTTTAGGCAGACAAAGCTTAAGTTGGTGAAGTCCACCCACATCCTCCATTTTCCATTGACCCTCTACACCATTTCCACATTGGAGAACCAAATGGGGTATTGCACTATTCGAATGTACCATACGTCCTCCAGCTTTAGTACTTCCTCTCGGATGGGTCCCGCCAATGTCATGTCAAGCTTCTAATCTTATGCTTTATGGGTCAATCCGATGGATCGACGTTTAATATGTGACAAACGGCGTTGATCGGCACTGCCGCCATCTTAGTGGTCATCCCGTGAAAACATCTCAATTTTCTTGAAGGGTTTGGATCGGCAGCTCGTCGTGACCTGCATCAAAATATTCACTTATAAAAAAAGATCTACTTGGTTCTCCTTCGACCGTCACAACTTCACGAGTAGTCTCGTTGGTCTCAAGGCCATATTCATTTTTGTTGTGGATGTCTAGGGGGTCGTGCTCCACATTATGTATGACTTGCAAGTAGTAGACGCGGGACTGTTCCAGGCTACCCTTAATTGATAATTTGTCCATCTCCATTAAACTTGACACCAACATGGTAGGTAAAGACCACTGCCATGAAATCATTCAGTAGCAGTCGACCGAATATAGTGTTATATGTTGGGGGTGACAACCACAAGGAAATCTTCCGTGAGTGTAATTTATTTCTCATTTTCTTCCCAACTTACTGGAAGTTTAACTACTCCCAATGCTTCCTTCCTTTCACCTGAGAATCCATTCAACATACCTGTCAGCTAAGTCATCTAATTGATAGTGAGGCTCAGTTTGTTGAATACCTAGTTGAATAGTACGTTCATAGAACTTCCTGTATCAATGAGAACACTTCATACTTGATAATTGTTGATTATCATCGTTATTACAATGACATCGTTATATGTATTTCCCTTTAGGGGGAGATCCGCATCGGTAAAGTAAATAGACGATGGCCCTTGGGTTTCGGGGCAAAGGTTACAACGTAGAGTTGTCATGTTTGCTGTCTCTTCCGGTTTCTCCCCTGGGTGGTTCGCTTCCTCTGAAGATTGCGGGCTCATATCCCATGATGTGGATAGCGTTGGTACAGATGGGCCCGTTTGTCATTCCACTTGTGGGAGCTTTGCCCTGCCTTCGAGTCCCAGCTCCAGGGGTGACAATTTCATTCAACTTCCCCTCCCTTATCAGTTCCTCGATCAATTTTCACAAGTGTCTACATTCTTTTGTTTCATACCCATGATCTCTGTGATATTTACAATACTTCGAGCTATCTCGAAGGAAATCTCTCGCTCTCATCGGTGTTGCCTTCCTAAAGAACTCCTTATCCTAAATGGCGTCCACTATTTCCGCCATGGATACCCTCAACGGATTTTCCCGAGTGGCTCTAAGATTTCCTCGGGATTCATGGTATTGAGATGATCGGGAGTGTGGAGCTGTCGTTTGTCTCCTCTGATCCTCATGGCAGTAGGTGTAGCTGTTACTGGAGGGACCTTCATAATGGGGGTGTATGATTGACCTTGCGCTTTGCCTAGGGGGCCTTCACCTATCTTGTGATGGTCTCTTCTGGTGTCTTTGTTAGATTGGTTATGGGCATTCTCATAGGCGGTGATGTACTTGTTGTCTATATCTAGTAGTTAGGCCATGTTCTATGGCTTTGCTAGCTCGAGGTCAAAACGGATATCTCCGACCTCACTCATTATGTTAGTGAGGCTTGGGCCATATCGGGCTTCAAATCCTTGACGTCTAACGTTTCACTCTGGAAGCGAGCGATAAACAACCGCAAGCTCTCGTTAGCACTTTGCTTCACTTGCCACCGGGATCAGGTGTTCTTCATATGCCTCAGGGCACTGGCGAAATGCGAAGGAAGAGTTTTGAACTCCGCAAAGCGAGTGATTACCACCATGAGCTACCCGTCGAACCGCCTAATGCGTTTGATCTGAATAGGGCTATCAAAAAAGCTCGTTGTTCGCAAACAGTTTGTGTTTGGTTCGCCAAGAAGTTCGTGTTCGATTCGTTCGATAAGCAAATGAGACGAATACAAACATTTTTTTATTTCGGTTTGTTAAACGAACCAAACACAAACAGTGATGTGTTCATTTATGTTCGGTTCGTTATTGTTCGAAATATAAAATAATTAAAAATAATTATATATAAAAAAGGTCATGATATTTTAAAAATAATTATATATTATAAAAATTTATCACATTTTAAATAATTAAACTTCTTTAAATTATAATATATGAAAAATTATTAATAACAATAATAATATTATAGTATTAATTATATTAATATAAATATTATAATATTATAATTAATATATTATACTATATATTAAAATAAAACCTTAAACAAAACCTAAACGCTTTATTCGGTTTGCTTCATTTTGAGTAAGTATGGATTACCTGATGTGAACGGAATCCCTGATCAATATGCTTCATTTTGAGGAAGTACGTTATCAAAGCTAGGGCTGTAAAAAAAGCTCGTTGTTCGCGAACAGTTCGTGTTTGGTTCGTTCGGAAGTTCGTGTTTGATTCATTTGATAAGCAAACGAGACGAACACGAATAGTTTTTTTTGTTCGGTTTGTTAAACGAATCAAACACGAACAGTGATGTGTTTCAACATTTCGAACAGAAATATTAGCTCTGTTCGTTCGTTTTCGGTTCGTTTACACCCCTAGATCTGAACATCGTAAAGAAGAGCTTACACTTGAGGGCAAGCATTTGGTCGATTCGAATGACGCGAGATTGTCGTTAGGATCTGACCATCCTTTGTACAACTCTAAGACCGACATGTTGAATTTCTCCAGAGGTTCAACTCCAGAAACCTATAGGAAGAAGGTGTTTTCCGGCAACCTTTGTACCTCAGTTCACAATGGTCGGTTTCTCCCCTCCACGGGGGTGAATTCAGTGTTGTCTTGGTGTAGACCATCGTCGGACTTTTCCTACAGGTGGATTACCTTCCTATCATTTTTGGTTGGTGGTCTCGTTGAATGAATTTTATCATAAAATTCCTAGGTGCATGCTACTTCTCCTACGTTCATGTAACTGGAATCTCACTATTATTGTTGTTGGGCTCCTCTTTTTGTTTATAGAATGTTTCCACGTTCACCGCACCTTAACGGATGTTGAATCCAAAAGTGTTCGGGAAGCACGCCTAAGGAATATAGCATTATGGTAGGAAGTGATTACAGAGAGAGAGAGCACAATAGAGAACAATAAAAAAGTGTGTAGCCTATATTTTTGATATGAACCATCTATTTATAGGCATATGTCTTAGTATTACAAAAGTACATATTGTTCCCCTCATCATTGACTTTTCATTTGGTACTTGCAGAGTTATTAGCATATGATAAGATCGGGGGTCCGATTCGATCGATAATAATTTGTAATTCGTCAGGTGAGCATTGATCGATATCTAATTCTAAAGAGAGCCCCCTATCGATCGTCCTGAGGGTTGATCCTCGCACTACGAAAAATCTCCCGACACGCTCCACCAATTGCTCAAACAAGACACCTCCCTTACCAACATTTAGCTCAAGACGGTCATCAAAAGATGTGCCCGATCGTCAGTATCATTCTCCTGAGCCTTTCATCTGCCTTGAGATTCACACTGACATATTTTTATATGTACAACTATATTTTTATTTTTATATATGTCACCTTCCCTATACATTAAAAGATGAAATTCACTTTTAGATCGAAAAATTATGTCATTTTTCGTGCGATATAAAAATTGCGTTTATAAATGTGAATAAGATAAATTTTCGATGTTAGATATATAAATACGTAGAAACATTGTGTCATGTATGTTAATGCCCCCATTTGAAGTGTATTATGTGTAAATCACTTACATGGTGGGAATGAAAGTGAAGCAAACACCACCATCCATTTTGGTTCATTTATGATAATTTGGTAATGACAATAACAAGTTCCCATTATAATGCAAAATAATATCTTAATCCCTTTGTTAGTGCTTATTTTTTTCTTGGTGCGTATGACATTTAATGGAAAATATAGTCAACTTATACGTGTTCCTATGTAGTGTTCATAGCACATGTGAATATAATATGTTGTTCCTATTTGATGAGTATTATGGATTGTAATTTCATACAGACCACCCAAAACTGGCTATTTACAAATCAGCCACCCTCTTTCATACATTTTTCACATTCTCACTCAAATTTCAAAATTCAGGGTAAAAACCCAACTCATATTTTTCAGTTTTATCAATTTCTCAATGGTTTGATCATGACACTTGTAAATACCTTGGTTCGTTGGTTTAAGAAAATCACTTGGGTGGTTAATTCGTAAATATCAATTTCTCGGGTTGTTATATGTAATTATCCTTTAAGAGAAATGAAGAGGTCACATGAATGTGCAATTAAAAAGGGCATGAGGAAATGGGGCACTCACATACACACCACACAATTGTTATGCATTTACATATCAAATACCTAAAATTTTGATATTTACATACATAACCCTCAAATTCTTTAAAATTACATCAAAAAATATTGTTATTACTAATTTCTTAAATGAAAAACACGCATTTTCATGCATATAATTTGACACCAAGTGCGATTAATATAAATATCAAATTTTAGAAGTTAAATATGTAAATTCATAGGAATTGTGTGATTTGTATGTAAATTACATCAATAAAAGAGCATTTTAGTAAATAAAAGAGCATTATTTATATTTTAACTAAGAGTCTGTTTGAGACAGCTGCAACTTATTAATAATTTACTGATAAGTTGATTAAAAATAATCTCCTGATAAGTTAAGTGCGGTGACTATTACAAAATTTTATTTTTTTGGAAAAGCTAGACCGCAGTCAGAAAGTTGTCACCGCACATAGATATGTGCGGTGTGAAAAAACTGTTTTCTGCGTTTTGAAAACGCATAAGCCGTCAAAACTCAGTTTACCCAAAACAGGTGTGGTGCGTTTTCAAAACGCCACTGCACCAAATAAGCTGCCCAAACGGACCCTAAGTCAGTTCACAATAAGTTTATCTTATGCTAATTTTTACTCTCTGTGATTATCATTATGTTGCCCCTTTCTCTTTCAAGTCCAAAAAATTCTTTTAATGTGTTTTTATATTCTTATAGTATAAGTGATAATACATAAATGCAAAATTTAATCAAATTCATTAATCATCATACAAATATGTTCTAAATTATTGAGAATGGAAGTTAACTCTTAAAAATATGATTTAATTGGTGTAATTTCACATATGTGAAGTAAATATTGGCTCTTTTTTTATCCATTTATAATGAATGATTGCTTTTAAAGGAATACATATTTTAATATGAATTTTATTGATCATTATCACTATGTTTCAATGGCATGCTATTATTTTAGTTTTCTAAAACAAAAATCTATAAGTTAATATGTTTGATTCCTTAATAAAGCATTATTGCTGTTAAAATATCTCTTTCATGATCGTCAATTTTACGTCATTTCATTCCTTAGGAATTAGTAGTTGAAATTCTCAATTTATTAGTTGAAGAGAACGCTCTCCACCAACTACTTCACTGTCCTTGCACAAATTTTGAAGAACTATGAAGTTTTTTAAGCTTGTAATTCTATTAGATATGGTTATAAATTTAAATAAATTTTATACCTCATGAATGCTCTAATTTTTTTTTTCTTTACTATTATGATTCTCAAGTGAATGAATCCAAACCGCTATAACAAACTGATTATCCATTTATCATCAGATGGATCTCAATCATATAACAAGAATAAAACTTTTGCAAATAAATTAGCTCCACTTATTCATACTGGGACGTGCTCTGTTTTCTGCATGCACACAGAAGTATTCACTATAATATAATACAAATTTTAATACTCTAGCTTCTATCTGCTATCCTTTCTATTAACAACTCAATACTCTCTTCTTAGAATTAGAGATTCAACCTTAATGCTATCACTCTACCATGACAGAATCATAAACAACTTCCACCAATATAAAAACCAATGATGAATCCAATACTCTCATTACTGTTGATATTGCAATCCATCCCTTGGTCAAGTTTTTCATGTCTAATATTAAGAACATCATCTCAACTCAACTTAGCACTAAAAATTATCCTATGTCATTCCCAAATCCTGAAACTCTTCACTGCAAACTAGTTAGATTGGTTTCTCATCGATTCCCTCACTCGTCCAACAAAAAATATAATTAATGAAGTTGATCTATCTATTCCTAACCGTCATTATAATCAATAGCACCTACTTAATCAACATCTCATTATTGCTCGTTTCTCAACTATTTCACCACCATTACTACATTATGTTCTCAATCTCAACACTTCTATGACATTTAGCATTCCATCGAGCATCATATCCAAGCGTCAAATTGCTCTAGGGTCATTCAACTGAAAAAATCCATATGCATGTTAAAATATAAATTTTGAAATATATATATTGTAGTTCGATTGTCCACTTGTCAATCACTAGTACCGGGCTAAGGAACACCCTCCTAAGTTAGGTTCAGTAGGACACTCTTCTAGTTGAGTGGCTGGCTTTATACATCCGGGTGACCGAGTAGCCTTCGACTACCCTCGAGTACAAATATATATATATTTGAGTCAAGCCCTACCCGAGTGCTTGCGGTCCCCTCTTTTTGGACTTTTTCATGTGGTTTTATCGAGATTTTTGAACAAAGCACTCGTGGTCTTTTCTCCGAGAATTTCTCGAGATTTTTGATGATTTCATTTGAATTGTTATTTATCAATTTTTTCCGAGTTTTTCCACCGTGTGTCATTCACCATTTTCTCTCGAGCTTTTTAGACGACATTTCTTTTTCTACTTTGCTTTCATTTATATGATGCATTTCTTCGTGCTACATCTAAGAAAACAGCGAATCTCCCAGGTATACAGGTTTGTTTTATATTTATAGCATGTTACTTTCCTGTTGTACCTGCTACTTTTCTTTTCTTACATAACATGTTGTACTATACTCTTTACTGCATACTTTACTGTTTTTCCTGTGCTAAACATTCTGCAGTTACGAATGTGCTGCATCCGACTGTTGCTTCGTGGTCATTCGAGTGTTGGGACACGGACATAATAGGTCTGATAGACCCTCCATCCTCTAAAAGACACGGATTTATTCTCGCAACTACGGATTACTTCTCTAAATGGGCAAAGGCAGTGTCGTTACGAAAGGTTACAGCACAACATATCATTTCTTTTTCTACTGTTTCAGAATTCCGTATAGAGTAATCTCCGACAATGGAACAGCCTTCAAAAGCACCAAGATCAACAACTTCGTCAAGCGACATAAGATAGATTGGAGGTATTCAACAATCTACCATCCCAGGGCAAATGGCTTAGTTGAAGCCTTCAACAAAACATTGGCACAGATTTTGAAGAAAACACTGGATGAAAACAAAAGAGATTGGCGTTATATAACAAATTGCTAGAAGCTTTGTGTGCCTACCAGACAACATTCAGGACTCACACCCAATGTACACCCTACTTAATCTATTCCTAACCGTCATTATAATCAATAGCACCTACTTAATCAAAATCTCATTATTGCTCGTTTCTCAACTATTTCACCACCATTACTACATTATGTTCTCAATCTCAACACTTCTATGACATTTAGCATTCCATCGAGCATCATATCCAAGCGTCAAATTGCTCTAGGGTCATTCAACTGAAACAATGAGCTCCTGATATCTCCATGAACACCAAAACTATGCATTTAGAGACCACATTAATAACAAAAATATTCTCCTCTACATTTTAGATGGGTTACCCCCATGATACCAAAAATTCAAAACAACAATTCAAACAATACTCACCCCAACTAGCCTTGCTGGCATTTACTCTCCTCTACAGTGAATGGGTTGATCTAGCAACAAAACAAACCAAAGAAACTTCATCTTTTGATTTCACTCCAGCATTAATTGCATGGTCTAGCTATCATATTGTGGTCGCATCCCACAATCTAACTGGATACGAAATTTACTATAGGCAGATCAATTCTAAATTTCAACGAAGGAGTCCTCACTCCCTTTGTCCCTGCAATATGCCAAATTAACAATAACAAAATGTCAAACAAATACATTTTATTAGCAATGTTCAAATTTGAACTCTAAACCTTCCTTCACAACCTCCAACCCAACAGCTCTCAACGCCATTACAACCTCTCCAAATCAACAATAGGTTATCGAATTGAGAGTCTCAACTCATTTAACTTTAGATCTCCAAATCATTTGTCAACCTACTATTCAAACTGGTCATGATACAAGAGGATTAGTTTCTCATGTGATTTTGGAAGACCTTAACTTGATGAGGAGAATGGAAACATACATTCCCCACTATCTCCTTTCAATTAACAAACCCAAAATTGACTAACAATTATTTTGTCATCTCTAACATAAATGAATACTTCATTCAGGACATGAACTCCCAAAAGCTTCTCCTCAGAGAACCTAGTTCCAATGCTCTTCACATCATTGTATCTAATCAATCAAGATAATCTCATTCGGTCGAGACACTACATCTATTTGACACAAAAGATAGAATATCCACATCATTCGTTCATCTCATATATCTCCAACAACAACAAATATCTATGTACTAAACACCTATCCAACAACTAAAATTCGTATTTTTCACAGCACATCAAAAATATCACTCTTATTAATATTTTAAAATTATAATACATATATATTTTTGTGCAAAGATATGTACAATCCAAGTGTTATAATCATAAATATCAAACTTAGAAATGCTAAATATGTAAAGAGATAAAAATTATATGGTATGTCCGTGAATTCCGCATTTTGGATTCCAACCCAGCAGCCTAAATTAGGTGGGCCGGCAGAGTCCAAAATGCACATCATCCAATCGGCCCACAGAAATTTTTTTTGCGCTCCAAAACCTCAAACGCCTCCTTAAACCCTAAACGGGGGAGAGAGAAAGAGCTGCTTCTTCTCTGTTCTTCCTTTCACCTGCGAGCAGCCATGGCCTTCTCCATCGTCCTCCGGCGTGCCACCACCGCTGCCGTGCGATCTGCACAAGGATTCTGCTTCCAGAATGGACGGAGCCACCACTTGGTTCCTCTCCGTCCACTTTTCGTGAAAGGAATCGTTTCGCGAGTGGAATCAAGACAGCTTCCCTCATCTTTTGCTTTCTCTCGCTTTTCTTCGTCTATTCAGAAGAAGCCAGAAGCTGATGTTGAGCTTCTCCGGATCGTGGAGTCGGAGATTGGCTGCGCTAAGGAGGAGTGTGGAGAGGTAAGGCCATCTATTCGTGTGATGATTCTTTAAGCGATTGGATGAACTCTCGGAGTTTTTTTCTTTTTTTGTTTTATGTAATTTACGGACAGCGTTGTTTTTTACATTTGTGGTTCGTTAATAAATGGCGTTTTGTGATTGTTAGTTTTCATATCTGGTGAATTTCGGTACAGTGGTGGAATATTTAATGGGTTAATTGTTTGAAGTGCTGCTGATTGGGGATTAAAAATGTTTAATTGTTTAAGTTTTATTGATGGGGGTAAATTTTTATCCAATTGAAAATTTTGAGCCTTTGAGCGAGTGTTGATTGTGAAGCCCGACTTCATTAATTATTTTAGAGTAGATTTGGTTTTATTTTTTTGAATTAATGGCTATCATAATTACAAAGCTTTAAATGAGATCTATCATAGAATTGTGAATGAAAACTATCATGAAGTTTTGAATAGAGGTTATTGTAAAAAGTTATGATTGATGCTACAAAGTCTTCAGTGATGGTTGATAATAAAATGTGAATATTTCGTTACGTAAATTCTTGTAGCATTTACAAGAATACTCATTGAAATGAGGAAATAGGAAGAGAGAGGAGATGAGTGCCATCCACGAAATAAAATAATAAATTTTTTCGGTGCTAACAAATTGAGTTCTTTGATTTCGTTAAGAAAGATATCCAATCCTCATGTTTGCTGTAGTATTTTTATTAATACTTTTAGTTTTGTAAGAAGGATCTAAGTATGATTTTTGTTGATTTAGAAAAAGTTTATGATAAAGTTCGAAGATAAGTATTTTGGAGAGTTCTAAGAAAAGAAATATGTTGATATTGTTTATATTCAAGTCATTAAAGATTTGTATACCAGAGCTACTATTTGTGTTTGAACATGAGAATGATTGATGAAGTATTTTCTTATTTCAGTTGGATTATATCAAGAATTAGTTTAAGCCCATATTTTTTTGCTTTAGTTATTGATGTTCTTACTGAACATTTACAGGAGTATGTACCTTGGTATATGCTTTTTGTTGATGATATCCTTCTTGTGGATAAGACTAGGAAGGGAGAATTCAGGAAAAAATCTTGAATGATAGTCAACTTTAGAGTATAAAGACTTTTGTTTGAGTAGATCTAAAACTGAATACATGGAATGTAATTCTACTAGTATTAGATCTAGCGGAGAGGTTGCAATAACGTGTGATCAAATAATTAAAAGGAGTGAACATTTTAAATATCTCAGGTTTTTATGTCAAAGTGACGGTGATATAGATGAGGATGTTATTAGTAGAGTTTAATTCGGATGGTTGAAGAGGAGGAATGCATTGGACCTATTGTGTGATAGAAATTTTTTGCTTAGACTTGAAGAAAAAATTTATAGATTGTCGACTGACTTGAAATGATTTATGTAGGAGATTGTTGGCCTGTAAAAGATATGCATAAAATTAAGTTAAGTGTTACTGAGATGAGAATGCTCAGGTGGATGAGTGGCTTTATACTTGAAGACAAAATACAAAACAAATATATCCGTGAAAGGGTCGGAGTAGCCCTAGTGGCAGACAAGATTAGAGATTGTCGCCTGATATGGTTTGGTCATGTTAAAAGCTGGCCATCTGATGACCCAATTAAGAGAGTAAATGTTTTTTATTAACTTATGTTAAGAAAGGTAGAGATATAGCTAAAAGACTTGGGCATGGTGTATAAAAATGATCTTAATTTGTTATAATAAATGAAATATGAGACTCAATAAGACAAAAAAAAAAATCATTTAGCAGACCATACTTATTGGGATAAAAACTTGATATTGTTGTTGTATTTCTAATTTTGTATGTAGTATAATATCTCATTTAATTTTTTAGAATTATGTGAATTATTTGGTTTTTATGAATGCGTGCTTATTTAATCACATTTGTATGTTTAATTTCATTCTTCATGATTTGAGGAACATTGATATAATTGTTGATGGTAAATATCAAGCTCTATTGTTTTTTGTTTTTTTTTATCTACCTCCATTTTTGAAATGTTTTTTAGATGTCATATTATTATGTGATATAATAAGCTTAGATAATTTCAAGTATTTATTTCTTTCAAGGTAGGTAAATTTTAAACTCGAGGGAAACGACAAATTAGTTAACAGTTGTTATAAATTAGAAGGTGATTCTATTAGCGAGGTTTCTTTTTAATTATGGAAGAAATAAATCTCAAAATAAATTCTAAATAATTTGCTTCTATTATAGAAGGAATGTGTATAGAGATTAATTATTTTATTTTAGAAGGGAGGTTAAGAAGTAGGAGTTGATCTCAAGAAGGATAAATCAGCTAATTTAAGTATTATTGCATATTTTAATAATAAAATTGATGATACTCTTTTGATGGTTGAAGATAATAGAATTAACGAGCAATAGATTTTAGACTCATTATATTTTTCACATACAGTCCAAATTTTGACTGCTATATTTATAAATGAAGCATAGCCATATGCAAATTGGAGGTTCTAACTTTAAAAAATTAAAGGCACGTGGTGATATACATCATTGGTTGGTGTCAGGTATGTAACAAATTAAAAAAATAATAATAATTTCTTTAAGCGCTTGCTGTGTTACAAACTATAGATTCTCTAGTGGTATTAAAACCTTGAAGATGTGTTAGAGTTTAATAGTTGTCTTAAAGGTGCATAAAGGGTATGGGCTCATTGTGTTGCCAATTGTCAGAATAGTACTAAGAATTTTATTTTATTTTTAAATTTTTTTTCTGACATCTAGTATTAGAAAGTCTTTTGTGAAACCTGTTGCTGATGATTCTGAAAATCAAATGCAAAATAAAATTTTTATCATGTGAGCTCTTCAAAAAAATAGATTGGCATTATATGATAACTAAAAATTCTGAATGAAAGTGCAATATAATAAAATGTGAATTTGACAAGTTTGCCTTTGACTGACCCAAGTGTTGCAAAGCTTTAATTAACTTTTGCCAATAATAACATGAACATGCTGCAAAGAGATATATTTCAAATATAATCATTATCCCATATTTGTTTTATTTTTCCTAACAAGCGGTATTATAGTGATGGTTTGGCTAGGATCAAATAGTTCATTCAGTTTGCGAGTCTCAGATGTTTTGGTACTTTCCACCACAATTAAGGTATATAGGAGTGGGTTACTCATTATAGACTTTGCGTGGTAGAATGAGTTTTCAGTGCATGATAATTAGTGATGTTTTAAAACACTCATTTGAGATATAAGGTCGTTAGGGGACGGACGCCTGATATTGAGTTTTATAAGAAACATAATGCAGTGAGTTTAGCCTAACAGCAAATGAATAAAAATATTCTAGTAAGAAAGTACAAGTAGTTGGCCTTCACTTTTAAGTTGAAGTTTTTGGGTTGAATCTAACTATGAAACTTAATGTTTCAACAAACACGTTTTTTATTCATATTCCTTAATATTTCAATGTGACATCTAACACCTGAACCAGATACCTGAAATCTGTTTGTGAAGTTGCAATTTCATGATATTTAAATTTACGCTGTTAGTGGTGCCAGGTTTTCTTGATGTTTCTTTTGTGAATTGGTAGTCGAGGAATAGTAACCAAATTGAAAGACTTAACATACATTCCACTCAATTCTTATTTATTTACATATCTAACAACTATATTTGAATTTTTACCTATATGCCACCTTACCTATACATGAATTGGTGTATTTGATTTTTAAAATTAAAGTACTGGTATTTTTATTTGATATAAAAGATTTTGGTTGTATAAATGTACAACAACTACTACAAGCCTTTATTCCATTAAGTGGGGTCGGCTGCATGAATGTTTTTTTCTCAATTGTGACCTATTGGGTGTCATATTTTCATTCAATTCTATTAAAGATCATTTTTTATACATTATGCCTAAGTCTTTTCAAGCCTACCTTTGTCTTTCTTAATATAAGTCAAATCTAAAACATCCATTCTTCTAACCGGATCATCTGATGATCGACGTTTAATGTGACCAAACCATTTAAGGCGACTCTCTTTAATCTTCAACAAGCCCTTCACAAAAAAATGTAAAAAAATAATCTGTAAATATGTCTTTTAATGGCATGTATGTAAATGCCCCAACCAAAGTTTTATGTAACCTACTAGAACATGTTTTGAACAATCCTCTTAGTGATTTCTCGCGTCTCCCTAGCATTTATGGACTCGTTGCTTGTTTGAGTGTTGTAAGCAAAAACCTTGTATTGTGAGAATTTAGAATAGGGTTTAATAATGCAAATTTAGTGTATTCTACGTATTATTAGTTCTGGTTGAATGAATTCTGTGAAGCAGTTTTTTACGTATGATACCTTTGTCTTTCTTAAATTAAGTCAAATCTAAAACATTTGTTCTTCTAACCGGATCATCTGATGATCGACGTTTAATGTGACCAAACCATTTAAGGCGACTCTCTTTAATCTTCACCAAGCCCTTCACAAAAAAATGTAAAAAAATAATCTGTAAATATGTCTTTTAATGGCATGTATGTAAATGCCCCAACCAAAGTTTTATGTAACCTACTAGAACATGTTTTGAACAATCCTCTTAGTGATTTCTCATGTCTCTCTAGCATTTATGGACTCGTTGCTTGTTTGAGTGTTGTAAACAAAAACCTTGTATTGTGAGAATTTAGAATAGGGTTTAATAATGCAAATTTAGTGTATTCTACGTATTATTAGTTCTGGTTGAATGAATTCTGTGAAGCAGTTTTTTATTTTAATTTATTTGGAAGATAAAATACATAGAGTGCCAATGTTTGCAAAGTACAAAGAACAATCAGAAGTGCAAAAACTTATTTTGATTGCATGTGCAAATTGTAAAGAAAGACCATCTTTTTATTAAGTACTTGGCATTTGCATATTTATGCAGCTTTAAATATGCCTGGGAGAGTGAACTCATATGGAAATAAACAAATCAGGCATCAATTTTGTACTGACAAAATTTATGGGATATCTGCGGTGAAAATAATGAGTCCTAATACATTTGAAGTGATTTTAAGAAAAGCAAATTATTTTAAGATTTGAAATTAAAATTTAAAAATAGTTCTACCTTGCATAACCTGAAGATCAAATTCGAAACTCTACTTGTAAACCTTTCAAAGTTTTGTCCTCCATTGAAATGAAACTAATTTTGAGTAGAAAGGAAGTCAGGGCAAACTGTAAGAACTTCAAGACCATATGTCAAACTTAAAGAGTCAATATCCATTGTCATACTTAGTATAAAAAATCAAATTTAAGCTTCTAATAGATTAGTCAAATAAATATTTTATTATTAATGATGAAAAGTAATTATCAATTTATTTTTTTTACCTAGTTCCCAATCGCCCTCTTCATCAAAATCTTCGCCCATTCCTTTGAAATATCGTGCTATTCGCCTTATAATTGTAGTTCATGTTGGACGGGACATAGCTAACAATATGCATCAATAGTGTAAAACAGCATGTGTTATAGCCTATAAATAGCATAACTCATATCTTGTATTATGTACATGAAAAGGCTTAATAAAGTAAAATAATTATTCTATTGCGTACATGGAGCATGAGATTTTATTTTTTATTTTTGGTTTATTGATTTGTTTAAAGTGCTTCCGTAAAAGTTGCGCTGCCAGGTTAAACTTTCATGTGGATGTATTTGCTTAATTGTCTAAATGAAATATGAAACATTTATAAGTAGTAAAATCTTTATACTCTTTCGCTTATAGGATATGATCTTGCAATTCTTTGAATGATAATATGCCAAATAATTGCATTTATTATTTTTGTACGTGTAACAGTGTTATATGTTAGGGGCATTTACATAACCACATAATTCTTTTGTTTCTACACGTATGACACCTAAATTTTTGTATTTGCATGTATAGCATTTAAAGCTTTAATATTATATAAAAATGCCACTATTATTTACATTTTAAAAGCAAAATACACCCTTTTCCTCTCATTTATCAAGGAAACATAATTCTAATTCACAATGGCATGAACTTTATGATACAATGTCCAAATTTTTATGATACTTATGAATTCATGCGAGCTCTTTTGCAAGTTAAGCTCTTCATACTCAATTTTTATTCAAGTTCATGAGTTTTAGGTATTTATTTTTTTATTAAGTTTAAAAAATGAAAATCTGTTCAAAATATACTTTTTTAATAAATTATAATTATTATTTTACCTTTAATGAATCTTTCATTTAGAAGTTCAAATGATATGCATAAATACATACAATTAATATATAAGTTAAAGTTATAATTTTTGAGGATGTTGCATTTCGTTGTGATCACGATTATTTTTTTCATAAATCTTATTTTATTATATACTTATTTTTTTTTACTTTTATTAACTTTATATTGTTATTATTAATTATATAAGTGGATGGCTTCATTTTAAAATTTTGAATGAATCTACAAAACCCTTCAATATTAAATAATATTCTTTCTTTGTTATTTGTGTTTATGTTGATGCTCCTCACTTGTTGTACTGCTGTACATGACTAGTGGCTATTATCTGTGAAATTCATTTCCTAAAATAATGTAAAATGTGATCATAGACACTCCATGAATTGTCTATTGACAATTCATCAATGCAATATAAAATAGTTTGGTCAATGATTGGCTTAAATCAAATCTCTGTTGTAGAGCTTAATCGTATTGATCATAAAATTGGTCATTAAGATAATTTTGTTCCAAATTAGTTGTCATATTTTGTTACAAGTGCTTCTAGCCTAAGGGTAAATTTGTCTTTTGTGCACCTAAGGAGAATTTATTCTTTTATCACTATTATTATTGGATATAAATAGACTTGTGATGTCTTAGGTTAGGGACATACATGATATTAAGTTGTGAGTCTTAGGTTTAGGTTTTGAGAGAGATTTACTACTCTTGAATTGTAGGAATTGGGAGAGATCGCCTACTTCTCGAATCGTATGTGCTTAGCTTTTGTATTTGTCGGAGTTGTTTGTATTATTGAAATAAAAATTAGTGTTTGCCCTAATTTTTATGGAAAAGCATGCGGATTTCTGCATCAGATCATATCAAATATATATCAGAGCTCAAGATTCTGGCAATCAAATTAGAGAAGATGATCGATCGAACTCGCTGCTTACCGGGCGAGGATTTCAACATACAGAGCCAGATCCATCGCTTCGCATTTGATTGCAGATTGGCTTGAAGAGGAGAGATAGCCTACCTCTTGAATCGTATGTGCTTGTCTTTTGTATTTGTCTGAGTTGTTTGGATTATTGAAATAAAAATTACTGTTTGCCCTAATTTTTATGAAATAGCATGTGGATTTCTGCATCAGATCATATCAAATATATATCAAAGCTCAAGATTCTAGCAATCAAATTAGTGAAGAGGATCGATCGAACTCGCTGCTTACCGGGTGAGGATTTCAACATACAGAGCCAGAGACATCGCTTCGCATCTGATTGCAGATTGGCGTCAAGAGGAGAACGTCACGAGTTTTCGGGTCTCGGTAAGCCGCGATCCCTTACGCAAAGATTACACACTAATAGATGCATCTTTCTCCTTCCACTCCTTCCCATAGTAGAGCCACAATTTTAGCATATGGAAGGTGGTGACAGAATCATGTCTTCCAAAACTTGTGCCTTTCTCCTACTGCTCTGTCATCGAGATCTAGCCGCAGTTGCAGCTCCGTCTTCGCAACACAACTGCGATCATTGCTTGCGGGAGAGGCAATGACAGGCTCGCAGCTTACAGAAGACGACAGGTTGGGAGCTTTCGTCGACTCGCATTATCATGACCGAACCCTGTGATGCAGTCGTAATCAGAACTTACGTTGAAGGCTACAACAGTATTTTTTTGAGGCGGGACCAAAGGTTTGCGATTCAACGGTGATTGGTGTGATTGGAGTTACTTGAGGAGCAAAAGGGATTTTGGCTTACTTTCATCTCTTTTCCATTGAACTGCGTGAAATATACTCGATCAAATCGGAACTAGGGAAGAAGGCTGCGACGGAGTCGGGCGTGCCCCAATTGTAATCCTAGAAGTTAGCGACCGGATTCAGAATCAAGCTGGCCCTAGTGACAGGAGATAATAACAGCTTATAAAATATATGATTTGGATAAGAAATTAGAGGAAGAGATCAGCCAAATCAAATCGGCAATAGAAGAAAGATTTGCCGCCATAAATGATAGGTTTTCTTTCATGGAAAATCAAATGAAGAATCGATTCGAGAGCATGAAGAAAATTCAAGAGATGATGAAAAAGCTTATTGAGATGCAATCCAAGTCTCCGCTGATAGTTTAATTTGCAAATTCTAACCAATGGTTAACTGGAAAATTCATGACAATATTGAAGTGAGATGTGATCGAACATGAGGAAAACATTCACCATCACGAACCCTCTCTTAGGGCTCTGACTAGGGGTGGATTAGAGATTTCTAATAGAGACGGTTGTGCCGAAACATGGAGAAGAGATTATGTCAGGGGTGTGAAGGAGCACATAGAAGGGGAGAGAAGTAGGGAGGGGATATGATTACGATCGAATGAAAAACTTTTACTCTCGATACATGGGGGGAAGCAAAGGAGGAAAAGGAAGTTGGGATGGAGATGTTAGAGTTAGGGGTGTTTGGTACGATAATTTTAGGAGAAATTAAGTTAGATTTAACGTAAATCCAATCAAACAAAATAAATATGTTAGATAAATTCGTCATTAAGATCCAACTTTTGCTTGTTTTGTTTATTAAATCTGGATTTACTAAATCCATTTATTAGTTGGATTTAACAAATTTAACAAAGGCAAAAAAAATCAAATAGATTTATGCCAAACATATCATATAGATTTAACTGGATTTAATTGAACCAAAGATCATTTTGGATTTAATAATATTTAGATTTAATAAATTCAGATTTGCTTGATTTAGTAAATTATATGTAATTTAAATCCTACTTAGAGCCAAACACCCCCTTAGGAAGTTGAAAATGTTGATTTTCGAGGGGGAGGACGCGCATGGGTGGATGTTTCGAGCGGAGCGATACTTCGCGAATATGTTAGATGGGGAGGAGAAACTCATGGCGGCAGGATTGTGATTGGAGGGGAAAACCTTTGTCTAGTTTCAGTGGAGGGAGGCTAGATACTTGATTCATTCGTGAGATGAATTTAAGGATTGTTTGTTGGAATGTTTCTGAGCCATTCGGGAAGGAGATCTGCTGGAACAATTCTATGCTTTCACTCAGGAGATGACGTTCATGGAATATTGGGGGAGATTTGAACTATTGTTGGGTTGGCTGTGGAGGATTTGTGAAGCAGGATTAAAGGGGAATTTTATGAAGGGATTAAAGCTCAACATACGAGCAGCACTCGTACTACTAAGACTGTGAGGATTAAGGGAGATGATGGAGCTATTCCAAGTGGTGGAACACAAGAATTAGATTAAGAAAGCTAGCAGGAGTAGACATATTGAGCATCGTACGAAATTGCTGCAATCACGTTTGATGCCAAAAGTTCAGACAGTGGTAGTCCAGAGGGGGGTTGCACGAGACATGAATAATGGACTACAATCGGGAGCGACACTAAAGTGCCTTATAAAGATAGAGATTCGGGAGAAGTGAGCCAAGGTAGTCATAGTGAGACAATGTGTTTTTTTGGGAGAGATTATTATTACAAGGGCTCCTAGCCTAAGAGCAATTGTTTTTTTCTACGCTCAAGGGCAATTTAGTCTTTTATTTTAATTATGATTATTGGCTATAAATAGACTTGTTATGTTTAGGGTTAGGGATATGCTTGAAATTGAGTTATGAGTCTTAGGTTTAGTTTTTGAGAGAGATTTATTACGTCTCGAATTATAGGAATTGGGAGAGATCGCTTATCTCTCGAATCGTAGGTGCTCTGAGTTGTATGAATTATTGAAATAAAAATTACTGTTTGTCCTAATTATTGCAAAAAGTGTGCTGATTTCTGCCTCACATCATATGATATTTGCATGAATCTATTTTGATAAAGAAAAAGTTTCACTTATTTCATTTCAAAATGCACACATATCAAAGAGTTTGCAATATAATAACTTAATTAAAAAAATAGGATTAACCAATAACATCTAAGTGGCTTACCTACACACTTCTTATCATTATACTAACTCTTTATTTTTTTTTATATTGTCTTTAGCGTCAGACTTGAATAGATATATCTGTTTGTTTTGTTTCTTTAGGGACATTCATAAATACAATCCAATTCTTATATATTTACATATTTAGCACCTAAAATTTTGCTTTTTTACATTTATACCACTCATATCTTTCATATCACATGAAAAGTACCAATATTTTAACTTTTACTAGCAAAATACACCTTTATATATATATATCCGTGTGTGTATGTAAAAATTGAAGTTTTGGTGTTAGATATGCAAATACATAAAAATTAAGTGGTTTGTATGTAAATCATTATTTTCTTCATTGCTGATGGAATTCTTAGTTGCAAATATACTTCTGTTATGCTTATGAATGAATAAGCTCTCATCAATCATCAATTTTCATTTTCTCATAAAGTTCATGGCTGATCTGCCAATAAGAATATGCAAACATTTCAAGCAAATGTTTATATCATTTAGCCTTTTGCTTTTATTATTTGTTAGGAAGTTCCTGCTTGAAAAATATCCAACTTGCTGCAATGGACGGAAGAATTGAATATTTCTTTCAATATATATATATATATATATATATATATTCATATATTCATAGGAATGGCGTTTTCCTCGCCGTCTCTCGGCTCTGCTAGGGTTTTGCCGCATGGCGAACCCTAGCAACCGTCCCTGGCGTCGTTGTCGTCGTCCGACTGAACGACGCGAGATTCGCAGAGACGTCGCAGCGTCTGCGAGTCTCTTCCATCGTTCTACTGTGCTTCGTTCTTCGATCGGCTCATCGTCGCGTTCCCTCGTCGACTCGCGTCCCACCGTCTTCAGCTCGCTCGCTGCTCGCCGTGCGCAGCTTCCGCGTGCTGCTGCGGCGTTTGTGCGGCCCTTCTGTAACTGCTGCGGCTGGTTTCGTTCACAGCAGTGGCTACAGCTTGAACACTAAGGCTCGAAACTTCAACAGTGGTTCGCAGCCTGGGTTTTGTGACCTGCTCGACGCTATAGCTGCGAGGTATCGACACCGATAGTCCTACAGGTGTCATTCTGCTCGAAGACTGACTGTGCGAGAAGAAGAGCTCGACTTCGTTCTTCTGCACGACGTCCCAACTGCAGGCGGGACCTGTGCTTGATTCTCTGGGATTCTAGGCTCTGTGCGAGTAGAGGGCCTCGGCGGGCCGCTCGTCGTTCGCTCTTTCTTTGCGAGGACCGCTTCCGTGCCGGATCACTGCAGAGGTTGCTCGATCATGACAGCTAAGCCATCTTATGCTGGAGCTGTGGGCAACAATTCCCATAAAAATCTGGATCATCTCTTCTTTCCACAAGAATTTAATGACATTGCGGCTGGAAAAAGACATGATGCTTTTATCAGGCCTATTGGTGTTAAAGATGAGAAACTTGTTGTTATCTTCATCACCCAGAAAATGATGATGCTATCTGATGATGTAAAGTTTACTTTAGTTGGGAAATTTTAATTCGGTCACCCCAAAATGGATAGTCAAAATTTTTTTTGAAAATCTGAAGCTCATTGGAGGTTGGAAGCTGGAAGTTTTGGATGACAGACACTTACTTATTAGAATTCAGAAAGAAGAAGATTATGCCAAAATCTTTGCTCAACAATCTGTTTTGGTTGCTGGCACCCTAATGAAGCTTTTTAAATGGACGTTTGATTTTGACCCATCTAAGGAACCTCCTATCGTTCCTATGTGGTTCAAATTTCCGGGACTCCCTTTTCATTTGTATAATTCACGTGCTTTGTACAACATTAGCCAAGCTCTCGGTACACCTCTCAGAGTTGATTCACCCACCTTTGATAGGGTCTCGCCAGGTAGTGTCAGGGTTCGAGTGGAGAGGATTTCACTCTGCTAGGATGTGGATCATTTTTGGATTACGGATGGTGAGGAAGGGTTTTGGCGAGAGGGCGTGGTGGAGAACGGCACTCTCTTTTCACGACGATTATAAAATGTTCGAGCACATCGAGGACACATGTTATGAGCTGCATCATCCCTCAGGAAAGGGCTTCGGGCGCCTTCGCTGTCGTTGGGATTTCCCAACAAAGAGTCGATGCTACCCTGGCTCAGGAGAATAGGGTAGCGTCTGATACTGATAACAGTTTAAACTCAGCTGACAAGGATGTCGAGGAGACTCCTCAACCGGTTGTACTGAATCGCCACTCCGGTATTACAGGTGTTTACGAATACGCTTGGAAATGTGACTACAGGTGTTTACGAACATCGCTGGAATCGAGGAGACTCTCTCCGTGGCGCAGGTCGTCCAGGGGGCTACTTTAGCCGTCCGCGCTAACAGTTACATCCAAACTTTCAGCAGGAAAAGAAGAAATCCCCAACCCACTGCCGAACCCACCGGTATGAATCAGCAGGATCAGTCAACGGAAGAGGAAGAAGCAGAGGAAGAAGAAGCAGAAGAAGACACTGACGAAGGACATTGGCAGGTTTATCAATCTCGATGGAAGAAGAAACCTGGAGATACACTTCTACTTGATGATACATTGGTTACTCAGGGCAATGGTGTTGCTTTAAAGAGCTTACTTTATGGATCACAAAGACGCAGAGTGAGAGTATCACGTTCTCATTCTTAGGCTTTATTTGTGTACTTTTTTTGTTTTGATCTATAAGATCTCTTTGTTTGCATTGTATCGTAGGGGTAGGGCTCCATTTTTTGGGCCCTCCCCTCAAGCTTCTGTAACCGCTTTTTAATTCAATCAATGTGGCCCTTGGGCTTTCCTATATATATATATATATATATATTTGCGCATTTACGTGCATACCAACAATTCCTTATTTATTTACATATCAAACACCTAAAATTTCATATTTACATGCATAGCACTCGAATCCTTAGTATCACATAAAATATACCACTTTTACTTACTCTTTAAGAGTGAAATATACAGTTTTCATACATAGTTTTATGACACTGAAGTTATAATTGTAAATATAAAAAGTGGGCATGTACATGCAAACCACTTAATTCCCATGTCTTTATACATATCTAACACTTAAACTTCACTTCTTACATGCATGCCATCCTCTCCAAATCCTTTCATTTCACATAAGAAACACCACCATTTTAACTTTTAAAAAATGAACTACACCTTTTCATGATAGGTAAGATTGTATGTTTGTGAAAATTGAAGTTTAGGTGTTAGATATGTAAACACATAGGAATTAAGTGGTATGTATGTAAATCTTCCTAAAAAAATTAGGATTTAGATATGTAACTACATAAGAATTATGTGATGTGTATGTTAATTTCTCATTTTTAGTGAGAACTATCATAGAATAAATTTTATATCCTCCTTCTTCCAACTTTTATATCCTCCTGCTCTCAAATTACTTTCCACTGAATCTGATTATTGGCTCTTTTAAACTCTTTTTAAAATCTAAAAAGTTGGAAGAAGTTCCAGAAGAGTTTCCTTTTGAAATTCAAGACGAGGAGGGCACCAATGTAATCACTCTCAGGAGAGAATTTCAGGGAGAAAATATTGAAATTGTTGTTTCTATGCCGACCGTCGAAGATACTGATGACAACGACGATGAAGGTGAAGACAAAAATCACGGCGAAGACGAGAAGATTGACCAACCAACCATTCCTCTCACAGTAAATATCAGCAAAGGAGAAGGGTCAAATTTGGAATTCTGTTGCACTGCTTATGCTGATCAACTCGTCATCGACAGTTTGTGTATTCGCCGAAATAAAGATGAATCTGATGATTTACTTGCGTATGAAGGCCCTGATTTCGAGTAAGTGATTACTAACTTTTTAGAGGCAATTTTGAATCTCTTTTTTTTTTTTTTTTTTTCATATTTTGATTTGAATTAAAAACAAATTAACATATTGAGTGTTTTTGCAAAAGAAGCCGATTTAATTTTTAGGGACGTTTACATACATACCACCTAATTCTTTTGTATTTACATATCTACATACCTATACTTTGATTTTTACATTTATACCACGCAAATCTTTCTTATCACACAAAAAATATTACTATTTTAACTTAAAAATAAGTGGAATACACCTTTTTATGGATACGTAGGGTGGCATATATGTAAAAATTGAAGTTTGGGTATTAGATATGTAACTACAAAAGAATTGAGTGTTATGTATTTCTTTCAAAATAACAACATATAAAAATATATTACCCAAACATATTTTCAAAAACAAAATTCTCTTAATAAGCCCTTTTTCTTGATGAGAAAGAACAGTGTTTTTATTTTTTATTTTTCTCGGCATTTACATATTAACTACAAAATTTTATGTATTTACATATCTTACGCCCAAAATTTAATCTCTATACTCATCGTTAACATAGAAACATGGATGAAAGTGTCAAAACAGTCTCCGATTATCTACATAGGACTGTTTTAGTCCCAAAGTTTATAGAAGTGCCGAAATAGTCTCCAAACTATTTAAATTGTGGTTGAAATAGTCCTCATGGAGGACTATTAGCTAAATTTTAAAATAGTTTGGGATTATTTTGACATTTCTATAAACTCTAGAACTAAACAATCCTGTATAAGTAATCATGGACTATTTTTGACACTTTATAAACGTAAAAGAGATCACATTTACTAACTTTTTAAAACTCAAATGCACATTTCTATGCATAGGTTAATAACACCAAGGTATTATAAATGTATATTTCACACTTTAGTTGTTAGATGTGTAAATCAATAAGAATTCTGTGTTACATATGTAAAATTTCCATTTTTTGTTTAATTCTCTGTTTGTGCTGCAGTGATCTTGATGAAAACCTCCAGAAAGCATTCCACAAGTACCTTGAAACAAGAGGCGTTTCTACTGAGACTACCAATTTCTTATACAAATACTTGATAAGTAAAGATGACAGAGAGTACTTAATGTGGCTGCAAAACTTGAAGTCTTTTCTTCAGAAACAGTGAGGGTTTAGAAGCAAATTTTTGTCCCATTTATGAAATAAAACAATATTAGAATTTGCAATTTTTGTTTTTGATATTCTTACATTTCTTAACTCCTTTGAGATTCTTGGAGGTCATGTATCTGATTATTCTAAACATTTTTGTATTTTCTGAATTGTATTGTAGCATATATTTATGTAGCTGCGACATGAATGTTTTAAGCTTCATGACATACTGAACATTAATGATTTCATTTTATTGATGTTATGGATTTATAGAATTTGTTTGATCTATTTTGATGAACTGATTAGTGGAAGCATGTGGGTGATGCTTGAAATCTAAACCAGCAGTGCTGTAATTTTACTAATCTATTGTACTTAAAACTAAATAAAATGGAGCATTTACATTCATTCTGATCATATTTTATGTTCTTAAATTTCTTATACGTTCTGTAATTATACCTTACAAATCTTTCATATCACTTTAAAGATGCCACAATATTGATTTTTAAATAATGAGTTACATTTTTCTTCCATAAGTGAGGTGACATGCAAGTAAAAAAATTAAAATTTATGACTGGTTTGTATGTAAATCTTCTTAAAATTTTTTACCATTTACATACATACAACACAATTGTCTGGTAGATACGTAAACAATACATAAAAATTGTGTGGTAGATATGTAAATCTCCCAAATAAAAAAATAAACAAATTATCTGAATTTCCCCACTTCTAAACTTCCTATCCAAACCAGTATATAGGCAAGTGGGATCCTCAAAATTACCAATGTCGACTGTATGCGTGTGCCCGTGTCTTAAATTTTCAAAACAATTAAACAAACACAAGACCTATAAGAAAATTTGGGTCTCGAGTCAGACATGCTTGAATCTGTAACTAGGGCCATAAATGAACCGATGCACTCAATAACTCAAACAGCTCAACACAAGCGTAAGCTGAACATGAACAACGTATAATTATACAAGCTAAGTTTCAAAATGTCAGATATCACATGCGCGCACACACACATGCGCTTGCCTCTTTGTTTTGAAGATTTACATATATACCACTTAATTCCTATGCATTTACATATTTAACACCTAAATTTCAAAATTTCACCTACATGACACTTTACCTATAAATGAAAATGTGTACTTTACATTTTTAAGTTTAAAATAGTGGTATCTTTTATGTGCTGTGAAAATTTTATCAGTATAATGTAAAAGATAAATTCAAGTGTTAGATATGTAAATACATAAGAATTGGGTGGTATGTATGTAAACGGCCCTTTCATATAGATGCAAGCGGAGCAGAAAAATAAATGCTTGTTGCCTTGTATTTTTTTAGTTAGAATTTTCATTTTATTTGGTAACATATCTTATAGCTAGAACAATTGCATCAAAATGTGTGTCATTTTAATTTTAAGCCATGCAACTCAAGTAACGCTTAGTTGCCTCAATGGAGTATAAGATATTATTGTCTCTCTTTATAAGAGTGTGTTTGAGGCAGCAGTGTGGTGGCAGTGCGATGTCGTACCGTATTTTGCAGTATTTGGCAAAACTATGTTTTGCTTACTTTTTCATAAAATTGTGGTAGGATGTTATGTTTTGCGGCTAGATCTAGCTGCGTGTGGTGACTGTCAAAAAATTGCAATCTGACTTCATAAAAATTAAAAAAAAAAATTATAATAGTTGCCACAGCTCTTTGAACAGTGATTTATTCTGCTATTTGTGAGATATGGTAAAGAAAAAGAGGTTGCAACATGTCATTTAATATGGCCATAGCGGATCACTGCAACTGTCACAAATTTGGACACTATGCATAGGAATGTCCAAGCAAGAATCAAGTAGCAAATTATTTTAGAGAATCAAGAAGAATAGTTGTTGATAACAACAAAATCAATCAATAAAACACGTGGCTTCTTGATTTTGGTTGCAATAATTACATGTGTTGCATAAAAAAGATTACTTCGTTGACTTTCATGGTATTTATTGAGACTCCATGAATCTTGGAAAAAAACACAAGCATTTCAATTTTAGGAAATCACATGTAAATGGGCTAATCAAGATAATAACAAATGTGTTTTATGTATTTGAATTTGTATGTTTGCAAGATGTCGAAGGCAGCAAAGAACGAACAACCAACTCATTCGGCTAGCCAACCCAGCCAAGTGGCTAGCCATCTCACCGGATGGACTCTGCCATGAAAATACTCTAGGCATATGAAAAGATGTCAATCATATTGAAAAGTGTCATCTACATGAAAAAGGTGTCAGACCAGGTTTACATTTGGTTAGATCTAGGTTGGTTCAGGTCTAAGTTGGTTCAGACCTTGGTTAGGTTTAGAGTTTGGGTTACGTTATACTTGGGTTGAGTCTGATCTATATTGGGTCAGGTCTGGGAAGGGTTAGACCTAGGTTAAGTTTAGGGTTTAGGTTAGGTTATACATGGGTTAGGTCAGGTCTAAGTTGAGTCAGGTATGGGTTGGGTCAGACCAGTTTACGTTTGGTTAGATCTAGGTTGGTTCAAGTCTAAGTTGGGTCAGTTTGGGTTGGGTTAGACCTGGGTTAGGTTTAGGGTTTACGTTAGGTTAGACTTGAGCTGGTTTTGATCTCAGTGGGGTCAGGTCTGGGTTAGGTCTAATTTGTGTTAGTTTAGGGTTTAGGTTAGGTTAGACCTGAGAGTGGTCAGGTTTAAGTTAGGCCTGATCTGGGTTAAGTCAGAGATGAGTAAGGTTTAAATTTTAGGTTAGGTTAGACCTGGGTTCAGGTTAGACTATAGTTTGGGTCGACCCTAATCCAAGTCTACAGAGTTGATTAACCCAGCCTAACTTAAGAACATAAAATAAATGCTTTAATTAAAAGAGAGAAGGAGTGAAGCAGATCAAGGGATGTTAACTAGAGGGCATGAGACTCGCAAGTATTCTTCTTTCCTCGGTGCTTCTTATACTCAAAACTAATAAAAGTATTGAGGAATGGAGTCGTGTAGGAGAGTACCAAAGACTGCCAATTTATAAGATGAGAAGGCAATGATAGAGTTCTCCGTTACAGTATGATTGGGTGGCTGGTCAACGACAGTGATGAATCGAACAGATGGAAGAGCCAAGTATTTCCTCCAACAAAAAGGTGCAACGGTTCAAGCTTTGATACGTGAACGAAGGCCACAAACGAATGCATGTCACTGAGAACGATGACGCGAAGTGGTCACTTCAGATTTACCTTGGTGTGGTCAGGCCCATGGCTGGAGTGACCATGTCGGGAAGCTTTCGGGCATGGTCACTCCCAGGATAGGCGTGACAACACAGTGGTACTTCTAGGCGTGGTCACACGACCTAGCAAGATCTTGTTAGGCCAAAACTGGGAAAGTGCAATATTTGGTCAATGCAGCAGCACCAGACTAAGGGGTAATGTTTGTGCAAGTGTCCAAAAATGAGAACAACAAAGAGACTCCATTATGTATAGTAATTTGTTCAAAGAATGTCACACATATTGGCATTGACATAAGCAATTGAACAAGTTTGAAGGAAATATGATTTGATTTGAATATGTTAGAGATTTGGAGTTGGTGTTTTGTGAATTGTAATATTTGGGATCTGTTGTGGATTTGTAGGTTTACCTCGACACATTGGGGTGGAAATTGCTGTGGATTTACATCCAACTAAAGAGGTGAACATGATGACTAGATTGGCAAGGACAGTGCTAGAACTGTCATTTAGCCTGAGTTCTAGTCGAAGGAGGATCAAGAGTCTTAAACACACTAGGATAGAATACATTCGGACTAGCATCCAACCAAGATGGAATAATTAGATTAGGAAGGGCAATGCCAGAACTTGTCATTCATCCTGAAAGCTAGTCAAATAAATGAGAGAAAGTGTCTACACTAGGAAGGAAATTCTGATTCACCCGACTTGCTTCGCCTACTTATCACACAAGTATAAATGGTCCTTTCAAGTAATATAATATTTTTGAGTTTGGACTATTGATCCCACAAGGAAAGATGTGTTACAATCTTACAAAGAGTCCTAGCTTACTAAACTAGTTCTCAACTTGGAAGTATCGATTGTTTTAATGTCATACTAATGGTTTACTCTAATTAATATTTCTACTAATTATACTAAAATTTGGAGGAAATCAAATGATAAGGTTACCCTCCCTTTGCAATGGTAAATTGAAAGTGTTGTGAGTGATAAATATGAGAAATTATCTTCTTTACCCTCTCCTGAGTGCATAAAGAAGTTTGATTCAACTGTTTTAATTTCTTAAATCCCAATTTGAACCCATCAAAGAGTATTTCTTTATCTATTTGCACTCCCTATAGGTTACTCTTGCTTCACACCCTATAGTTCAATGTGATTTTTTCTAGTTGTTCATGTCATAGCTCTCCTGAACCTTTATGGGTTCACAATGAATTTTAACAAATCATTTGGCCAGAATGATAAGTAAACGAAGCACAAAAAGAAAATCATCACTTTAAGCAGTAAAAACCAATTTTAAAAATATTTCACCATTCTACACTACCTACTTACTCATCACAAAGGGAAAAGGTAAAAAGGAACTACTCACAAAACATATAGAAATTACCACAACACATCTTTAAAACAAAACAATCCACTAGAATTGTGTATAAAGAAAGTTACAACACAAAGGTCCACAACACTTAGCTTTTTTACTTTCCTAAGCATTGGAAATCCCTCCCAAGAAGATCTCCTAAGTCCTTGCTGCCTTGCTGAAAATACCTCTCTACAATATCCCTTCAAGTCCTCACCAAACTTCAAAATAAAAAAAAAGCAATTCAAACTAGAATTGAACTCTAAACTTTCCCTAGGATTTCCCCTTGGGTGCAGAGGTCTTCTCCCATCCTTAGGCTGCCTAGAATTGCTCTAAGCATCACCAAAGGTCAACTATATTCACAGCGTAACCGTCGAAGAAACTACTGAAAAATTACCAAACAAATGCTGGCACCAAAGCCCTGTAGAGCTAATGCCTAGGCGCCAAGCTCTCTGTCTAGTTCGGCTGAAATTGGCGCCTAAGTGCCAAATGGATGATGCCAAGACGCCAAGGTCCCGAGGTGCAGGGCCTTGGTGGCCAGAGCTGGCGCCTAGGCTCTAATCCACTTGGGGCCATTTTGCTTCGTTTCACCTCTGTTTTGCTCCACTTTTTTGCCACTTTGCTCCACATCTACTACCTATTGTACCTGCAAAAAAAAAAAAAACACAAAAATTCATTTCAAATTGGGATTTAAAGCACAGTGTCTTCCATAAACTGGTGCAAAAGATAAAGAAAAATAAACATGCTTTTAGGCATATCACAAACTTCAATAGAAATTCGCTTCATTTTTTTTTTATGATTAGTTTGACTTTAACTCTATTGAGTAGATTTCTTGGAGTTTTGATTAAGAGTTGATACAACATCAATTTAAAGGCATTTGATAAGGTCACAAAGGCAATAAATTAAAATTGGATAATTTGTCAATTATAACTTCCAAGCATGACCATGGATAGCTTTTTGTCCCTCAAAAACTATTAGAAAATTATTAAAAATAACATCCCTTGATGAGTTATACCAATCAAGGTGGTGAAGATTTTTAAGAATAACAAATTTTTCAGGACCACTTCATCTTCTCTTATTAGGCTTAGTTATTATTTCATGTTCTGAATACTTTAAATTTTATTTTATTTCATTTTTTCTCCTTTTTTAATAATTCATGTCATCAATTTAAATGATAAATTTATATTGGCTCTAAAGGCTTTCAAAAAATTAATTAGCCTCGGGAATAGCCTATAAATGGTTACTTATAAACTCATTTAATAAAATACTTATTTATTTTTTTATGTTTGTGCCGGATAGAAAGTTATACCGATTATTATATTATTAGTAGAAGCATGGCGACTACTTTCCCAATATTTTAGTGACTCCGCAGTTATCTTATTCAACTCTTACTCTCAATCCTCACATCCTTTCCTCCTCATAAGGCTTAGCCAACTCTTAATTTTGCTTCTCTCTGACAACAAGCCACCTACATTGCCTTTAAAATCTCTCTCACAACCCCTATAATTCAAAAGGCTCTAACTCTCCCACTGATTATATTAGTTGCACATTCAAATTTGAAGCTAAGACTTGAGACTAAGTTCAAAATTTATTTGGTTCAAACCATGATGCTCGTGACTATTTCAATTCAAATTTAAATCAATTTTATTAATGCAAAAAATTAAGGGTTTTCTATCAAAACCATCCGTGATTTGAGTGATGATTATTTTGTCAAGTAAAAACTTGAGATAGCTTTTTTTGTTCATAAAAAGCCTCAAAACTACCAAGGAATGAACATCATCATAATTTTACCGCAGAAACCATACAAATTAGATATCCATGTGCGCTGCTGCCTCCCGTTCTTGAGCTGCACTTGGCTCTTCAGGAGCAGATTCAGCAGCAGCAGCCGCCCCCTGAGCATCTTCCACAATGTCGAGGGACTCTATCACTTCCTCGATTGTCTGCTGATCAATGATATGAAATGGCTCCCCAACCCCAACAATAGCAACCGTGCAGATTGCGCTTGTTAGCTTTTCACCTTGCAGCGTTTCCTTGATGGCAAAGAGCCCATCTTTGATCAGTTCTTCACGGGAGTACTTGTTGAACTTCTCAAATCTACGTTCCAAGCAAGTCTTCGCGGCTTGGGAACGGGATCCAATCGCAAAAGCTTGGTACTCAAAATAATTTCCACTAGGGCAGTTGTAATAGAGATGAGCTCCAGTTTCATCCAAGCCAGCAACAAGGAGACCTACCCCGTATGGCCTTTTCCATGAACGCTGCGTGCAAACCTACACAAATAGATGCCTGCATATCATCCATTACATTACAGAACGTCCTTAGCACCATTCTGAATCATGTGTTCCAGACAAACACAAACTGCTATATGAGATTGAATGAGGTTGTGCAGACAGGTTGCAACAAAGTTATGATAGAACAAAAGAGAAAAAGAAAACTCCAGCTTACAAATGCTCCAAGAAAAGAAACCCCCAGCATTCAGCTTTCATGGCTATTGAATATAGGGAAATTATACAGTTTGCACCCAGAGAGACAGCAGCCAGTAATATGCCATTAGCACACCAACCCAAAAAGAATGCTAATGCATAACCGATTTGGCGTGAAAAAAATCAAATAGATTCCTAAAGTCCATATTGGCAAAATATTGACATAGAAAATAACTTTAAATCTAAACCCTAAGCCAATTTTCCCTACATTGTTTCAGCATCAAATATCAACAATTGAGAATCAAATATACAGAAATCCATGGAAGAGAAGTAATCAATATGCATCTCTAGACAACTTAGAATGACCTCTGCGTTTATACTCGGCTGATTGTAAAATAAATCAAGAGCCCTCTGCGATTATACTTGGCTGATTGTAAAATAAATCAAGAGCATGAAGACTAGTTTGCCATCTGCAACATCCACTACCTCTTTCTCTCTCATCGCATTTTAACCTTTAGCACAATTTATTGCTATTTTCTCTCCAAGCACTCATAGCCAGTGGCTTGCCAAGTGGTAAAATTACTATAGTTTCCTTTTAGCAGTTCATGTACACGTGACATTCTAAAAAATTATGGCGGAAGAACATAAATATGTATGAAACAAAAGGATTCAGCAATTCAATATAAGAGTACAGCAATAACTACAAGCCTTTATCCAACTATGTGGGGACCGGTACATCAATCTTTTCTCCATCGTGTCCTACTTGTTATGGTATATTTAAAATATAAAACGATGAAAAATAGAAAGCGAAAAAATTCACACCAGAAAAAGCAGAGACTAAGATTTACGTGGTTCGGCAATTTTTGTCTACGTCCACGGAGTTGCAGAGGATTTTATTAATTGAAGAATTTACACCAGACGATCACGCAACTTACAAGAATAAATCATTTCTCTACATCTTTCTCTTCCTATCTTTCTATCTCTTCTTTACTCGAGAGCCAAGTGAGAAGAAGATAAGGGCGTAACAGAAGAACAAAAGCAGGAAGAATTACAATGCCTGCAATTCCAATTTCTTCCTGCTCCTTTTGATGGATGTCGAGGCCCGATTTAAGGAGAGAACACAAATCAATTCACGCCAAAATAATTTCACCTTGCATCTACAGAAATCTCACGCTGAAGAAGCCATGGAGAGCAGCGCAAAGCCTCAATTTTTCACGTGAACAGTAAAAATGGCGTGAAAGAGGAACTTTCTGCCTATAGCCTTTTTAATCCCCTTTTTCTGCTATTTAGATGGATTAACAATTAATTAAAAGGAAGAAGCAACTTCCTACTGCTTTCATTAAAGGAGGCGGGACCAGTTACTAGGAAAAGACGTGATTCCATAAGGGAGGCGGGATTCTGGAAAGAATCAAGGAAATAAACCGTAGCTTATCAAAGTAATTTAATTAATCAAATGATTAATTAAATGGCATAACTGAGAAACAGTTATATAAGCAAAGCTCTCAATATTAAGTGGACTGGGCTCCACCAATACTCAACAAATCTCCCACTTGGAGACCAGTACACATGCTACGTCTTCCTCAAACTGATATCCTTCACTGGCAACGGTGCCCATTTCTTCAAACGTGTTTTCCTCCACCTCTGCAACTCAAGGCCCCTGTACACAAGAAGACCAACCGAGCTCGCGCACGCCCGCGTTCTAGTCGTAACACCCTCGATCAACATATCGACGAGTGCTCACTTCCACAAATTTTCTCAAGAATAATCGTCCGTCATCAAACAACGTCCGTATGAGCTGATACTTGATCTCAGTATGTGCTTGGTCCTGGATCGAAATGCGGATTCCTGCAGCGAATACGACACTCCGACTATCACCTGTAGAACGCCCTTCCGATCCTTCTCGCCCAATTCATCCAAGAAGCTCAGTAGTCATATCATCTCCTTTCGTGCCTCCGACACTCGCTATATACTCGACTTCGTAATAGACAATAGAACCGTCTTCTACAGATCAACCCCACGAACCGCTAGCAGTCCACCAAAAGTATAAATATAACTCGTAGTGCTCCTTCAAGTATCAATGTCTCCAACTAGATCAGCATCAACATAGCTCCGTACCTCCGAACTCTTACCCGAGAAACACAAGCAAGTTTCGAAGAGCCTCTGAGTACTCTCAAGATCCACTTCATCGCTTCCCAATGTTCCTTTCTAGGATTACCTACGTGTATCTGCTAACAACTCCCACTGCGTACGGCAATATCCGTGTCCGTGCAAACCATAACATACATAAGTGAACCAACAGTAAGCATAGCGAACCTTACTCATGTGATCTTGTTCCTCCTCCGACTCGGTGATCGATTTTGCTCGAGTTTGACGTGATCGCCAAGGTGTCCTAACCTAGTTTGGCTTTATTCATATTGAACCTGCTAAGTACATTTTTCACATACTCATCCTGAGAGAGTCTCAACGTGCCTCTGACTCTATCTCAGACAATTCTCATACCAAGGATTTGTTTTGCAGCTCCCAAATCCTTCATCTGCAAAGTGCTTCCGACATCCGCTCCTTCGCATTATCGATCTCATCAATACTAGCACTGCAATAAACGATATCATCCACATACAGACGATAGAACGATATATGAATCGTCAAAATACTCGATGTAAGAACAATGATCCGCCCGACATCCGTTATACCTCCGCATTTAGCATGAATTTATCAAACTTCTTATACCACTGTCTAGGAGCTTGCTTCAGGCCATACAAGCTCTTCTTCAATCTGCAAACTGAGTCTTCATTTCCCTGTACCACGAACCCTTCAGGTTGGTGCATGTGGATGTTTTCTTCAAGATCTCCATGAAGAAAAGCCGCCTTCACATCTAACTGCTCAAGAAAGAGATCTTCGCATGCCACCATGCAACGATACCATTCTAATGGTTGTGAGACTTCACCACGGAGAGAAAATCTCGGAATAATCAATACTTATGCTTCGTTGAAAACCTTTTACAATAAGTCTTCGTCTTGTACTTTTTACCGCCATCACGCTCGCTCTTCACCCAAGACACCCACTTGTTGTGTAATGTCTTTTCCCCAGTGGAAGATCCGTCGACCTCCAAGTCCGATTCTCTGCAGAGAATCCATCTCCTCCTTCATGGCTAGCTCCCACTTGCTCGAATTTTTATCTTGCAAGGTTTCTTCATAACTCTGAGGTTCTCCACCAACTGTCAGCAGAATGTAGTTTAAAGTAGGAGAATACCTCTGTGGAGAACGTCTAATCCTTTCTAACCTACGAACTGCAACTATAGGGGTAGACTGCTCTGAAACTGACTGCGGAACAACAGGAATGGGTGCTCCGGACCCACTCTCCTTGTCACTTGCATCTCTACCCTGCACTGTGACCTCTGGTAAATCATCAAACTTTACCAACTCAGATTTCTGCAGTGTTGTTTTAGAAATTATAATGGACTTGTCCTTGTACATAACATTTTCATTGAAAATCACGTTCCTGCTCCTTATGATCTTCCGATCTCGATCATCCCAGAAACGATACCCAAATGCATCATCTCCATGCCTGATGAAGTAACACTTCTTTGACTTAGCCTCAAGCTTACTTCGAGCATCTGGATTAATAAGAATATATGAAAGATAACCAAAAGTCTTAAGGTGAGAAAATCTGACCTCTTTCCCACTCCAGATCTCCTCAGGTAATTCACAATTTAATGGAATAGATGTCCCCCTGTTGATCAAATAAACTGCAGTGCTAACTGCTTCTGCCTAGAAAGTAAGTGGTAGTCCGGCATGCAATCTCATGCTTCTAGCCCGCTCATTAATGGTTCTGTTCATGCGCTCTGCAACACCATTTTCGTTGTGGTGTCCCTGGAATGGTCTTCTCCATTCCGATACCCCGAGCCGCACAATACTCTCGAATCCACCATCAATGTACTCACCACCATTATCGGACCTCGGACATTTCGAACTTTAAGCTCGTATCCGTCTCAACCATGGTCTTCCAAGTCCCGAACACATTAAATACATCGGATTTATGCTTCGAGAAATAGACTCATACCTTCTCACTGTGATCATCAATCGAATGTGACGTAAGTAACGAGAGCCTCCAAGAGATGCCACCTGGAGAAGGTCCCCACACGATCCAGCCTTTCCCGCCTAGGCGTCTCGCCACTTTTCGAGAACCGACATTTCTCTCGTTTCCCCATAATGCAACTCTCACATATGCCAAGATCAACGGACTTCAGTCCCAGTAGCTCGCCTCCGGATCGAAGTTCCTTCATACCTCTCAGCTCGTGTGGCCAGTCCGCAATGCCACGATCTGCATGTGTTCTCCGCAACGAGTAGTATCAACACTCGTTAATTAAATCGGTAGTCATATAAAGCGTACCTGTTTTCTTACCCCGAGCCAATACCAGTGCTCCTTTAGTAACTTTCCAGGTGTTATTTGAGAATACTATTGAATGTCCACACTCATCAAGCTGCCGAACAGAAATGAGGTTCTTCTTCAGTTCAGGAATGTGTCTGACCTTTTGCAATGTCCACCTGTTATTGTTTGGAAGTGCAATGTCGATGTCTCTCATTCCAACCACATTCAAAGCTTCTCCATCTGCAAGATATACTTTCTCAAAGTCACATACAACATAATTTCGCATCAATTCCTGATGGAAAGTTGTATGAAAAGAAGCCCCTGAATCCAATATCCAGGTCATCAATAGACTATGAATCGCTAAGCAATAGTGCATCATGTGCTTCTTCAGTTACCACATTTGCGCTGTCATTCTCCACCTTCTTGGGATTTCTACAGTTTCTCCTTATGTGGCTAGTCTTGCCACAATTCCAGCAAGTTACTTTTTGACCAGACCTTGACTTGCTCCTGCTTCTGTGTTTTGATTTTGATCTTCCTCTGTTTGAGTTCCTGTCATGTGATCTCCCTCTGGAATCAACATTTAATGCTGAACTCGAACCTGAGATCTCGCTAGAATCTTTCCTGCGAACCTCCTCAGCCAAAAATCAAATCACGAATATCATCAAATTTTAATTTAGACTTACTTCGTTGAATTATCGATAGCCATCCTCATAGCTTTCCAAATTATTTGCAATGAAGCTCAACAAGATCGAAGCGATGTATCTCATCATCAAATTCAATTTCAACGAAGATAATCGATTTGTAATAAGTATTGAAATCATTCAGTGTTGTCGACAACGGACGTACCTTCTCGCCATCTTCAAATTGAATAACTTTTTCATCAAATATACCTCATTATTCGTCGACGAGCTTTTCAATACATACTCGAAAGTCTTCGCCATAAGATCTGCAGATAGTCCTTTCTCGACGACGTTATGTGCAACGGACGCTCGATAGGGTCAATCGAATAACCCCCAGAAGTTGTCGATCCAAAAAATTCCATTCAGTCTCATCCATTCTTTCTGGTCTTTTCCCCAATAAAGGAAGATGAAGTTTCTTCCCATACTGCATCCTCCAAAAACCAAAGTTCGTGCCATCAAATTTCTCGATCCCTGAAACTTTCACTTCGTCTGTAGCCATTGGCTCTGATACCAGTTGTTATGGTATATTTAAAATATAAAACGATCGACGACGAAGCGAAAAATAGAAAGCGAGAAAATTCACACCAGAAAAAACAGACAGAGATTTACGTGGTTCGGCAATTTTTGCCTACGTCCACGGAGTTGCAGAGGATTTTATTAATTGAAGAATTTACACCAGACAATCACGTCAACTTACAAGAATAAATTATTTCTCTACCTCTTTCTCTTCCTATCTTTCTATCTCTTCTTTACTCGAGAGCCACGTGAGAAGAAGATAAGGGCGTACCAGAAGAACAAAAGCAGGAAGAATTACAATGCTGGCAATTCCAATTTCTTCCTGCTCGTTTTGATGGATGGCGAGGCCCGATTTAAGGAGAGAACGCAAATCAATTCACGCCAAAATAATTTCACCTTGCATCTACAGAAATCTCATGCTGAAGAAGCCATGGAGAGCAGCGCAAAGCCTCAATTTTTCACGTGAACAATAAAAATGGTGTGAAAGAGGAACGGTCTGCCTATAGCCTTTTTAATCCCCTTTTTCTGCTATCTAGATGGCTTAACAATTAATTAAAAGGAAGAAGCAACTTCCTACTGCTTTCATTAAAGGAGGCGGGACCAGTTACTAAGAAAAGACATGATTCCATAAGGGAGGCGGGATTCTGGAAAGAATCATGGAAATAAACCGTAGCTTATCAAAGTAATTTAATTAATCAAATGATTAATTAAATGGCATAACTGAGAAACAGTTATAAAAGCAAAGCTCTCAATATTAAGTGGACTGGGCTCCACCAATACTCAACACTACTGAGTGTCATATTTTAATATAATTCTAATAAATTAGTATCACTTTTTTTATAAAACAAGCACAAGTTTTTTAGGTCTACCTCTGCCTTTTATAGCATAAGTCAAATCTATAATATCTACTTTCCTAACAGGATCATCAGATGGGTGACCTTTAATGTGACCAAACCATCTAAGATGACTAATATTACCTGCCACTGGAGCAACTCCAACACTTTCATGGATATATTAATTTCACATTTTGTCTCTTAGTGTAAAACCACTCATCCACCAAAGCAGTCTCATCTCAGCAACACATAAGAGTTGAAAAAAAAGTTAGTTATTAGTACATTTATTCTTGGTGAAAGCAACATTAATATTGTCAATACTAAATCTCCCAAGATGGATTATTAGTAGAGATAACTAGTTTTGGAAAGAAATAGAAACCACCACACTCGAAAAAAGATTCCATAACCGTGGAAGGTGATTTAAAATGAGTTCCAATGAGGCCTAGAACTAACGAAGCAAATAAATAATAAAAATGAGGTGAGATATGATACAAACTGATTTCAAGTTCATACATAATCATATAATAAAAAACACATGAGGAAACAAGACAATATAGTTGAACCACAACATTGATTAGTAACTGAAGAAGGATATTTCAGAATTGTAAGTATGGCAATTAAAATAAAAAGTATTCCTAAAATAAAATGTTCGAAAACAAAGGTAAAAATCGATTTTCAAGGTTATTACAAGGGTAAAGTTGAAACATTAAAGTAGAATAAATCTTAATGCAGAAAGAGAAAGCAGCGTCAAAAAGAATGAGAAAATAGATTTAAGAAAGTTAAAAAAAATGCAGATAAATAAGATTGGTGGAAGTTGAAAAGACAAGTTAATCTTCCTAAATTATTAATAGACAGATAGAAAGTTCAATGTTCAAAAAAACCTTATCAAGCACATTACCCAAAACAATTCCAGGAGAGTCTAAAGAAACAATTGTATCCAAATAAATAAACATGATAGTAGAATATATAAAAGAAACTTGAAATTGGATAATAAAAATATAAATATTATTGAGATTATCAATAAATATAAGCCAAACTACTAAATTCAAAAAGATTTTAGAACAAAGACAAAGTTATAGCCCTTGATAGTGTATATAATCATAAAAAATAGCTAATGTCAAAGAAAATGTTATAACATCCATTAGAACAAATGTATTAAAAGTAGAGATAAGGTATAAACTAAAGAAGAAGAAACAAAGCAAAAATTGAAATTTTATTTTAAATTTTTTAAATAAGAGCTATGATAAAAGAAAGAACTATTTTAGAAGAGCATCGTAGCTTAATAAATAAAATAATGAATAGTTTTTTGAATTAATTAAAAAAGTGAAGTCGAATTAATATTTAACTATGCAAAAAGGAGGATCTCTAGCTATAGATGAGATATATGGAGAGCAAAGAGAAATGCATGTAATAGTACAAATAAAAGATGTCTTATATGAAAACCTCAAATAAAATGAAATGACAAAAAATTAATATACATTATAGAAGAAACCTTTTAAGAAAATGAAATGTTCTGAACAATACTAATTATGGAGAAATTAAATTTATCAGCCATATGATGAGTGTTGATGTGGGGCCATGTAGCATAGCTTAGAAAAAACACATCTGTATCAAAGAATCAGTTTACTTTTACACCTATGCTAAGAAGCTCTATCATCAAGGCGATTTCATATCTAAAGTAGTTCATATAAAAGCACAAAAAACAATGGAAAGAACCTTCAAATGATATTTATAACACTTAAAGACACAAAATTGAGTTCCCCGTTAACAGGAGTTTTTCTGATTATGATTACGAAGAAAATACGACCTCCAAGTATATTTAAATTATTAAAGATGTATGAAACAAATCAAAAGCCAAAAAATTAGATACCATGTGTTCAAGGGTCTTACAATCATTACAAGACTACATCAAAATCATCCTTAACTTCATATCATTTTTGCTCTGCACGTAAATTGAGTAAAGAAAAGGAAAAAAATCATGGGAAGAGAAAAAACAAAAAACACAGGAAAAATAAAAGGATATATTTTCTTGTCTTTTCAACTAGAAGTTTTGACAGGGAAATGAATATTATTCATCTTATCCTTGATTAAAAGCTTCGATAAGGTACCAAGAGATATCCTTTGGAGAGTTCTTGAGGAGAAAGGTGTTGATATGACTTATATACAAGTGCTTAAAGATATGTATACTAGACTTGTTACTTGTGTTCGAACTGAAGGAGGATTGACCAAATATTTTCCAATTTTTGTCAAATTACATCAAGGATCGACTTTAAGCCCATATCTTATTGCTTTAGTTACGGATGGTATTACTGGACATTTACAGAAGGATATACCTTGGTGTATGCTTTTTGCTGGTGATATCCTTCTAGTGGAGAAGACGAGAAAAAAAGGTCAGAAAAAACTTGAATTCTGGAGGTCTACATTGGAGACTAAAGGCCTTCGTTTGAGTAAAACCATAACTGAGTACATGAAATGTGGTTTTAGTAATAGTAGCTCTAGTGACAGAAGTGTAACATTAGGTGATCAAATTATTAAAAAGTCTGAACGATTTAGATATCTCGAGTCGATTGTTCAAAGCGATGGTGATATAAATGGGGATGTTAATAGTAGAATTTAAGTTGATTAGTTGAAGTGGATGAATGTTTCGGGCCTATTGTGTGATAGAAAAGAACTGCTCAGACTGAAAGGAAAATTTTATAAGATGGTGGTGAGACCTGCAATGCTCTATGGTGTTGAATGTTGGCCTTTAAAAGAGAAGCATAAAGCTAAGTTAAGTGCTGCCGAGATGAGAATGACTAGGTGGATGAGTGGCTTTACACTTGGAGACAAAATGTGAAATGAGCATATCCATGATAGGGTTGGTGTAGCTCCAGTGATGGACAAAATTAGAGAGACTCGCTTGGATGGTTTGGTCACATTAAACTTCGACCGTCTGATGATCCGATTAAGAAAGCATATGTTTTAAATTCGACTTATGTTAAGAAAGGCAAAGGTAGACCTAGGAAGACTTGGGCTTATTATATAAAAAATGATCTTAATTTATTAGAATTAAATGAAAATATCACACTAAATAGTATGCAATGGAGAAATAGGATTCATGTAGCCGACCCCACTTAATGGGACTAAGGCTTTGTTGTTGTTGTTGTTGTATCCTTGATTAAGAGTTTGAAGAAAAGAAGAGAAAAATTAAGATATTTAGACCTTGACAAAAAAAGCTAAATTAGGATTAAGAGGAAATCAATATTTATTTTTTATTATAATATGGGTACTTTAGATATTATCAAAATACTAGTTAGGACAAACAACTAAATCTCTATATTCTGCTTATTTTGGGATAAACAAAATCTTTCAAATATTGGAAAATTTTCACTTTTTTCTTACTTTTCTACTCAATTTAAATTCCCAATCAAATTCAAGTTGTTTCTTTCAAATTCCCTTCTTCTCTCTCTAAATCCTAACTCCCAATTAAAAGATTATAAGTAATGTAATTGTATACGACAAAATTAAAGGTAAAAGATCTTAAGGTAAGCATTTTATAAATGATATATGTATGATAGATAAGACATATAAAATTTAATAATAATAATAATAATAATAATAATAATAATAATAATAATAATAATAATGATAATAGTAAAAAATGATAATAATAATAATTATTATTATTATTATTATTCTTATTATTATTATTATCATTTTTTACTATTATTATTATTATTATTATTATTATTACATAATGTTAAACATAGGTTTCATAAATTTAAGCATCTTTGTTCTCTTATATGAATGAGAGTGAGGATCTAAGCAAACCAGTACACTCTATGAACATCTCCATACTCATTATATAAAGCTCATTTATGTTCATTTGTTTAGAAAATCAAATAAAAGCTTGAATAAAGATTTTAAAAGCTAGACATAAAATTAACAAGCTTGAATATTAGCTCAATTATCCATTTACATTCATGAACACAATTCTTTATTGTTTAAAATGTAGATTGCTAAGAGCTAGATAAAAAGCACATATAATGATGATCTATTATCTTCAATATTTTATATATGTTATTACATCAATTTTTCTATATTTAAAACACTTATAGCTTTTTTATATGATTACTGTATAAGTACGACTAAAATATTGAACATATAACTAGATGAATAGATTAAAATCTACTTTTATTTCAATTAATATTTGTAATAAATATCAAACAAATACTAAATAAATTAAATTTTTATTAATATTTTTAATCAATTGAACAAAATTATTGAAAAAAAAATAAAAAAGATTAAAATTCTGATTTTTTATTTATAAAACATTAGGCCAGGCACCTGTGTAATAATACTACCCTCTCAAAAAGACATTTTGAAAGGAGATTGTTATTGGATCAAGTGAGGTGGCTTCATGTGGCGCCATCACCTGGCCATTCTTTTTACTTAATCATGAATTCAAAGTGACCCACATGAGTTCTAAATGTAGTCTTGTGCACACCCTTCGGTCACATCTAAATCTGTTGATATTCTGAATTAAAGTTAATTTTAAAAATACTACAGTCCCAACCAACTCGTTTAGATCACAGAGATATGAAATTCCAAATGTAATGTTTATTTATTTAGTGCCTGATAAATCACACTGAAGCAACAACGCACATCCTTCTTCTTCATGAGCAACATTGGGCTAAAAATGGAGCTCACAAAAAGTTGTATTATTCTGGCCACCCCAATCTCTCGTATCAATCTCTCGATCTCATATTTTTATACATGGGAGTAGCAAGCTGGGCGCACACTAATAGGAGGAACCCCAAATCTCAGGGTTATGCAAGCTCATGTTCCCTCGGAGGCCCTTCACTCGATCTCATGTTTCAAGGTTCGTCTAAAGAAGCGACGCTGCCCTGATACTGCACAAATCCTTTAAATTTTTGTTGCCCACGTCCATTCTTGACCTCGTTTTTTGGCGGAGTCGGTTTTGTGTGAAACTCCATTATCTTCATCATTTCTTCCATGTCCGTAAATCTCCGCTCAAACCACCCCTCCATGGATGAGAAACGCTTCTCTATTGCCAAAACGTTCATCTATTTCATTTCATATGGATCATCTCTTTCTCTAATTTTTCATTCAAATCATCTATTTTTTTGTCGTCATTACTAGTCATTTTTGAAGCTTATATGTTTCAATCCCCCAGCTGATTTGAATCAGGATTGTTTTTTTCTTGGTTCAATTGCAATTAGTCGGCTTGAATCGCGATTATTCTATATGATTAGGGCAAGCCACACTTTTACTAGGCAATCTGAATCGCTATTGCACTGCTAGCTTAGGTCACAAACATGGTTGTCTGTCACAATATCATCTATTAGCTTCCATAGCTAGCTTGAATCGCTACTGTCTCGCAAGGTTTGGTCGCTCAGTCCTCTTGTATGTCACAAGAGTTTGAATCACGATTGTATTGCTTCCCAGCAAGTTGAGTTGCACGTTGTGCCAATCTATATGCCATGATCCGGTATAGCAAGCTCTAATCACGACTATATTGCGATTGTCGGTGTCTAAGGGAGCTCTAATCGCGATTGTAATACCTTTACACTCGCGGTCTCGATGTGGCCTTATCAACAAGCTCTTATCGTGACTATATTGAGACATGCCACAATCTCGTGGCCGCTTCTCAGTTAGCTCTATCATGACTTTAACGGATGTGCAGACATGATCTTTTGTACGTCGTGGTCCGGATGTTGCTTCCCTTAGGTTGCGGATCGTATTGCATCTTTTTCTTCATTGGACTACATGATCCGTCGAGAAGACGAAGGCTCTGGACCCAGCTAGCTCTTACCAGGCCTGTATCGTGATCCCATACGCAATTCTCTCATCACTCATGCCTATACTCTTGTGCGCAGAGATCCCGTCGGCTTCGATTAGGGCATAATGAGTTCAAGCCCTACATTGAAATCCTATCTGTGATCTCCCAAAAATCGAATTGCTTCGATATCATTGATAAGAACCGACACGGATTTACACATAAAAATTAAGGGAAATAATATTTTATTCGAAGAACATCAGACACTCAAGACAAATACAAAGAAAAGCACTTAAAAATTCAAGAAGTAGGAGATTTCTAACAATTCCTAAAATTTGAGAAGTACGAAATATCTCCCAAACCCTAAACCAATTCTATTTTTCTTTTAGATTGAGTCGGGTCAATTTGCTAAACACTATCGTTTGTCTTCTATTCCTAGAATTAATAAAAGAGTTAGTCATAATTTTGACTTGGTTCATTTTAATATATGAGGATATTGTCCTAGTTTTTATTAAATAGGTTTTGATATTGTCACATTTTGTAGATGATTTTTCTTGTATGTCTTAACTTTATGAAATCACTTATTGAGTTACTAGAAAATTTTCAATCTTTGTGCTAAAATTAAAACTCAATTCAATTTTTCTATTAAGATTCTGCAAAGTGACAATGCCAAAAAATATCTCTGTACCTTTTCATGAGGATGTTTCAGCAATCATTCTCTGTCAATACTCCACGCTAAATGAAGTAACTAAAAGAAAAATATAAGTCTTCTTAAGACAGATAAAACTCTTTTGTTTCAAACTAATGCACACAAACATTTTTTGGTTGATATAGTTTCTACTGCATATTTTATGATTAATCCGATGTCTCCTCTATTTTCCAGAAGCAAAAAACCTACCAAGTCTTATTTATAACCAGCTCTGTCTTTCCCATTGAACCACATATATTTGAGTATACTTCTTTTGTTCGTGATACTCTACCTATTTCTAAATTAGACCCTAAGTCATTAAAGTGTATCTTTCCAAGTTACTCCATTTGCAAGAAGGGTCAATATTTTTTTCTTTTTAAACAGGTACATGATTTCTGTTAATATTTCATGAACAAATCCAAATCACAAGATTTCGATGAGTTGTTAACGTATCACATCATTAGTTCAACTCTACTTCCACCACCAATGCCTTAGCCTAGACCAAATATCACTAAAGTTTACTCGAGAATACCTCATCCTCCATAACCTAATCCAACAATGGTATCGTCTTTATCAATGGATCATCCGCCTAGCGATCTTAATTTATGTATTGCTTTCAAAGAGGTGAACGTCAATGAGCCTATCTCATTTCCTCATTAGTTAACTTATAATTAGTTATCTTCTACTTCTTACACTTTTATTGCTTCTTAACTCTATTGAAGTCCTGAAATCTGTTCAACAAACCATATCCTATTCTGGGTTGCGAGCAGTAATGCTTAATGAAATGAATGTCATGATTGAAAATAGAACTTGGGAACTAATTGAACTAATTTTCGACAAGAAGGTTTTTGGTTGTAAATGAGTATTGGCAGTTAAGTTTTATTCTAATGGATCTGTAGCTTGTCTCAAATCTTGATTGGTTACTAAGGACTATGATCAACTTATGGGATTGGCTACTTGGACACGTACTCTCTAGTAACTAAGTTGATTTCAGTTCATCTATTGTTAACGTCGGTTGCAATGAATAATTGGCCTCTACACCAGCATGATGTGAATGATGTCGTTTTGCATTATGGCATGTTAAAAGAAGCATACATGGAGCAACCTCCTAAGTCTGTTGCTCAGGGGGAGTCTGGGGAAGTATGTCGCCTTCGAAAGTCATTATATAAATTGAAGCAAAGTCCTCGGGCATGGTTTGAAAAATTCAACCAAAACGTTAGAAGAGTTTGTGATGGAGAGAAGTAAAATTGATCACACTGCATTCTACAAGTAATTTGCTAATGAGATCATTCTATTAATAGTTTATGCTGATGACATTATTATTATTGGAAGCAATCCGCAAAGAATTTTATCAGTAAAATTATTTCTCCAAAATAGTTCAACACTAATGATTTAGGTTCCTTCAAATACTTTTTGGGGACAGAGGTATCAAAGAGTAAGAGTATCTTTTTATCTCAACAAAAGCATGTTTTGGATTTGTTACAAGAAATTGGGAAATTATGAGTCAAACAATGCATTACCTGATGCTTCCAAATCAACAACTTACCAAGGATAAAGAGTCTTTTAATGATCATTAATGATATAGAAAGTTAGTGTGGGAAAATTAAATTACCTCATAGTGTTTATTCAGTTAGCACTATAAGTCAGTTCATCTCTTCCCCCATGGTCCATCAATAGTCAGTTTTGGAGCAAATACTATGTTACCTCAAAAGAGCTTCTAGACAAGATATTCTATATCAGAACTATGGGCACAGAAAAATTGAATGTTTCTTCGTATAGATTAAGAGAGTTCCAAGATTGATCGGGTATCCATTACTATATATTGTTTTTTTTTTTTTTGTGACATTTGGTCATGGAAGAGTAGGAAATAGAATGTAATCACGATCCACTACAGAATCTAAATATCGAGCAATGTCATAAGCTTCAAGTGAATTGATATGAATCTCCCAATTCATGACAAAAAAAGGTTTTAAGATAACAACTCCAGCAAAGTTGTGGTGTGATAATCAAGTTGCAATTCATATTGCTTCAAACACTATGTTCCATGAACGAGTTAAGCACATTGAGATAGACTGTCATTTTGTTCGTGAAAAGATTCAACAAAACTTGATTTATATAACTCTTGTAAAGGTCAGAGAACAACTAGGGGACATCATAACAAAGGCCTTAATAAAACTAGGGTAACTTGTATTTGTAACAATTTAGGCATGATAAATATCTATGCTCCAACTTAAAGGTAAGTGTTAAGAAAAATAATAAATCCAAACCTTGTATGTTAGAAAGAGTATATTAGGCAGCTTAATATTAAGTAATCTAATTAGAAGAAATCTAATTACATTATCTTTTCTATATTAGATATATTCCTAGTCTATAGAGATGAGGTAACATATTTTTTCAATTGAGAAATAAGAGAAAGAGTGCTCCCCATCACACTAAAAATAAGGCATAACTTAAAAACATTTAAAGCAAGAATTGTAACTTTGCAAGAGCTGGTATCTCAGATAAAATTTTAAAAAAATGTAAGAGTTTCAATGTCCCATATTTCATAAAAGCAAATACTCATATATCAACAAGACATAAAACAATAATGAAAAACAGATGACTATCACGATTAGGCATGTAGTTCAACTTGAATTCTAGCCATAAGGAATTAATCAATTAAATGCGGTATGGATAAATAGTTAACCTCAGTATTTGATTTGAATTAGTTTAAGAAAAAGAATGACCAACAAAAGAAGACAACTGAAAATTTTAAATAACTCCACATACATGCATTAATCAAAATTTAGAAAATATATTCAGAAAATGTAAGAAAATGCGTTTGATTTGAATCCAAAAGGAGATTAAATTACGCGAGCTAGTCTCATATCAAAGAATCATATGCATCATAGTTCCTATAACCATGCATAACCAATGACAACTTTTTTTAAGTTATTTATTAGAAATTAAATATAAAAGAATAATGACTTTAATATAAAAATGTATTAAAAGAAAAGAAACAAAAGAATATATATATATTACACTGATTTTCTTGAAATAGAAAGCTGAATAAAAAAGTTTCTAACTCAATGAAAGGAGGTGATAAAGCGATAGGCATGTAATTCATTTGGTGATGTGGAGTTTTGCTTTGATGTTTAGCATGAAAGGTACTCCTTGCTACTCTTCCAGAGATATGCAAGCTCTTCTGCAAGCATATTTATTCAACATACTGCTTTCATATTTACACACAAGACAAAATTTTGATGTACTAGCTTTTAAAAGAAAAAAAAAGCATAGCAGCTGAAAAAAATTACTGAAAGAGGCCTTGACAAAATGTACACTTAAAAAAAAAGGTATTTTAGCCAAATGCACTGGTGGTAAGGAAATGGAACAATTTAAAAATTGTTTGACATGAAATTGATCTAAAAAACTGCCTAATTTAATGTAAGATGTTAAAGATTCATTAAGTTATTTTCTTGAAGTCCGCAGCTTTAAAAATACTATGAATATTCTATGAGAATGATTTCAAGAAATTCTTTTTGGTTAATCATGGGTAAGGCAGAACCCCAAGCAAGAGTTAGAAGTTTATGAAAGACAGCAAAATAGCCATAAGAATCCCTACACATGGATATAAAAGCTTATAATGGAAAAAAGAATACTAAAAGCCCAACATACTAGATTAGTAATAAAGAAACCAATTAAATTTGAAAGGATTGGATGTACCAAAGGAAATAACTATTAGGATAAGATGGAAATCCAATTAAATTTGATCACGGGGCATTTATAAATCACCAATAATAAATAAAGCAACTAAAATATAGTTTCATTTCCATCGTCAGCACCAGTTTTATGATGTTTAGTTCTTCCTCTTCTCAAGCTTCCTTTATTAAAAGCCCAACATACTAGATTAGTAATAAAGAAACCGATATGATATGCTCAAAAGGTTTGTTTAAATTGTGTATCAACCTGTCCGGATTAGTCTTATTTCAATTATGATGTAGATTCGGGTCAAGCATTTAAGTGGCAGCTTAATTTGGTTCATATGCCTCCTAAAGATGCGAGGAAGGGTATATAAGCCTTGGAGAAGATTTCGGAGTAGCATTAAGTTCCATTGAAATAGTAATTGGCCGAGCAAGAAAATAGCCCCAACCCCAAAAGCATGCTCTTCTAAAGCTTTTGATGTGAAGAAAATATGAGATCTGTCTACCTAGGTTCTCAAGTGTTTCACAATTTTTCAAGGGTTGTAAGTAGGTCAAATGGATGCAAAACAAGGCTATGCCGAACTCAGTCAAGTGCAGACCGAGAGCCCAAAATGTGGTTTTGAGGAGAATTTAAGATGGAATAGAATAAGGAACGGGAGTGGAGTATGTGAATAAGATTGAGGAAGTGTTCTACAATAAAAGATGAGTATGGTTTATAGAAATTTTGTAAGCTACTACACATCAAAGTAGTAAGAATTGAAAAGATCACCAAACCCATTCAATGTTGAATCCACCCACCAAGCCCTTGCTTCTTTGAGAAGAAAATCCAAAACTGCAACAAACCAACATGAACCCTCATCTCTTCACTAGCATAAAACATTTATAACATTTTACATGAAAAGTAAATTAAAAAAATAGCAAGAAAGGAAGAGTAAGGAACGACTGAATAAAAGGGTACAAACGCAATTAAAACACCATTTGGGAAGCTTAACTACTACCAGCTTTGAAAAAGGAAGCCAGTCATAACTGCTTATATGGTGATTTCCCTTTCATCTTTCAACCACCAACTCCATTTAAAGTCGTTGAAAAGAAATCCCACCACTAACCAAATTTTAAATTTAGAAATTTTAAGATTCAAAACATGTCTCTTATAATAATTATAACATATATGAAAATAAAAATTCTAATTAAAGTTCTCTAATTGACTTCTTATCATGGATATTCGTTTGGGAGCCACTTTCTTCTTATATTGGGCTATGGTTGGTCCAGGCCTCCCTCCTTAAGTTCCCTGTGCTACATCAAGTTTAGGCTAAGCAGGAATTCTACTCACACTTCCAAATTCAAGAATATGGGCCAATAATCTTTAATATAGACTTAAGATTCCCCATAAAAGAACATTCTGTGGAAAAATGGTATACAAATGAAAGATGCCATCCATCAAAGAATGAACATTCTTCAAGAAATTCTAAGTAAATTGTGCTTCAAATGTCAATACCATCGCAATCGAACAAAATTCTTTGCAACCAATACAGAATCCGTTCTCATGCTAAATTCGATTAAAATAAGAATTCTCTAAGGACATTCACATGCTTCAAAATTATAAACTAAAGCCAATAGAAGACCAAAATTTAAGAATCTATGCATGATCATGATGAAGATAGACAATAATTTAGTAAGAAAAAACTAATTACTTGTGTAGAATGCTATTATCATATATTGCTATGGGGCAAGGGAAGCATGGTATGAAAACTTAAAGTTTGAAATAAACATGTTTGGGCTAATAAGAATTCAAGACATTTTCAGTCCTTCGTAATGACTCCTAAAATAAAACAATTGAAAATCAATCAGGCGCATAATTTCAATCACCAAATCATTATCTTACAACAAAACAAACTGAATCATATTTGGTACCTGAAAAAAGAACAAAGAGAAAAGCCAAACAGATAATTGATTCAAAGTTCGCTCAAAGGATCGTAAGAGTTCCTTTAAGTTTAAATCCAATATAGCCAGACACGCATTTATAGGGCGTGAAAAAATTCCTTAATTATATGGGTACTCAAAAATAAATTGCAATGCCCTAGCAATGCTTTGAAGTTTATAACTTAACTGCCCATACCCCAAGCCTGAATGCAAACAATCATCAGCATAACCAAGCAAAAGGATCAACTTTACAGACGTGTTCTTTAGACAAATCATCCACATACCTAGTATGATTTGAGAGTCATTAAAAAAAAACCCATATAACCGAGGTGGTCACATCAGATCTCCTGTAGAAGAATGGCATTACAAAGCATAAGATAGTCCACAACACTCCTCGACAAAATGACCTGGTTGAGAGGATGAATAGGACTCTCCTAGAGAGAGTGAGGAGCAAGCTGTTAAATGCAGGTCTACCCAAAAGTTTCTGGGGTGAAGCTGTGTAAACCGCCTGCCACCTTATTAACAGATGCCCATCGACAGCTATTGACATGAAGACTCCTTTGGAGATGTGGTACGGAAAGCCAGATAACTATGATAATCTTAAAGTTTTTTTATGTTTTGCATATGCTCATGTTAGACAGGATAAGCTGGAAGCAAGGGCTTTGAAGTGCATTTTCATCGGATATCCACCTGGAACCAAAGATTACAAACTTTGCTGTCAAGATCAACAAAAATGCAACGTCAGTAGGGATGTGACATTCGATGAGTCCAAAATGGGGAATCTGCAAAGCTATATTACCAGGAACAGTGTCAGTAAGGAGGATTTGTCGATTGAGATGGAGCTGCAACAACAAAAACTTTGATCGATCGAAGGACAGGTTGTGAACGATCAAGATGAAGTGGCGAAGAAGGCAAATGAATGCGAACCAGAAAGAAGATCCGATGATTACTGAACTTAGTAAGGACGACGAAGAAAACTATCGGACCGCCGGAGAGATACGACCATGCGAGATATGATCTCTTATGGTTTGAGTGTTGCTGAAGTGATAGAAGAAGCAGAACCGAGCAGCTACAAGGAAGCCCTAAAGAGCAAAGAAAAAGACAAGTGGGAAGAGGCATGGATGAGGACATGACTTCTTTGATGAAGAACAAAACCTGAGAACTTGTGGATAGACCAATGAACAAACACGTAGTTGGTTGTAAGTGAACCTTCAAAAGGAAGGAAGGCAAGTCAGGTATTGAGAGGATCAGGTACAAAGCCAGACTCGTTGCAAAGGGATTCACACAGGTTGAAGGAATAGACTTCAACAAAATCTTCTCACCCGTGGTGAATCACTGCTCCATTAGAATAGTCTTAGCACTAGCGATTCAATTCAATTTAGAATTAGAGCAGCTAGATGTTAAGACTGCGTTCCTGCATGGAAAGCTCGAATAAACTATCTACATGGATCAGTCAGATGAGTACATCACACCTGAGACAAATGAAAAAGTTTACTTGCTGAAGAAAGCTTTGTATGGATCGAAACAAGCTCTAAAGCGATGGTACAAACGATTTGATGAGTTCATGCTAAAGATCGGTTTTGTCAGAAGCAGCTACGACAGCTGTGTGTACATGAAGTGGCAAGATGGTGAAATCAATACGTACTTGCTCCTTTATGTGGATGACAGATGCAGAAGCAAGGAGGAAGCCCAGAAGATCAAAGACATGCTCAATTCTGAATTTGATATGAAGGACCTAGGACCAGCTACAAAGATCCTAGGGGTGGAAATTACCGGAGAGAGGAAAAAGTGCAGTTTATTCTTGTCTCAAAAGTTATATATTCAGAAGGTTCTAGCAAGATTCAACACGCACGAGGCCAAGCAGGTTGCAACACCGATTGGTCAACACTTCAAATTGTCGAACTCTCAAGCACCGAGAGCGAAGAGAGAAATGATACATGGAGGGCGTCACTCACGCCGAGTGAGGTTGAGTAGCATCATGTATGGTATGATTTGCGACGGACGAGATTTGTTCTACGCCGTCGATATTAGTAAGCGGAGTTCATAGCAGAACCCATGACATGCTTCAGCTGAAAGCACTAAAATGAATCCCGAGATACGCAAAGAGGCACTACAGATCTAGGGTTACTCTTCAAAAAGCAGGAAGACAAAGAAGAAAAGGTAGTTGGTTACGTGGATTTCGATTATGTAGGAAGCATTGACACCAGGAAGTCACTGATCGAATTCATCTTCACTGTCATCGATACTGCAGTCAGTTGGAAGTCTATCCTCCAATTCGTTATGGCCCTCTCAACAACAGAGGCCAATACATCGCTGTGACTGAAGTAATCAAGGAAGCTATGTGGCTAAAAGGCATGACTGAGGAGCTTGGGATACATCAGAAGGTGATAACTGTGTTTTGCGATAACCAAAGCACCATTCACCAAACCAGAAATCAGGTCTTTCACGAAAGGTTCAAGCATATAGATATAAAGCTTAATTTTGTGAGGGATGTTGTCACCGAGGGTTCAATAATAGTGGAGAATATACCTATTGAAGAAAATTCTGCTCATATACTCACTAAGGTGCTACCATCAACTAAATTCAGACACTGTCTGGACTTAGTAAACTTTACCAAGGGCTGAGGGCCCCTCAGAGGCCAGGTGGAGAGAATTTTTACTTCGAAGCTTCTCAATTGAGAGTCAAGGTGGAGAATTGTTATTTTGACTCTTAATTAATGAACTAAGGTAAAAGGGCACTTTCGTAATTAAGCCAGTTGAGATGTGGTACCGCTCACCTACCACATCTCACCTACCGCTCACCTACCTCCCCCTACCACTCTCTTGGTTTGTATAAATAGAGAGGGTGTGAGTCTTAGGAGAGCAAGGGAAGAGATCTTAAATTACCACAAAAGAGGAGAGAATACCTAGATAGCTAGAAAGGAGGAGAGCATCTTGAGGTCTTGTATCAAGGTGTTGCTTGAGAGGGATGCTATAGAAGAAAGATGAGGGCTCATCTCTATGTATAAGCTATGTATTCTCCATTTCTTTTGCCTTAGTGAACTACTTGATTGATTCCCTCTCGTGGACGTAGATCCAGTTGGATCGAACCACGTAAACAATCTGTGTTTGCATGTGTTCCTTGCGTATCATTTCTAAATTAGAAGTACATATCTCACAACAAAAATAAATCTTGGACCATGAAACCATTGGGAGTTGAAAGTAGGTCATCAATGGGAATTAATGGAATATTGAGAAGAGTGCTTCTTCTCCACTTATATTCAACCTGTTGGTCAACAAAGCCTAAGAACAAAACTTGATCATAATTTTTTTCGGAGCTGATCATGCACATCAGAACTTCAATTTCATTCAAAAACCAACAAATTTGATCAACGGTGTAAATAAATAATAAAAAAAGAAACCTGAGCTTTGTCGGCGAGCTGGACCACGATGCGGGAGATGGGGAGAGGAGATTCGTAGACGAAGGAGTGATTGATACACTCGTTGCGAAGGTAGCGGGAGAGCACGCGACCATCAGCCGTTAGGCCGGCGATGGCGACGCCGATGTGGTCATCCACTTTAAAGATTTTCTTCTGGTGAGAAGAAAGCTCGGAGGTGGCCTTGTTCACGGTTGCCAGAACGATGTGGGTCGCAGAACGTAGCCCAATTGCAGCCGATCCCTGCTTCACCGCCTCCATTGCGTACTCCACTTGGAAGAGCCGCCCCGCAGGGCTCCAAGTCGTCACATCGGTATCGTACTGATTCCGAAACATTTTTCTTCTTCCTATTTTTCTGATTTCTACTACGAAGTTATAACATCCTCCCTACGTCTCGAACGCAATAGAATCAGTAGCGGAGGAATCGCTTGAGAGGAGGAGGATTTGCGATCTTGTGAGCGCCGTCAAACAACGCTGAAGTGTCGGCCAAGAAAATGGAAGCAGTGTTAAAAAAGAAAAAAAAAAAAAAAGGCGTTTCTAATGCATCAGAAATATTTAGAGTATTCAGAGTTATATCTCTGTTATTGTGTAAATACTCCTAATAATCTCACAAAATTTTTGAATAATATCAAAAAAAATATAAAAATAGAATCTTGAAAGTTATTGATAGGTTTTTGGGGCGCATACAGAAATACGTGTATCTATCTGTACCTAAATATTTCTCTATATGAAAAATATTTAGTGTAAACTAACACATACCACAGTAATAATTATTTATTTATTTATCCAACTAATAAAGATGGACATTACACTTATAGCACAGTGGTCACGGTCGTATGCATAAAATGTGTATCACTTTTAAAAATAAAATAATATTAAAATTTGTAATGTGAAGTTAAAGATTTGAGGGGTATGCATACAAATATGAATGTTTAGGCATTAGCAATGAGTTGTGTGCATCTGAATGCCCCTTTATTTAAGAATAGGGGTGTAAATTTTAGCATGTTTGAGTTCGGTTTGTTTGAAATTGAGTATGTTTGAAATATGCTTGTGTTTGAAATTGTCCGTGAAGCTACTGTTGGTGTTTGGTTTGATTTGTTTGAAATGTTTGAAATGTTTGGAATGTTTGAATTGTTCGAATTATTCAAATTGTTTGAATTGTTCGAAATCTTTCAAATTCGTTTGCATTGTTTGAATTATTTGAATTGTTAAAATGATAATAATTTTTTAGATAAATTTTACAAGATTTATTTTTTTAAATATGATAAATTTTTAGAGTATATAATTATTTTTAAAATATGATAATTTTTTTGTATATAGTTATTTTATATTTCAAACAATAACGATTCGAACACGATCGAACATGATTGTTCGTTTAGAAACCAAACGAAAAAAAAAAATTGTTCATCATTTGCTTATCGAACGTATCAAATACGAGCTCTTTTTTGACAGCCCTATTTAAGAAGTTATATATCAAAGAACTTTTATTTGATATGGCGGGTTGGTGGTATAAATGTAGAAATTCAAATATAGTTCTTAGGTATGTAAATACATAGGAATTAGGTGGTATGAATGTAAATGCCCCAATACATAAATACAAAAAAGACAATGATTTGCTCAATTGCTTGATGAGATTCTTCATTTTATTATCATCCAATATATTACATATTCGACCGCATATTGGAAGATGATGTGCAGTAATTAACAATAGAACATCTGAATTAACATTACTTGTTTTATTACGTTTCAAATTTTTTGGTAAAATAGGGTGAAATACTTTCTAATTACGTTACAATTTTGTTAGAACAGAATGAATAATCCTAAAGTGTAATAAAAACAAAAAGGGTTGGAAATTTTCTTAAAATGAGTTTCTCTATATATTGGTGAAGATTGTTGTCAGGAGAAATCTTAGATATTATCTTATTTTTGAATTGAATGTTGTATGTGATTATTTAATCAAAATTTATGTTATATTCATCTAAAAAGAAAAGATTTTAAGATCAATCTTGAAGAAATTTGAATAATCAGAATATGTGGATACAATACTTTTTTTCCTTTATATATAATGAGCCATCAACAAAGTTCCAACATTCAGAATGAATTACAAGGTGTGATACAAATCTCTAGACATTGTTTTAAGCAGGAAATGTTCACTTTGATAAAAAGCCATCATGAGCCTCAATTTCAGTAAACTTTAGTCAAACTGACTGACTCGATGAGGCAAACCCGATGATATCAAAATTGATCTAATCCAAGTCAAATCAAACTCATATCAAGCCATTAAATCATTTTTGGAAGTTTTTCAAACATATTTGAGAGGACAAATGAATGTCAAATATATCAAGTTTATAATTGAATCGAGCATCTCGACAAAATAGATCCAACTAGCCTAAGATCGCTCAATTTCGACGATGTTAAGGCGTTCAAATGTTCATCAAACGTCATATGATCAAAATGGTTCATATTTTTGCATTAATTGCACCTAAAACTCTATAAATAATACCCCACCACTCTCATGAGGAGGGAAATGAGAGCTTGAGGCTCGAGGAAGAGCTTGAAGCTTTGAGAAGAAGCTGAAGCCCAACATCACTTCTACCACGACAACATAAAAGATGTAAGACTCGATGGGAAGATACGGTTCCCCTGGAAGTTGAGCCCAGGAGGTAAGACTCGATGGAAGCAACCATGCCCCTTGAAGTCTAGCCAAGAGGTAAGACTCGATGAGAAGATATGACACTGTTGAAAGTCCAACCTCAGAGGAAAGACTCGATGGGAATATATCGTGCCCCTATAAGCCGAGTGAAGAGGGAAAACTCCATGGGAAGATGCGGTATCTCTGGAAATTCAAACCCAAAAGGTAAGACTCGATGGGAAAATAGATTATTCCTATAAGACAAACCCAAGAGACAAGTCTCAATCAGAAGCTATTAGTGGACACAGTCCTCACTAGACTCCAAGAGATCAAGTGGTTGCCAGAGTCTTCACTCAAATATCTCAAAATGCTACAAACTTCAGAAGGCCGTGATTTTTTTTTTTTATTTTTAACTGTACAACTTCTAATTTATAAATCAAACCCTTGATCAGAATTTTCACCAAAAAAAATAGGTATTGTTCTAAAATTATATGAAATCTTATAATAATTAGATTATACCTCAAATATGCAAGAATAACACCTTAATGAATGGCCACTAATTTCATGGTTCATAAGTACTCAAAAATATATGAAAATTTTTAAGCATATACATATAAATGAACATCTAGAATAAATTTACTAAAATTTAATTCAAAAATAGTCAAAAAAAAAAAACATTAATTTTAATATATTTATTTCAAGTCATCTATTTCTTTATTTAGTTTGATCACAAGTCAAATCATGATGAACATCATCAAATTAAGTCACTAAATTATTCATAGCAACATAGGAGTCATGCCTAAAACAAATCATCTTTATGTGTTGCAATTCTTCCTTACTGCATTGACAATAGTTCCAAGCTCAAATAAAGAAATTGCTCTGTGGAATAATGTAAAACTCCAAAATCATATACTATACATGATCATTTAACTCAAAGTTCAGTTTATTCTCTTGCAATATCTCCATGGAGAGTTTTATCATGCAACTCTGCAACAGCTTCGAATCATGTCTAATTACAGCTCCTACTCTTGTCGAAAGAATGTGCAGTGCAAGCCAGACGAAAAGTTATTGCGATGAAGTGAATTGAGAAAGAACTATGCTGGCTGAAGTGTTCCCTATGCTGGAGCAAATTGAGGAGAATTATGCATAATTCTCTCATGCAGTTTATTTCTGAAACATTCGAAGACATTTTTAGAAAGTTAGACATTATAAAAGTTATATTTTTAGAGATTTTTTTTTTTACGGTGTAAAAATATGAAAAATGCTATAAAAATTTTGAATCTACCTGTAAATGATTTTTCAGTTCATTATATGTCAGCCAATGAACCATCATCATTTCTCTGATTTGTTTTGGAGTTCAAACTTCAAAAAAAAATAATAAACTACAACTATGTTACATTCCAATTCCAATTGAATCCAACAAAAAAAGTAAGAATTTAAATTTTTGTCTTATTGCATAATTGTAAAACAGTAAAACACATTAGCTACAACTCTCACCACTAAGTTCTTGTAATGTGGCCACAATATGCTGGTGAAGTTATGACGACTAACTACGTCGGGCTTTTCTCTTAGTTCGTTGGATATGATTGTCATCGACATTCGCAATCGCATAGTCTGTTGGGGATGAGATTGCTGTAGAAAGATCCAACCACGAAGTTCGTACATTTTTTTCTTCTTTCCTCATCAAAAAATCTTCAATACTGCTTTGAGATTCTAGACAAGTAGCATTGTCATTCTTCATCTATGAAAACCCATTTTTAATGGAAATCCTCAATATAACAAAGGAATAAAAAAAGGAGCTATTTTTAGTTTTCACAGAAAATTACCACGTAGAAATCGTTTATGAAATTGATTCTTTGATCATTATCCAAAGTTGATCAGAGCTCATCCAATACATATCTTCCATGTTGTTCTCTCATTGCATCTCTTCACGCTCATCATTCTCTTCATATACCTTTTCAAGTCATCGATCATTAGCATAAGTGACAAAATAATTAAAAAGAAACAAATTTTCATAAAGATAATTATTGAGAATGCACATAGAATTAAAGAAGTCATGAGTTTGGGAGTGCACCATCATCGAGGAGAATCATGCATAGAAGAAGCTCGCATCCAAACACTTTGGCTTTACGACGTTCTTCTTCCAATGGGTTGATCAAATCCTTCAACTATAACTTATTCTTCAAAAAGCAGCCTATACATTTGAGGTTGAGTCCCATATTTTGCTCTCTCATCTCCAAGATTTAATTTTTAAATTGCAACTTCACAGTAGGACGAAGAACAGAGAGTTTAATAAAGGATTAATGTGAAGAGGGTTGAAGAGAACCTGTTCTTATGAACGGGATAAATGGATGTATTTAGTTGAGTTGGCAAAAATTTGACAACTCAACTCAGAAGATTCAGTTCATTCGTCATGTATTAAACTGAGTTCCAAATATCGACACATACCTTTCCTCTTATTATTTTTATTTTATTTTATTTGATTATGAATCCCGAAGAAATAAAGCTATTAATAAAAACAAATTTGGAAATAGATTAATAAATTTTGAATGTATTAATAAAATAAAATAATATATCTCTTTATCAAATGAACAACTAAAAAAAAGTTCAAACACAAGTTTTTCCACCTTATGAAATTCTAGGTGCTTGGTGTCATGTAACCAAGTTCCTATATTATTCTTGTTGCAGTATGACTATAATAGTCATGGTCAGGTTATAGCAATTGTAATTAACTATAAAAGTACTGCTTTATGACTATAACGGTCTTAGTAGTGTTAAAATTAAATCATACCTAAATAATGCAAATATTATGAAGCTCATCTGACTTCGACTTAATTTTACGAGTTCGAGCTGGCTCACGAGCCGTTTTGTTTAGCATAAAAGAGAGAAAAAAAGTACCAATTTAAACTTGTGTTAAAATTAAATATCAAAATAGAATGAACTTGAGAGATAATTAATGAGAAACTATATATAAAATTTGAAACATGAGTGTTTAAATATTTTAATTATTTAAAAATAAATTAAATTTTAATATATTTTTTATTAATTAGTTTTTAAATGATTTGATTCACTAGTTAAAGAGTCGAGTCAGGATTGACCATTACTCGACTTGTTTCTCATCAAACTTAACTCACGAGCCATTCATTAAGTCGAGCTAAAGCCGGCTCACGAGTCCACTAAACTCAACAGCCCTAGTATCAGGTAAGCCACAATGCTTTGAATGACATTGATGGATCTCTTCATGCATAACATATGAAAACAAGGTGTAATAAATGTAAATATAAATTTATTTGAGTGTTAGATACATAATTACATAAAAGTTGTGTGGTAGATATGTAAATGTCCACCCATATCTGAATTTCCCCACCACTAAACTTGCTATCCAAAACTCTACTTTCCCATTCGCCAATCCCATCATTCCCTTATCTCCTCCCCCGCTAAAAAATCAACTCATCTGACAAAAATATCACCTCCGATCTCCCACGCTCTCTTCCTCCTCCAGCCATGGCGATGACCTCTCCCTCTCTCTTCACCCCATCCCCCCTCAACCCTACTCGCCCCTTCTCTCTCTCCTTCTCCAAACCCTTCCTCCTCCCTCTCCCAATCTCCTCCCGCCTCACCCCCCTCCGCTCCTCCGCCTCCGAAGCCACCCCCGCCGTAAACCCTAACCCTTCCCCCACCGCCCCTCCCGCCGGATTCACCCCTCCCCAACTCGATCCCAATACCCCCTCCCCGATCTTCGCCGGCAGCACAGGCGGCCTCCTCCGCAAAGCCCAAGTCGAAGAATTCTACGCCATAACATGGGATTCCCCCAAGCAGCAGATCTTCGAGATGCCCACCGGAGGCGCCGCGATCATGCGCGAGGGTCCCAATCTCCTCAAACTAGCTCGCAAGGAACAGTGCCTTGCACTAGGAACTCGCCTCCGATCCAAATACAAGATCAATTACAGGTTCTATCGCGTCTTCCCTAATGGCGAGGTGCAGTACCTCCATCCCAAGGATGGAGTTTATCCGGAGAAGGTGAATCCGGGGAGACAGGGCGTCGGCGTTAATGACCGCAATATCGGGAAGAATGCGGATCCGATCACCGTCAAGTTTACTGGTAAGCAGGTTTATGATTTATAGAAGTTTCTGTTTGTTTGGAGATCTTGATCTTGCTTTTGTAATGTTTGTTTTGTAACAATGGTTTATGGATGAATGTTTGTTTTGTATTTAAGATAATAAGTTTATGTAGCTTCTAAAGTTGTCTTTTTTAATTAAATCATGTGTAAATGCTACACAAATCATTCTACTAAATAACCTCTAAACAAGGGATTTATGGGAAAATGAAAGAGAATTGAGATTTAAGGTACTGTAGAGTTTAGAGTTTTTAATCAATGAATTAATAATTGCTATCAAATTTGTAAAAATTATTCTTTGATTTTTTTTTATGTAAATCTAGTTACTTATTTAAGTTTTTACATAAATCGGGCAAAAATCAAGTTTAAACATTAAAAAAATTAAACAATTCAAACTTGAACAATATATGGAAACTTGACACAAGCACAAGCCCTACATGAACAACATATAATTATATCAAGCCAAGTCCGAACTATGATATACTCGACTCGATTGTAGCCCTATGTGTAACACAGTGATTGGAAACAAAATGATGAATTCCCAAATGCCAGATATCTCACACACGCACACACGCACACACGTGCACGTGCTCCTTTGTCCTGAAGATTTGCATGCATACCACTTAATTTCCTATGCATTTACATATTTAAAACCATCAATTTTTCACCTACATGACACCTTACCTATAAATGAAAATGTGTAGAATTTAAAATAGCGGTATCTTTTATATGATGTGAAAATTTTGAGCTGTATAAATGTAAAAGATAAAATTCAAGCGTTAGATATGTAAATACATAAAGATTGGGTATGTATGTAAATGGCCCTTTCATGTAGATGCCATGAGTATGTTTGGGGCGGCAGTGTCGTGGAGGTGCGATTCTGCACCGTATTTTGTGGCATTTGGCAAAATTGTGTGTTGCTTGCTTTTTCATAAAATTGTGGTTGGATGCCGTGTTTTGCAATTAGATCTAGCTACGTGCGGTGACTGTCAAAAAGTTGCAATCTAACTTTTTAAAATTAAAAAAAAAAATTATAATAGACGCCGCAACTCTTTGAACAGTGATTTATTATGTTATTTGTAAGATTTGGTGAAGGAAAATGAGCTTGTGCATAACTAGCCCGATAAATTCAAATTTTTGGGGCAGTTATATACATACCACCCAATTCCTATGTATTTACACATCTTACACCTGAAATTTTACCTTATACATTTGTATCGTCCAAATCTTCACATCACATCCAAAACACCACTATGTAGAACTTAAAATTTAGATTTTAAATGTGTAAAATACATAAGAATTGTGTGGTATATATGTAAATATTTCCAATTTATATGATCCCATTGACTTGCTCATTCCTCTTAGATTACAGAATGGCTGATGGATAGTTAATCAGGAGAACGTTTGCCATATAAAAGTTTTGGCATATAAAATCATTTAATTAATTTGTATTTAAAATTCAAAAAAAATTCTCCAAAAACTCTTTTAAAAAATAATAATTTCAATTTTTCAAACATAGAGTCCTGCTCGTAAATCAGCATGAATTACACAATTTACCCTACTAATTATTTTTATACTAACAATTAGAGATAATGACGGCAGATTTTGCATACTTACCATTCAATTCCTATGTTTTTACATTTCTAAACAACCAAACATCAATTTTTACATACATACCACCGTACTTATGCATTAAAAGGTGCATTTCACTTTTAAAAATTAAAGTGTTGGTATTTTTTATTTGATAGGGAAGAGTTGGTGGTATAAATGTAGAAATTAAAGCTTAGGCGTCATATATGTAAATACATAGGAATTGGGTGGTATTAATGTAAAAAAAACATTAAAAAAAAGAATGATTTGGTTAATTACTTGCAATAATTATGAGAATTATGTCAATTTCTGTTCCACACCAATAAATTAATACATAAAATATTTAGCACTCGCAATAATCCTTTACTAGACAATATCATGATTGTATGAAACCAAATTACAACATTGACGAGTGAATTTGCAGTTATACCATTAGTTTTAAGAAAATTAATAACTAGAAAATTGAATTTATAAAAAGAACTTGAATATACCGTTAAAAAAATGTCTATAATAAAATATTGCATTCATATTTGAATTATTTAAAATAAAAATGAAACAAAAAAATCTTACCATTTTTAGTTAACTCCAATATCTCCAGTTGTTTTGTCATTAAGCACTACTTGAAACTTTTTTTGTGTGCAAATATATTAATTTCACAACCCATCAAATAAATGATTTTGCTTAAATGAATGAAAATACATTAATATATATAAGTTCATAGTTCCTTTAAGGGTTTTTTTTTCACATAATATGCATGCAAATCATATTAGAAATATGACACTCATAAAAAAGTGTGCATTCATGGCTTTATGTTAACCCAACAAAAAATGCATGTATGCTTTCATGTCATGTGCATGCATACGTGATCAAAATCATGAAATTATATGATAAATTAATTTTGATATCTAATTTATAACTTAATAATTTGTTAGAAAGTTACGATCTGATTTTTTATTTTTTATTTTTAAATATTGTAATAGTCACGACAACTTTTGAAATATAATTATTTCTACAATAGCTTCACAATTGTTTCTTTAAATATCAATGTCTGCTGCTAAAATGAGGTTATATATAACTTCTTAAATAAAAGGGTGTTTACACACTTCCCTTTAAATTCTTATGTATTTAACTCCTAAACTTTGATATTTACATGCATACCACTTAAATCTTTAACTTCACATACATTTTGATGTGCTCTTAATTTGATGTGCTCTTAATGACTTGAGTGGTGTACATGTAAATATGAAAATATATGTGTTGGATATGTAAATATATAAGAATTGTATGATATATATGTAAATGCCTTTTTCTTCTATATTGAGAATATTGCAAAAAAATTATTTGTACAGCTAATTTATGTAAAAATTTGTATACCTTAGCTCAAGTGGTATGCTTCCTAATTTTTATGCTAAAGAAAGGTATTATAGTCTTCTTTAAAAAAGTGATATATAATTGTTCGACTCTTTGTGGAATATTGTCCCTATAGACGTATCATATATTTAGCCTTATAAATTTAATTGTTGGGGCGTTTACATACAGACCACCCAATTCCTATGTATTTGCATATCTAAAACCTAAAATTACTTTTTACATTTTTTATCATCTAAATATTCATATCAAATAAATATACCCTTTCATATATTGGTAAGGTGGTAAATATGTTAAAATTAAAGTTTAGATTTTAAATATGTAAACACATAAGAATTTTATGGTATTTATGTAAAATTTCCAAAAATGTTGATCCCATGGACTTCCTCATTGCTCTTAGATTATAGAATGGCTGATGGATAGTGAATGAGGAGATGGATTCTTATTAAAGTTGAGGCATATAAAATAATATAATTAATTAGGATTTAAAATTTTAAAAAATTATTCTCTAAACTCTTTAAGAAAAAATCTAATAATTTCAAATTTTCAAACTAATAAATGAGTCCCTACTCGTAAATTAGCATGAATTAGACGGTTCTCCCAACTAATTCAATTTAGACTCATCATAAGGGAACGGTACCATAGAAGATTTACATACATACTATTCAATTCCTATGTATTTACACATCTAAACAACTAAACTTCAATTTTTACATACATACCACCACCAAAAGGTGTATTTCCCTTTTTAAAAATTAAAATGGTGGTATTTTTTATTTTATATGGAAGGCTTGGTGGTATAAATGTAGAAATTCAACTAGAGGTGTTAGGTATGTAAATACATAAGATTTGGGTGGTATGAATGTAAATGCCTCAATAAAGAAATCCAAAAAAACAATGAGTCTTCATTTTATTATAATTCAATATATTACATATTCGAACACATACTGGAAGATGATGTGCAGTAGTTAACAATGGAACATCTTAGATATTATAATTCAATATATATTGGTAAAAACTGTTGTCGGGAGAAATCTTAGATATTATCTTAATTTTAAATTGAGTGTAGTATATGACTATTTAATCAAAATTTAATTTATATTCATCTAAAAAAAATGATTTTTGATCAATCTTGATTAAGTTTGAATAATCAGTATATGTGGATACAACATTTTTTCCACCTTTATATATATATATATATATATATATATATATATATATATATATATATATATATATATATATATATATATATATATGGCATCAAAAAAGTTCCAATGTTCAGCATGAATTAAAAGGCACGATATGAATCTCGAGAGAATCTTTTAAACAACAAATGTTCAAACTTTGATAAGAAGTCATCCAGAGTCCTGATTTCAATAAACTTATAATAAAAGTAACCATCTCGAAAAGACGGACCCGATGATATCAAAATTGATATAATCCAAGTCAAATCAAGCTCATATCAAGCCATTAAACAATATTTGGAAGCTTTCTGAGCATATTTGGGAGCACAAATAAATGTTGAATTTTTTAGCTTATAGTCGAAACAAGCATCACGACAAGACGAATCCAATCAATTTCGATATCGTTAAGGCACTCAAATATTTATCAAACGTCGTCTGATCAATGGTTCGACTTTGCAACGCTTTCCCATCTATGGGACAGAGTTTTTGTCAACATGAACTTGTAGTGGATTTTTACAATTAAGTCGGACCCCGTAGTTTTTTCCTTACTTAAAGGATATTCCACATAAAAACTCGAGGTGTCTCCTCCTGCTTCTCTTCCTTTATCTGAATCTGTGCTGAATTCTCGTGCAATGCTAAGTAGATAATATATTACCCTACTGTTTGATTTTCTACCGCCTTTAATTTTCTGGAGAGCCTCAAACCTAATACATTATAAAAAGGTGCATTACATATGAAGAAACCACAAATAGTTTTGTTAACAATCCGATTTCGAGACGAGCTGGGAATGAATCGAACTCTGCTAAAAAAATTCAAAACAAAATTTTAGCTTATACCTCGGCTCGTTTATTTTGACATGATCTCGATTCAAGCTAAATTCAAATCAATTTTCGAGTAATTAACGAGCTTAGAGCTAACTTTTTGCTAAATTCATATCCCTAACACCACCGGGCCTATTAATCATCTGATTTCGAGCCGAGTTAGGGCCGGCTTGAATCGGCTCGAAAAAAGTTCAATCCAAAATTTTGGCTTCTAGCTCAACTTGTTTATTTTGATCCAATCTCAATCCGAGATAAAATTCGAATCAACTTTTTGAGTGATTAACGATCTTTGAGCTAACTTCATAGCCCTAACCACATGTTATTGTTTCCCACACTCTATGTTCTCTCCATTTGTTAAACTCAATTGATTTCATTACTCCTATTGTTGAATCCCAAAATGTTATTCGGGTCACACCCAGAGATAAAATGTTGGTCGTATGAGAGAAATAAGAGAAAATATGAGAAAAAATAAGTCACAAATAATACTAATTCTCTTGGAATAGATCCAATATTCCTTTGTAGAAATAACCCTCAAATTTATAAGTCATAGAAGGGGTCCAATAAATTACATGATTGACTCTCATTTAGTGGGAGCATTATCATTATTTATAAGTCTTTATATATTTACATACGTTGTTTCATATATGTAATTGTTCTAGAGACCGTTTCGTATTTGTAATTGCTTGCTTTGATCATGTAGTATTTGTTCGATCGGCCAAAAAGTCATTCGGCCAACTAAATTTCCTTCAGTCGTCTTTTTTCGAGGGATCCATTTGGGAAAACTCATTGTTCTTTGGAAGGATTATTTCATCAAGCAAATGACACATTAGCGTAATATGACATGTAGCCTTCCTTCGTTATAGGTGTGTTGCGTTCCTTTGTCGAACTAAAGCTCGGTGCGCCTAGAATTTGGTAGACTTAATGATTCTGCATTGCTCGATCTTTGCTGCTATCTTCCTGCGATCCGTTGGCTCTCCTCGAGATACGTGCCGCCACATTTTTGATGTACACATATAAATAAAAAATTAAAAATAAATATTATATATAAATACATAAGGGCTATGCATATACATGTAAAATTATTTTTTAGTCACCAATTCACAAAAAAATTAAACAAAGTCAGCCAAATGGATCAACAACACAAAATTTATAAATAATTTTATTAGTTTTTTTAAAAATACGATAAAATTTTGATTTAAAATTTGTTGAGTTATGGTCGAATTGATAAGAAGATATACAGACATTTATCACATTTTGACTTTCTATCTCTCGCTTTACACTCAAATTAAAATTTTATTAATTATAAATCCCCAAAATGAAGAACATTGAAATCAACAACAGCACTAAAAACATAAAAATTTAAATCAATACTAGAAATATTCGGTTTATAATGTAACGCTAAAATAAAGTAATTATTATCTTCGTAATAAATGAACATTTATAGCCTCTATATAAAGTATTAAGGATAACAAAATCAAGCTTAACATAATATTCGGATATAATTAAGTGCAAAATCGATGTAATTAAGTAATTAGTGGCATGATATTCGGATGTAATTAAGTGCATAATCAATCCTATGCATTATATGTGGATGTAATTAAGCAGTTAGTGTTGATTGTTGGAACTACTAATTTTATGGAAATATAAATAGTCATTTATGTTAGATAGGCACTATTTACGGACTAATTCCAGCATATGTAATTGTATATATTGGTTCCTTTGTAACGAAGAAAATATAGAGAGAAATATAATTCATTCTTTACTTATTAAAATTATTCTGCAAAGCTTCGGAGAACTCTTAGAGGGAGAAATGGCGCCCGGCATTCTCAAGCTCTTCTTGGTTTCTCTTATTTCTCTTTACTTTACTAAAGGTCCTTCTCTTTCTCCTTTTTTTTTAAATAATTTATTTAAATTTTGAAAGATTTTCATGCAAACCACTCAATTTTTATGTATTTACATATCTCATTTCTCTTTAACTATTTCATTTTTTTAAAGTTAAAATTGTGTTATTGTTTTATGAGATTTTATAAGTTCTTAACAATTTAATTTTTTTTTCATAGGCTCCTTAATTAGTCCCCACAAATTACTATTAGGACTAAATTTTAAAATAGTCAGGGACTATTTTGATACTTCTACAAGACTTGGGACTAAAACGGCTCGGTGTTAGCAATGGGGGATTATGTTGGCACTTTATTCATAATAAAATCTTCTGCAAAAAAATCAAATAATTACATAAGAGATTAAAACAAAAAGTTAAATAATTAAGTAATAATGATATATTATTATATATTGAATCGTGATCTATTTGTGAATCACACGTAAGGAAGAAAGCCTAAGACAAGAGAGAGATTGAGAGAGAGAGAGAGAGACGCATCGTAATGAAAACTAATTTGAATTGTTAATTACTCTTTTCTCATAAAATGATTCCCTTATTTATATATAAAGTTACATGTTTGCCCTTGCTTTAATGGAACCTTTGTAAGATATTTTATGTATTTTACATGCATAGGCTTCGACTTGACTTCCCTCTGACTCGGTAAGTTGATATTATTGGGTCTTGATTTGACAAGACTTGCTCATCCAACTGTGTCGAATAAGGTTTGTTGGTCATCTTTTGATGATCTTTGGATCGGCATGACTCTATTCAATCAACTTGATTTTGTCAACCATCTAGCTTAGCCTAGCTTTTGAATCACGTAATCCGATAGGTACTCATTCCTTAAGGAGAGATCTTTTAGGATGTTCATAAATTATAGTTGCCAATTTTGGGCCCCTGATGAGGAACCTCCGGGGCATCCCTGAGATGGCCTTAGTTCACGCAGCCTATACTTGGCCGATCTATAGGGGACTGCATCTGATAGTGGGTAACGAAAGATTTATGTGCTGTGTAAATATTAAAGTTTGGATGTTAAATATATAAATGCATAAGAATAGTGCTATATGTAGTTAGATTATATAATCTGATCAAGTAAGTTGGCAAGCCTAACTTTTTTTTATATTTTATTTTTGTATAATTTTGATGATGAAATTAGGTTTGGCCGAGTGCACATTATCAAGCATAGTTGTTGAGCAGAATCGTACAGGAAGAACTGTGAAGGAAAAGATAGAGTATAAAGTGGAGATAAAAAACAGCTGCATCTGCTCACAATCCAATCTGTATTTGAATTGCAGTGGTTTTAAAACAGTGGAACCAATAGAGCCTCTAATTTTCAGAAAAATTGATGAATTCAATTGTGTTGTGAACGATTATTCTCCTTTGCAATTCATGTATGATCCTATAATATTCAAATATGCTTGGGATCATATGTTTGATCTCAAGCCAGTTTATTCTATTATTGCTTGCTCTTAGAATTGTAATAGTTTGCATGTGGCTACAATAAAATAAAGTGAAATTTACATACTTACCAAACAATTCTTATGCATTTACATGCATGTCGTCTTAAGTTTGATGTTTACATTCGCAATAACTTCGCGTCATAAACATTTGTATGAAAAGGTGTATTTCATTTTTAAAGAGATGGTGACGATGGTATTTTTTGTTAGAGTATGGAGCCCGCCTAAGGCAGCAGCAAAAGAAGGAATTAAATTAATTAATTCCTTGATTAGAGAAGGAATTAATTCCATGCCATATATGGAGCCCGCCTAAGGCAGCAGCAGAAGATGGAATTGAATTAATTAATTCCTTGATTAGAGAAGGAATTAATTCCATGCCATATATGGAACCCGCCTCCCTTCCTTCTTAAATAAGCTAATAAGCCTCTTATTTACAAGCCAACAATTAGACCTGCTCTATGGTTTTTTGTTTTTGAGCTTTACTTGAAGGCAAAAATAAAAGCAAGCTCTTTTCTTCCTTCTCTTTCGGTTTTTTTTTTGGCTGCTCTCGGGTAGAGAAGTAGAAAGAGTGAAGGTGAGAAGAGAGAAAGAGAGGGAAAGGGAGAGATATTATTCTTTCTTGTAAACGTCGAGACGCTCGACGGTGTAAATCCTCAAAATAAGTAAAATCCTCTGCAGCTCCGTGGACGTAGGCAAAATTTGCCGAACCACGTAAATCTCTGTGTCGTATTTTCTGGTGCATTTTTCTCGTTTCAATTTCCGCTTTATTGTCGTCGTTTTTCATAACAACTGGTATCAGAGCCAGGTTCGGATCTGAAGAAGAACGATGACTGGAGACGAAGTGAAAATTTCAGGGATCGAGAAATTCGACGGCACGGATTTTGGTTATCGGCGGATGCGAGATAGAGGACTACCTCTATGGGAAGAAACTTCATCTTCCATTACTTGGGACGACGACCGGAGAAGATGGACGAGGCCGATTGGAATCCGTTGGATCGACGGGTTACGGGGTTATTCGATTGACCTGTCGAGATCGATTGCACACAACGTTATCAAAGAGAGGACCACTCGCGGATCTCATGGCGGCTTTGTCGGGCATGTACGAAAAGCCGTCGACGAATAACAAGGTGCATCTGATGAAAAAGTTATTCAATTTAAAGATGGCCGAAGGTACGTCTGTTGTACAACATCTGAATGACTTCAATACCATCACAAATCAATTATCGTCTGTCGAAATTGAATTTGATGATGAGATACGGGCGCTGATATTATTGGCTTCGTTGCCAAATAGCTGGGAAGCTATGAGGATGGCGGTCAGCAATTCTGCAGGTAATTCTAAGCTAAAATATGATGATATTCGTGATTTAATTTTAGGCTGAGGAGGTGCGCGAGAAAGATTCAGCGAGACTTCGGGTTCGAGTTCGGCGGCGAATGTTGATTCCGGAGGAGATCACATGACGGGAACTCAAACGGAGGAAGATCAAAATCAAAGCACGAAGCAAAAGCAAGTCGAAGTCCGGTCAACAAACAACTCGTTGGAATTGTGGCAAAGCGAGTCACATAAAGAAGAACTGCAAAATCCTAAGAAGATGGAGAACACCGGTGCTAATGCGGTAACTGAAGAAGTTCAGGATGCGTTGTTGCTTGCAGTTCACAGCTCCATTGACGACTGGATACTGGATTCAGGGGCGTCTTTTCATACATCTTCCCACGGGAGTTAATGCAAAACTATGTTGCGGTGACTTTGGGAAGGTGTACCTCGGCCGATGGAGCGACTTTGAACGTAGTGGGGATGGGAGATGTTGAAATTGCACTCCCTAACAAAAGCAAATGGATCTTGCAAAAGGTCGGACATATTCCCGAGTCGAAGAAAAATTTAATTTACGGTAGGCGGCTAGATGAAGGAGGGCATACGGTAGTATTCTCGAATAACACCCGGAAGGTAACTAAAGGAGCACCAGTATCGGCTCGAGGTGAGAAGAGCCGGTACGTTGTATATGACTACTGGTTTAATTAACGGTGTTAATACTACGAGTTGTAGAGAGCACGACGGACATGTGGCATTGCAGGTCGGGACACATGAGTCCGAGAGGCATGAAAGAGCTTCGGTCCGAAGGCAGCCGCCGGAGCGAAGTCGGTTGATCTTGGCATGTGTGAAAGTTGCATCATGGGAGAGCGGAAGAAGGTCGGTTTCCGAAAGGTGGCAGAGCGTTAAAGGCAGGAAAATTAGAACTTGTACACACCGATGTGTGGGGACCTTCCCCGGTGGCATCTCTTGGAGGCTCTCGCTACTACGTCACATTTATTGATGATCATAGCAGAAAGGTATGGGTCTATTTCTTGAAGCATAAATCTGATGTATTTAATGTGTTCAGGACTTGGAAGGTCATGGTTGAGACGAGACGAGGCTTAAAATTAAAATGTACGAGATCCGATAATGGTGGTGAGTACATTGATGGTGGATTTAAGAGTCTTCGTGCGGCTCGGGGCATTAGAATGGAGAAGACCATTCCGGGGACACCACGACAGAAATGGTGTTGCGGAGCGCATGAACGAGGACCATCAATGAGAGGGCTAGAAGCATGAGATTGCACGCCGGACTACCACCAACCTTCGGGCGGATGCGGTCGGCACTTGCGATCCGATTCGATCGACGAGGGGCCATCCGTCCCATTAAGCCGTGAATTACCCGAGGAAGTCCGGAGCGGTAAAGAGGTCGAATTTTCTCACCTTAAGACTTTTGGTTGTCTTTCATATGTTCTTATTAATCCAGATGCTCGAAGTAAGCTTGAGGCTAAGTCGAAGAAGTGTTACTTCATTGGCTACGGAGATGATGCATTTGGGTATCGTTTCTGGGATGATCAGGATCGGAAGATCATAAGGAGCAGGAATGTGATCTTTAATGAGAAAATGATGTACAAGGACAAGTCTAGTACGGTTTCGAAACAACGATCTGCGAAATCGAGCTGGTAAAGTTTGATGATTTACCGGAGGTCACGAGTACATGATCAAAATATGAATGACGACGAGAGTGGGTCCGGGCACCCATTCCCATTATTCCGCGATCGGGTTCGAGTCATTCACTACTCCGACTACTCGTTCGCAGGTCGAAAGGGCTAGACGCTCTCCACGGAGGTATTCTCCTACTTTAAACTACATTCTGCGCGACGGATGGTGGAGAACCTCGGAGTTATGAAGAAACCTTGCAAGATGAAAATTCGAGCGAGTGGGAGCTAGCCATGAAGGAGGAGATGGATTCTCTGCTAGAAAATCGGACTTGGGAGCTAACGGATCTTCCACCGGGAAGAAGGCTTTACACAACAAGTGGGTGTATCGGGTAAAGGCGAACATGATGGCGATAAAAGGTACGAGGCAAGACTTGTTGTTAAAGGTTTTCGGAGAAGCATGGTATTGATTACTCCGAGATTTTCTCTCCTGTGGTGAAGCTTACAACTATCAGAATGGTACTATCTATGGTGGCTACTGAAAATCTCTTCCTTGAGCAGTTAGATGTGAAGACAGCCTTTCTTCATGGAGACCTTGAAGAAGACATCTACATGCACCAACCTGAAGGGTTCGTGGTACGAGGAAAGGAAGACTCAGTTTGCAGATTGAAAAAGAGCTTGTATGGCCTGAAGCAAGCTCCTAGACAGTGGTACAAGAAATTTGATAAATTCATGCTCAATGCAGGGTACAACAGATGTCAGGCAGATCATTGCTGCTATGTCAGGTATTTTGACAATTCATATATCATCCTATTGTTGTATGTGGATGATATGCTTATTGCAGGAGCTAGCTTTGATGAGATCAATAATCTGAAGAAACAGATGTCAAAACACTTTGCGATGAAGGATTTGGGAGCGGCAAAACAAATCCTTGGCATGAAAATTATCGGAGACGGAGTCGAAAGGTACGTTAAGACTTTCACAAGTCGAATATGTGAAAAAGGTGCTTAACGGGTTCAATATGGACAAGGCCGAAACCGGTTGGCACACCTTTGGGCGATCATTTCGGACTCAGCAAGAGCCGATCACCCACGTCGGATGAGGAACGAGACTATATGAGTAAGGTTCCTTACGCTTCGGCTATTGGTTCACTTATGTATGCTATGGTCCGCACTCGGACCGGATATTGCTCATGCAGTGGGAGTTGTGAGCAGATACATGAGTAATCCAGGAAAGGAACATTGGGAAGCTGTGAAGTGGATCTTTAGATACCTAAGAGGCTATACAGAAACCTGCTTGTGTTTCTCAGGAAAGAGCTTGGAGGTATGTGGCTATGTTGATGCTGATCTAGCTGGAGACATTGATACCAGAAGGAGCACTACAGGCTATATTTATACTTTCGGTGGCACTGCAGTATCATGGTGCTCCAATCTGCAGAAGACAGTTTCGTTGTCTACTACAGAAGCAGAGTACATAGCAGTATCAGAGGCTGCAAAGGAGATGATATGGCTACAAGGCTTCTTAGAAGAATTGGGTAAGGAGGTTCAGAAGGGCACTCTCTACGGTGATAGTCAGAGTGCTATATTTCTGCCGGAAATCCAAGCATTTCGATCAGGACTAAGCATATTCGGATCAAGTACCACTTCATACGGTTATTGTTGGATGATGGACAATTGCTACTTGAGAAAATTTGTGGAAGCAAAAATCCTGCTGACATGTTGACTAAGGGTGTTACTCTTGAGAACCGAAGTTGTGCTCGACTTCAGTTGGTCTTCTAGCGTGAAGACAAGGACTTTGAGTTGCAGAGGTGGAGGATATCAGTTTGAGGAAGAAGACGTCGTAGTCTGTGTACCGGTCTCCAAGTGGGAGATTTGTTAGAGTATGGAGCCCGCCTAAGGCAGCAGCAAAAGAAGGAATTAAATTAATTAATTCCTTGATTAGAGAAGGAATTAATTCCATGCCATATATGGAGCCCGCCTAAGGCAGCAGCAAAAGAAGGAATTAAATTAATTAATTCCTTGATTAGAGAAGGAATTAATTCCATGCCATATATGGAGCCCGCCTAAGGCAGCAGCAGAAGATGGAATTGAATTAATTAATTCCTTGATTAGAGAATGAATTAATTCCATGCCATATATGGAACCCGCCTCCCTTCCTTCTTAAATAAGCTAATAAGTCTCTTATTTACAAGCCAACAATTAGACCTGCTCTATGGTTTTTTGTTTTTGAGCTTTACTTGAAGGCAAAAATAAAAGCAAGCTCTTTCTTCCTTCTCTTTCGGTTTTTTTTGGTCTGCTCTCGGGTAGAGAAGTAGAAAGAGTGAAGGTGAGAAGAGAGAAAGAGAGGGAAAGGGAGAGATATTATTCTTTCTTGTAAACGTCGAGACGCTCGACGGTGTAAATCCTCAAAATAGTAAAATCCTCTGCAGCTCCGTGGACGTAGGCAAAATTTGCCGAACCACGTAAATCTCTGTGTCGTATTTTCTGGTGCATTTTTCTCGTTTCAATTTCCGCTTTATTGTCGTCGTTTTTCATAACATTTTTTTATGTTATATTAAATCTTTTTAATTACATTTAACAAAAAGATAAAAAAACTAAAACACTCATTATTTTTAATGTACATGAAAAAAAAATTTATAAAATGATGACTTTGTTGATATTTATGATTTTGAGATCGAATTTTGTCTGTCAAATTGGTCCTCATTTAGTCACATCAAATTTTCTCATAATAATAATAAAAAGATTTAAAATTGTATACTTATTCACCCAATTAATAGATGCATGTTATCATCCTCGTTGTAGATTTCACTATGATTTATATGTCTGAATTTTTACATTTGAATGTCTCAGATAAGTCTGCATAAGATGTCAAGTTTCAAACATAAAAAATCTCTCAATTCTCTTCCACACAAAAAATCAATACACAAAATATTTAACACTCATAATAATATTATTTTAAACAATATCATTATTTTATGTAACCATACGACTGCATTCATAACACGTTGAAAATACAAAAAAAATATTACAAATTTGAAAAAAATAAATGAAAATGTACAACCAGGGGCGGAGTCGGGATTTATTTTAGGTGGGTGAAGTAAGGATTTATTTTGAAAATTATTTGGCCTCCACCTCTTTTTCATTTCAAGTTCTTCAATTCCATTTAACTTCAAAAAGGAATCACTGAATCTCATATCACTAATAAAATTTTCAAACTAATTATCATAAAAGACATTTCAACTGTTCCCCATCAAAAGCTGAAAATACATCACATTGATTCAAACAGGCTACACGCAGAAGTAACTTCGCATTCATCCCATTGAATCTATAATTATGTTCTTGAAGTTGCATATATCACAGAATAGAATAACTCCACCTCATAATGATATAGATTTGTAAATTTTGAGCAAGCCTCCATGACCATCCACACATTACAAATATTTTAGCCATATTTGAAATAACTATCTTATTTTTGAACAGAAGTAATTAACATTAACTAAAATTGACCACCCATCATCTCTCATTAGCTGAAGCCTTTGTTTTGAAACATTAACTAACACCATAGCATTTATAATATTTGTTCCTTCTCCTGTGAAAAGTTCATTTGTCTTGCCTATTATAGTTTTCAACAGATGCAAACAAAAACTAAAATCAAACTATTATTGTATATAATCTAGTAAGGCATATGCTTCAGTTATTACCTCAAGAACCTCAATAACATATTCAAATAACAAAGCAGATTAATAGGTGATCCATAATGTGAACCCCAATGTATATATCCAGCTCGTTGAAGAGAAATTTCTTGATACAATCCTCAACCAGTAGCCAATTCTCCTATTTGTAACTATTGAATAAGATGATTATATTGAAAAGAGAAGCAGCTTGTACGTGATTTTTAGCCGCAACAACTAAAGCCAGTTGAAGTTGATGTGCAGAATAATATATGTAATAAATGTAATAAGCTGAGCAATCCCTATTTATGTTCATGAGGTTGGCAAAGTTCTTTTTGTAAGTAAGCGCTATTAACTCTATCACAATCGTTTTGGATGATAATCTAAAATCCTTTTTCATAATCGAAAATGTATTGATAAGTCATCGATATTGATTTATAGACGTATTCATTTGGAATTTGAACGACACATAATATCATTAATTATGATCGATGATTGTAATTTCTTTCAAAATACTTTTCACTATAATAATAATAATGGATATCTAAAAAATTGAAGATAATTAGTTTAAAAACTACTCAAACATGTGCTTTTGTGTAATAACTGTTTTAAAAAAATAATCAGAATTGCCTTGACGTAGGAAATACTAAATTTTAACAAGCTCATGCTAGCTAACAATATGAAAATTCAATGAAAAATTACTTATGAAGTTGCATTTTAATTTCACATATTTATCAAAAACTCCAAATCCTAACAAGTGAGCTCTCATATATTTTGTATTTCTACTTTGTGTGGAGTTGCATTTTGCTTACAAATTGGATTGGAATAATAGTAAATAGCAGCACCCATGTAATAGAAAAACAAAGAAATGAATCAGAGTAATGAATCTGGAGATCGGAGCATGGCCCAAAGAAGACCTCTTGAGAGAAACTTGAGACATTGGAGCTGTTCGATAAAGTTGAAGTCTTCGACTACGATGATGACACGCGGGTCATGTTGATGTTTGAAAGACAAATGATGTTGAAGGAATCATATTCTATGCCTTTGAGAAATATGTTCCTTAAAGTCATCCATTTATGTAACTTCATAACAAATTAAACCATAGAACACAGAAAATTTAGAGTGCTAATTAAAAGAGACGCATAGAATGTTAATGGTTAGGGTATTGGCTTAAGTTTGAGTTTCACTAAGTTTATGGAGTTGAAAATTCAAGCTTAAGCCGATTTCACTCTCTCATTTACAAGAGAGAAAATAATGTTAATTTGAAGTTAGTGTTATAATAAAATGATAAATAGAATGAACAACTAAGAAATAAATTATAAGAAATTACTTGATATAAGACATAAAATATAATTTTTAAAATTTTTTTTTAATAATTTATAGGTAAAGTATTGAAATGATCAAACTCAAAATTTAGTGCGCTAAGAAAAAGGTAGCTTGAGCCTAAATTGTTAGTTCATCGAGCTTAGCTCATGAGCTACTTACTGAGCCGAGTCTGAACTGATCCACGAGCTGGTTTTCAGTCGTACCCTTACTTTTAAGAAAAGTAATAACTAAGTGCTGAGATAGTACATAGTTGATTAAGTAGAAAATTGAATTTATAAAAAGAGTGGTATTTGGCTTTGACCGACTATTTTATCGACCAAATATGTATTTTTTGTTGCAAATAATTAAATACAACATAATAAAAAGTAATTAAATATAGTGTTTTAAATGTGGTATCAACAGTTAAAATATTGCATTTAGATTTCAATTATTTAAACTAAAAAATGAGAAAAAAAAATCTCAACATTTTTAGTTAACTCCAATATCTCAAGTGGTCTTGGAATTAAGCACAACTTAAAATTTTCTTTTGTGCAAATATATTAATCTCACTACTCATCAAATAAACAATAGTGCTTAAATGCATGAAAATACATGCATTTATATAAGATTATTGCTTCTTTCTTGTTTTTTTTTTAGATAATATGCATGCAAATCATATTTAGAGATATAATAATCATAAAGAATGCATGCATTGCTTTATATAGCATTAAAATATGCATGTATGCTTTCATGGCATTTACATGTATGCATGCCTGCATGATCGTAAACTTGACATTACTTGCCTGATAATTTTGATATTCAAATTTTTTTTAGCAATTATTGATAAAATTTAGAAACTTAAATTAATAATTATAAGAAGAAATAAATAATTATTGATACCATGACAATAAATTGTCATTTAGCACAAATGTGATTACAATTTGCACAAATGTGGAGCATTTTTAGAGTAAGTAAAATTAACTCAAATTAAAAATTATCCAGAACTCTGATTTTAACAATACAAATAGTCAAACTGACCGACTGACCATACAGACAAAATGACACCAAAATTTATCTAATTTTAGTCCAATCAAGCTCAAGTAAAGTCATTAAACTATTTTTGATACTTTGGGAGGCTAATTGGACAATCAAATCAATTTTAAATTCTGATAAACTTGCAATCAAATTTGGTGACTCGGTGAGTTGAATCCAACGAGCCCAATAACAGTCACTTTCGACATCATGAAGGAGGTTAAATGTCTACATAATGTACTTCCATTGAGATTGAACTCTATCACAATTGTTTGGATGATAATCTAAAATCCTTTTTCGTAATCGAAAATGTAAAATCTGAATGACACACAATATCATTAATTATGCTCGATGATTGTGCACTTCTTTGAAAATACTTCTCAATCTAATAATAATTATGGATATTTAATAATTGAAGATAATTTGCATATAAACTAATCAAACAAGCGCTTTAGTGTAATAGTTGTTTAAAAATGATAATAAAAATTGGCTTGAGGAAGGAAATTCTAAATTTTAACATGCCCATGCAAACTAACAATTTAAAAATTCAATGAAAAATTACATATGAAGTTGCATTTTAATGTCATATATAACAAAAACCCAAAATTCTAACAAGTGAGCTCTCATATATTTTGTATTTCGACTTTGTGTGGAGTTGCATTTTGCTTGCAAATTCTATTGGAACAATAATAAATAGCAGCACCCATGTAATAAAAAAACCAAGAAATGAATTGGAGTAATGAATCTGGAGATCGGAGCATGGATCAAAGAAGACGTCTTGAGGGAAACTTTAGACATTAGAGTTGTTCGATAAAGTTGAAGTTTTCGACTACAATGATGACATGTGGGGTCATGTTGATGTTTGAAAGACGAATGTTCGGTGAAGGAATCATGCTCTATACCCTTGAGAAATATTTTCTATAAAGACACCCATTTATGTAGCTCCATAACAAATTAAACCATAGAACACAAAAAATTTAGAGTGCTAATTAAGAGAGACACATAGAACGTTAATGGTTAAGGTTGTGAATGAGTCAAACCGCATTCGAGCCACTCCTGGCTTAAGTTAAATTTATCGAGTTGAAACTCAAGCTTAAGCATATTTCACTCTCTTTTATGATAGAGAAATTAATATTAATCGAAGTTAGTATTATAATAAAATGGCAAAAAGAATGGACAACTAAGAAAAAAATTATAAGAAATTACTAGATATAAATCATAAAATATAATGTCTTAAAATTTTTTATTAACTTATAGGCAAAGTATTGAAACGATCAAAATCTAAAGTTAATGCATTGAGACAAGGCTAGCTTGAGCCTAACTTGTTAGTTCCTCGAGCTAAGCTTATGAGCTACTTACTGAGCCGAGTCTGAACTGAACCATGAGCTGGTTTTCAATTAAACCCTTAGTTTTAAGAAAATTAATAACTAAGTGTTGAGATAGTAGACAGCTAATTCTCGTTTGTATAATAAGTAGAAAATTAAAAATTTATAAAAAGAGTAGTATTTGGTTTTGATCGACTATTTTATTGACCAAATCTGTATTTTTTGTAGCAAATAATTAAAAACAACATTATAAAAAAGAAATTGCATAAAGCGTAATAAATGTTGTATCACTAGTTAAAATATTGCATTCAGATTTCAATTATTAAAAATAAAATAACGAGAAAAAAAATCTTACCATTTTTAGTTAACTCCAATATCTCCAGTAAATTTGCAATTAAGAACTAAAGATTTTCTTTTGTACAAATATATTAATCTCACTACTCACCAAATAAATAATATTGCTTAAAAGGATGAGAATACATTAATATATAAGATCATAGCTTCTTTAAGGTTATTCCATGCAAATCATACTAAGAGATATACTAATCATAAAAAATGCATGCATTGCTTTAAAATGCATTAAAAAATGCATGTATACTTTCATGGCATATGCATGTATGCATGCCTGCAAGATCAAAACCTTGACATTAATTGCCTGATGAATTTCAATATTCAAAATTTATTTTCATTTATTGAATAAAATTAGAAACCTAAACTAAGAATTATAAGAAATAAATAAATAATTATTTATACAACATCAATAAATTTTATCATTTAGCGTGAATCTCAAGACAATAAACACAAAGCTAGAGCATTTTGGGTGCAAAAAATATTCACTTAAATTAAAAATTATTTTGAACCTCTAGTTTATCAAAGTTATAGCCAGACTTACTGTTCCCGACCATACAAACAAAATGACAGCAAAATTTATCTAATATTAGTCAAATCAAGCCCAGGTAGAACCATTAAACTACTTTCGAAAGCTTTGTGCAGCTAATTGGATGATCAAATTGATTTAAATATGATAAGCTTATAGTCAAATTTGGCAACTCAGTGAGATGAATGCAATGAACCCAAGACCACTTACTTTCGACATCTTGAAAGGGCTTAAATGTCTACTAGATGTAGTTCGATTGAAGAGATCTCTACGGGTCGTCCTATGAGCGGTTCAGATTTTTTTACTTTTTTGCAAAGAGACCTCTTTCATACTCTCCAAATAGAGCCCAACCCCATCATAGAAAGAGGGATTTGGACCTGAAGGAGAAGTGGAGGAAGAGCTTGACCTATAATTGGTTCGAGTAGGAGCCGAATTTCACCGTTGTTCCAGACCGATGACCCAGTGAACGCTTCTTGCTACCGCATCCGTCCAACCCTGTTGGTCGCCCCACTCATTGCAAAGAAGCCTCTTGTGGAGTCATGACGTATGCTACAATGTAACAAAACACCACACAGAGTCATGCTATATGTTGCAGAGTAATGAAGGACCATGTTGAATTAAGAACTACACTGTAGAGTAACAAAGTTCTGTTTGGAGTAAAGATCAATGTCACGAAATAATGAGGCACCCTACGTAGCAGTTCATCATCACGAGCATCGTGCAGCTACACACCCTGAAGATGGTGTAATAATACACCCCAAAGATTGTGTAAAAATAAAACCAAAAGAAAATGTAATGCATACCCCTGAGACAGTATAATGATGCACCCGGAACCCAAGGTGGTGTAACGATGCACCATGAATACGATGTAACAACACATCTTACATATGGTATAACGGTATGCTCTCAATTCGTGATCATGAATAACACTATATCAAGGGATCCAATGATGACTCCCCATAATAACTGCTTACAACTGTCATACTCATAATGTATCTATTTTCTCTAGACTCCTGAAGTTCTCTCCTTACAACTCATCACTACGACCTACATGGTCCACAACTCATGTACTCCAAACTCCAACATTTGTGGCCTATGGGCACTTCTACAACTCTCTACTACTACCTACATGACGAATTACGATCTATGTGGCTCAAAGTTCAGGCAGGCAGCTCCTAACTCCATTATTTGTGGCCTACAATGACTCACCACTATGACCATCTATACCTGATGCAGTTTCTAACTCCGGCTTCTGTGGCCTATGGACGCTACTACAACTTTTCACTACGATCTACTTGACCAACTGACCTACGCAGGTCACAGCTCAGACAACTCTCAAGTCCTGCTTCAGCGGTTCATTTGAGGCAGGTTATCTGTTCGTTCGGCTCGTTAGCTTAGCGAACAAGCCGAACACGAGCTGCTTGCGAATAACGAGCAATTTTGACAGTCCTACAGAAGAAGCCTTATAACAAATAAGTAAAGAATTCAAACCACTTAATCAGACAACCCATAGAGACCCACTTGATCGGACGATGTTTCGTGTACATTCAAGTGTCACAAAGATGTTGAAATTAAGTGACATTGGACTTACTTAGATTTGTCTCATCGAGACACGCTCTATTCGATTATAACTTTGTTAGACTTAAATTTGTTAAGACATTCTAATTGAGCACAAAAAATTATAAAAATTGATTTAATTATTCAATTTAGGTTTGAGTTGACTCAGATTGGACCATATTTAGTGTTATTATGTTCGTTATGTCGGGACGACCTATTTGTCTTTCAAGTTCAAATCAGGGTTTTGGGTGATTTTAATTGAAGTTCATTATTTTTGCTTAAAAATTTATTTGAGATTTATGTTATTTCTGGAGATTTATATGAGTTGATGAAATTTATTGAATGAGCATTTTATATATATATATATATATATGTTGTTATCACGAACAGTAAGTTGTTGAGGTCGAATTTTGAGTCCTGTTTATAGGGTGCTGCGGCATTTTTACAGCGCCGACCTATCCTTCGAAATAAAGCGTTTAGGGTTTAGGGTTCGCGGCTTATTTGTATCACACGTTTCGTCGTAGTATCGCAAGCAGGTCGGAGCCAGCGTCCCGCTCTCCGTTAGGTCAAAAATTCCATCGGAGCCCTTGTCATCCCTCGCCGTCGCCTCGCACCTCCGGCTTCGCATCTACTGGGGTCGTCGCCGAACGCCTCGCAGGTCGATCTCCTCTGTTCGAGCGCATCTCCTTCGCGTCTACTGGAGATCGTCGCCTCGCCTCGCCTCGCCTCGCAGCTCCATCTCCTCCGCTCGATCTCCTCTCCATCTCCTCCGATCGTCGCCTCGCCTCGCAGCTTTGATTCCCAGTCCCGTTAGGTATTTTTCGCCGTTAGGTATTTTTCGCCTCGCCTCGCATTATACTGAAGGGAATTCGGTGGTATGTATATAAATGCCTGCTGTCTTGGACTATCTCCATCTTGCTTATTATGATGGCATCAAATCTCAGATAATTTTGGCAACATATTTCTTATGTATTTACATATCTCAAAACTGAACAATTTATACAGCACATATATTGGTGGTACATATATTACAACTAATGTATTTACATAAAGTAGTTTAAGATATATGCAGCAAATTTTCTTTTTCTTAAACCATGAAGAAATGTGCTAATTCATTTATAGATGTCATATACCATTTCTTCTCTTTGAGTAGAAGCATATATTTCTAATTAATGGTTATATTTTTTCTACTAGAAATTCAAAATAGATAGGAATTTGATTTGAACTTGTCCTTCATCCTTCCTCGAACAAAGCCTTGTCTTTGATTTGAACTTGTTGAGGGATCAAATACTCTCTGCTATCAGGACAGTTTGGTCATTTATCCAACAACAACTACAACTAAGTTGTTCTGAATAAGCTCCCACAAACAGCAAGCCAGTTTATCCTGATAATCTGCAAATTTTCAGATTATCAGAATAATCTGCTTATCAACAAATTATAAATAATCAACAGCTGCCCCAAACAGACCCTTAACCTATTCGATGAACAATGCCGACCGTCCAAGTTCTTCGATATCTTTCCCTCGGCTACTATAAAAGGATCATCTTTAGGGTTTTCTGTATCTGCAGCTTCGCTACTCCGTCGCTCAGAAAACATGGTAAAGGGTAGGCAAGGCGAGTGCGTCAGGTACCCAAATACAATCAGTCTACTATTGTTTCTCCTATTGATCCATTAACTTGTCTTTCCCATGTTCTATGCTATCATTTATCTTTCAGGTTGTACGTTCGCGGCACCATACTTGGATATAAGAGGCAAGCGTTATATATTCCGTTCTAAAAACTTTGGTTTCTGAGCTTCCGTGGCCATTTTTTCTATCTGGTTTTGATGGTGTTTCATTTATTGCAGGTCGAAGTCGAATCAGTATGAGAATACGTCTCTGGTGCAGATCGAGGGCGTGAACACGAAAGAGGAGGTTGGATGGTATGCGGGTAAGAGAATGACATACATCTACAAGGTGAAGACGAAGAAGAATGGCACGCACTATCGTTGCATATGGGGAAAGGTCACTCGACCACACGGCAACAGTGGCGTTGTCAGGACTAAGTTCAAAACCAATCTGCCACCCCAATCAATGGTAAGATTGTAGCTACCAAACCTTTCTCTTACTGGAAATTAGCTTTGTAGACGTTCTTGTGATTTAAATTTGTTTGAACTTGAAATTGGGTGTTTGCTTTATAAATTCTACTTATTTAGCTGATATATATATATTTTTTCAATCTTGTAATTCAGGGCCGCAAAGTCAGGGTTTTCATGTATCCAAGCAACATATGAGGTGAGTCTATTTTATTATCCTCGACGTTTGTTCAGTCTACTTTATTAGGTTAGATGCAACTAGTTATTATGCTGTAGGTGCATTTTTGGTTGTCATCAAGGTTGATTTTGTAATCAGAAAACTATTCTTTGTTTATCGTTCTAATAAAAAATGATTTACGCAAAAGCGGCACTAAAATTATGTGAATGTTTGTTATGGCTAATGACTGTGTTTTGAATCTTGATCCCAGAGTTAGCATGTAGAAGGTGATCAACATAACTTTTGAGTTTGTTTGCAGTTACATAGATGATATTATAAAGCAATTAGTAATTGATTGGTGATTAAGTTCATATAAATGAAGCAATGTATAATTTTCCATCAAGATGCATAATACAATTTTTTTTGTGTCTATAAATTTTATAGTAAGATTTATTTTGCAACAATGATACAACAAATATATATATATATATATATATATATATATATATGTTTTTATTTGGAACCATTCTCTACTCCATAGAGTGTTGAATGCAATATATTTCTTTTTTCCAATTATCTTCATTGAAAAATATATATCGGTCAATGTTAATTCTAGAGGAATCCTTCAAAGTTTCCTATAAAATTTTTAAACCATCTCTGTTGATTAGAGCAAGTTTGCCTATGCTTAGTAGCAACATGAACATGAAAACCCCATGCATTTGTTAATCTCATTTTGAGTTCTATGTAATAAACCTGCAGATCCTCTTATAGAAAATGATGAGTGGCTGTCTATCTGAATCGTGATGTACAAGCGCATTTTGGATTGTAAATTATCAGTTAGTTTTGTTTTAGGTTTACTTCATATATCTTCGATTAAGTTAATAAATAGTAAAAAGAGCAATCATATGCATAACATTATAATTTTATCTATTTATAAAATTGACACCAAACTATCTTCAGTTATACTAATCACTCAAATATCAAAGAAAACAACAAAAACTCTCGGCCTATATTTTGCTTTCACTAAATTGTCAATGGTTTTTAGCACATCCTAATACACATTTTTGATAGTATGTTTCAAAACCTACCTGTTAGTATTGTCTTTAAGGAGCATTTTAGTGATATTTTCTTTAATATTCCAAAGTAAAACCATCGGCTATATATGCTTATCATAATACACATCTTATTTAAAAAATATATTCCTCTGTAAGCGGCTTATCATTTGACTTGTAGTGATTTGAAGAATTGAACTTCCTTTGGCTGATGCCCTCTTTACACTAGAAATATAGTTTGGTTAATTATAACTTATACGCATGTTCTAAACACACAAAATTCCAAGCCATTAATTCTTTTATAAATTGCATTCTATATTTGTAGATTATGTAATTTTCATGCCATTGTTTTGTGGCATATCGAAGTTAGCCAATTCTTATGATCATTTCATGGTAGTTCTAATACTAACTTGGTCTCGTCAAGGGCATACTCATCTTGACAGAGACAAAAATACAGTTTTCTTAGATGGTACATCAAGTGAGATCAACAACTTAAAGTAATACAATATCATCCATTATTATTAATACATCTTCACATATATCCCACAATTTACTCTCTTGGAACATCTTATTGGCTTCTCCTAGATGCATAAATACTAAATATTCCCTTCGTTGACTATTGCTATTAAGTGAATTTGTAAAATAGTATGTATTCTTAGATCAGTACTCATTTTCGAAATCATTAAGCTATTAAATAACAAAAAAAAAGTTTCAAGAATTTTTCAATCTCATTTGATTTGATATAAGGTGGCCCGTAGTGAGTCTAAGGGACCTATTTGTGATGCTAAAAATTATATTTTTAGTGATATTTGTAATATATTAGATACTAAAGAAGGCGACAGATGCACAAAGAAAAAAAGTAAAAGTTTTATTCAAGTAAATGGTATTAAGGATGAAAAATATATATTTTCATTAAAAAAAAACTTTTCTTAGGTGAAGATATTCAGCATAATTATGAAATATTTTGATAAATTTTTTAATGATTTTTTTGAAAATACAATCAACTTTAATGAATTATTTAATGATTTTTTTGAAGATACAATCTTAATATCATTTATAATATATATATATATATATATATATATATATATATATATATATATATATATATATATATATATATATACTTTTATCATCACAAAAGAAGTTGAGATGGCTTTAAAGATACTCGAGAGTGAAAAATCAATAGGACTTGATGGTATCCCTATAAAATTGTGCAAATATTTAGGAGATATCTGAATTTCTTGGCTTACTAAAATTTTTAATATTATTTTTATATTTTTAAACTTAAAAAGATGACAATTGAAGGAATTTTATTTTGGTCTTCATTTTGAAGGATAATGGAATGCTTCGTACATTGAAATTATGAGAGAGTAATTAAACACATATCAAGACGTGGTGCAAATATTTCTCATAATCTCTTTGGAGAGAGTAGGGAAGATCTTCATATAATTTTTATTGATATAGAACAAGCTTATGATAGGGCTCCAAAAGAAGTTATTTGGAGAGTTCTAGAAAAAAAAGTATTGATATGATTTATATTGAAGTCATTAATGTATGAATACTAGAGCGGTTACTTGTGTTCGAATAGGAGGAGGATTAACCAATTATTTTTGTTTTTTTTTTATTACAATTGGATTAAATTAGGTTTTTGATTGCTTTAGTTTTGGATGCTTTTATTGGACATTTGTAATGATAAGATCACAGCTACTAAACTTGAGTTTTGGAGGTATTTTTTAGAGTGTAAAGACTTTTGTATGACTAGATCTAAAATTGAATACATAGAATCTAATTTTAGTAGTAGTATATCTAGCGACAAAGTTTTAAAAATGGGCGATTAAATCATTAAAAGGGCAAGTCTACTATGGAAGCTATAGGTTTCATAACGAGCGTATGGAGGATCTACATATAATTTTTATTGATTTAGAATAAGCTTATGATAAGGTTCCAAAGAAAGTTCTTGATAAATCACTTTGGATTTATGACGAACAAGTCTACTATGGAAGCTATAGGTTTGATGAAGAGAGTAAGGAGGACTTACATATAATTTTTATTGATTTAGAACAAGTTTATGAGAAGGTTCCAAAGGAAACTTTTTTGGAGAGTTTTAGAAAAGAAAGGTGTTGAAATAACTTATAATCAAGTCATTAAAGATATGTATACTAGAGCTGTTACTTGTTCGAATAGAAGGGTGATTAACCAAGTATTTTTCTATTTCAGTTGGATTACATCAGGGATCAACTTTAAGCTAATTTCTTTTTTGCCTTGGTTATAGATGCTCTTATTGGACATTTAAAATGGTAAGATCGCAGCTACCAAACTTGAATTATGGAGTTATACTTTGAGTTTAAAGACATTCGTTTGAGTAGGTCTAAAATTGAATACATAAATTGTAACTTTAACAGTAGTATATTTAGCGATAGAGTTGTAATAATGGATGATTAAGTCATTAAAAGAGTGGACGTTTTAGATATTTCGGATTTATGGCTTAAAGGAATGGTGATATAGATGAGGATGCTATTATTAGAGTTCAAGTTGGATGGTTGAAGTGAAGGAATGCATTAGGTCTATTGTATAATAGAAAAATATCGCTTAGAGACCTGTAATGCTTTAAGTTGCAGAATATTGGTCCATGAAAGATAAGCATAAATCTAAGTTAAGTTTTGCGGAGATGAGAAGCCATAGGTGGATGAGTGACTTTACACTTGTAGACAAAATATGAAACATATATATTTGTGAAAGGGTTGATGTAGCTTCAGTGGCAGACAAGATTAGAGGGAGTCGTTTTAGATCGTTTGGCCACATTAAACGTCGATCATCCAATTACCCGATTAGGAGACTAGATGTTTAAGATTTAACTTATGTTAAGAAAGGTAGATTTAGGCCTAAAAAGACCCGGGAATATGGTATAAAAATGATCTTAATTTATTAAAATTAAATGAAAATTTGAGACTCAACAGGGCATAATGGAGAAAAAGGATTCAAGTAGCTGGATCCACTTAGTGGGATAAAGGCTTGTTATTGTTGTAGTATATGTGACTTGATACAATTCCTAACTCTAGCAATATGGTTTTAAACATTTAGTAACTAAATCTTGCTCCAAAATGACAAGAACTATGAGCATCTAGCCACTTCAATTAAGAAAGTCTAGAACACATTTTCCACAAACTTGTAACAAAAAAATATTGAATCCACAAGTGAAGTAGAAAACTCTTTTCAAAGGATAAAATGACACGAAGTTGATTTTGCTGGCTATGGCATGACTTTGAGTTTAAAGATGGCTTCAAAGGTGTTATGATGAATTCCATTGAGAGAGAGATATAGAGCGCATACGACTTTTAATAACCCTCTGTATGATTTTTTTTTTTCCGGTTGTTGCAAGCTTGTGATCATAGGCGACATGATCACAAGCTCCATGTTTGATGAATGTGTTTGTAGGCGATTGGGGCAAGGGAAAGGGCTATGACAAAGACGCGCATGGTTATTATTTTCCTTTTAGCATAGTTTGAGGCTCGCATGCTTCTCAATTTCGAGGCTTGCGCGTCTTCTGTGTTTCGCCGTGTCAGAATCTAATTTCTCACTCAAAATTTTGTCATGATTTTTGAAGTGTCAAACATGTCTGAGTGTCTGAGTTGTGTTTTGCGTCCAACATTTAATGAAAGTGCTTCATAGGAACTTTGAGAAGTATTGAATATCGGTGTAATTTTGTTTGAAAGCAAAGATTTTACAGTCATATTGTGCTATGATTCCTGATAAATGACATTAAGGACTATATCATAGTCTTGTATGAGGTACAACAATGGGAGCTTTCGTGGGCTATATGATTGCACTACCTACCTACTCGGAGAATTTCCAGACATTGTAACATAAAGAAGGTTACATAATATAGGACTATTTGCATGCTTCTTTTCAACACCTGCTTAGAAATAATCAATTTATTCTCCTAAAATGTTAGGTTCGAATTTTCTTCTTGGAATTAAATATTGTAGGTGCGGTGATCTCGATAAAAAATAAAATCCCTAACCTAGTTAACAAATAATGCTACTACCAATAACACAGCGGGAGACAAACATGCGTTTTGCTCAATAGAGAGACAACATTTAGTTTTGGGGCATTTACATACATGCCACACACTTATTATGTACCTACAGATGTAAGACCTAAATTTTTTTTTTTTTTTTTTTTTTGCATTTATACCTCCCAAATCTTTCTTATCTCATAAAAAATTACCGTTATCTTAACTTTTATAAAAACGAAACGCCCTCTTTCATGCATAGTTAAGGTGGCATATATATGAAAATTAAAATTTAGGTGTTGGCTGTGTGAATAGATAAAATTTGAGTGGTATGTTTGTAATATCCTTTCTAGCTTTATACTGTTTCATGCTGGTGCTTTGGTTTCCCATGCTGCATTTAGAATTTTAGAATTCTGGGTGTTTTAGGTTTAATACTCTTTGACATACAGATTTTTAATAGCCTCAGATTTATTGAATGCTGCCTTCTTTCTTTAAATCTCATACAGAAGATGAATAATACAAGGAAGATTTAGATGCATGCTACTGAATTCCTGTGTATTTACATTATCTTAGAACTAAACTTCAATTTTTTTACATACTTAACCATGCATGAAAAGCTGTATTTAATTTTTTTACATACTTAACCAAGCATGAAAAGCTGTATTTAATTTTTTTACAAGTTAAAATGTTGGTATTTTTGATGTGATATGTAAGATTTGAGTGATATTAATGTAGACCATGAAATACATAGGAATTTGGTGGTCCATAGTAGGATGATTCTCATGTATTATAATAGAAGAGAAGACCTCAATAGTCACATGACACTGACGAAGAACTCAAATAATAGATATGCATTTGCTGTTTATTATTCTCTATTCTTTTTTTATTATTCGCCAAAAAATGATTTTTATGTCTTTTTTTTGGCGAGGTTTCTAAGTTTATTGCAAATATGGGCAGTTGTGTTTTTTCTAAATACCTTTTTTAATTTTGCCCTTGCCCTTCAGGTGCAAAATCTCCATCTGTTGCGGTTGAAGCTGCGGGAGGCCTTCAGATTTTGCTTTATATTAAAATTGCAGAAACTCTTCTTTACTTTAAAATTTGTTGCGCAGTGTGTGCTTAAACCCCCTCAAATCTCTTATTATTATGTTATGGGTGCTGTCTTTTTGTCTCAATTTCGGCACAAGTTGGTCTCATGTTACTTGATGCTTGTCAGTTATGCAGATATTGGTTTTATTTGCAAATTTTAATTTAGAGAATTTCAGTGCCTTTTAGATATTGAGACGTTCAAATTAATTTATTTAATGACTGGAAATTACAATTGTTTGAAGTATTTATTTTAAATTTTTATGCGATTATGAAATTCTTAGGGGGAAGTTTTTGGTAAATAATGTGCGATTAATTATTACTGATTTATTTATTCTGTCATAAACGAACGACTTGGGATGTGTAGAAATAACCTTGCATTTGAGATTAAACTCTATTGATTAATTAAGCTCAAGCTTAAACTGATGAAAGAATATTACGTGCGGCATATGTACGTGTCGATTAGGGAAATAGACATAGAGTGCACCCATTCAAATAAACAAATTCATTAGCTTGTAATAGTCTTTCCAATTTGATGGTGACTTGAATTCATTTAAACTCCTTTGCACCCTTAGTATTAAATTTTTATGTGGCTTTCTCTAGAATTGTGTGTGTGTGTTCATACTCTTAGTTAACAATCTAATTTGCAAGAGATTTACAAAAATGGATGCCAATATAGAATTTATTTTAGCATGTGGACACTGTTTGTTCATCAGGATGACTACTATAACCATTTTTTTCAGTCACACATGATTTCTTGTTTAACTTCTTTCAAATTATACACAAAAAAAGTTGCAAGTCATCTATCCAAGCTAGTTATATCTCATTATTTATTTTTTCGAGATGAAGATTTTGATTAGTTAATTTCTTACTTTTAACAATGTAGTTTCAACATTTCTTATCTGAACCTGTTCTCACAAGTTTTAGAGAAGCTCTCAATTTCTTTGTTTGGCTTGAAACAACTTTTAACATCTTTATCGCAAATAATGTTGGCTATTTGTATTTTACATTTCATAAAAAAACGTGGCAGCTTTATGAAAGACATTTTGGTCTCTAAAGTAGGGACACAGCCTATCAACAGTGTAATCAATTTTTATGAGCACTTTGTCTTTACCCTGATGTGATTTATGATTCTAGTTCCTTTATAGTGATCAATGCAGTCCCAGTGAAGAAAATCTATGACACAAACCTCTGTTGCAAGCTAGATTCCTTCATTTTCATTTGCCTTTAAACATCAACAAGACCCTCTCAATACCATCTTCAATACTCGGGACTTCAACTCCATCGAATTTCTTTGAATTTTTCTCAATAAGTCTACCCTGAGCCATGCTTTGATCTTTAGATTCATTACTCCAATTTTTCTCTTGCTTGTTATTCCATTCTTCCTAAACGCAAGTGTGTTCCTTTGGCCATGGCATAAGCAATTAGTTGTATTTGCTGCTTGGTTTTTCTCTTTATACAATATTTAATGCATCATATCTTCTGATGTATAAAAATCTTTTATTGCCTACCTAGATGCTTATCTGAGCCCAAAATTCAAATTGTTGTATCGCTCTATTTATTTCTTTCGAGTATGTAAGAAACTTTTGTATTTACGGGTTCGTTTGGGGCAGCTTATCTGGTGTTTTTGCATTTTGAAAATACAACTGATGCGTTTGTTTCATGCTTTTACTTGTTTATTCGAATGTTGTTCGGATTTTCTTAATAAATGTGTCCGCGGGCTCAACCCCGAGGCAGACTTTCTTAACCTCGCTTATTACCCGCACGCCCTTCAAAAGTTGAAACTTCGCCGTAGAGGAAGAGTGGCCCAATTGGAAAAGCGGGAGATTGGGATCCGAGCATGAAGTCATCCCTCACGCAGATCCCTCTGCTCTCTACCTAGGCAGAATATCGCGACGACACAATATGGACTCGTCGCTTGAAGGAGTATCGAGCCCTAATTGAGTACACTTCAATGAACAATCCAACGACAAAGATTGATTCTAGATCTCCGCTGACAACCCCGAGGGCACCTGACGAACGGGAATCTGCTGGTACGTCCACAATCTTCGACGCTAAGAGTTTCGCCTCCAATTCGACATCATTGTCACCTATCTCGCTACAACCCCTGAGATTGAGATCCCCATACTAGATTGAAAGACTCATAAGATTTTTTGCCTTTCTCTTACTTTGATTCACTTTTATTTTTGGTGCTTAACATGCGTGTATCTGTGTTTGTGTTTGATCAGATGTATAGGGGAGGGAAGGTTTGCCTAACTGTACATTTCATGCCCCTTTGGGCCAAGAATTAGCAAATCAGCCACCTTTTCTCTATCAAACTTTGTTGGTTTATAGAGATTATTGTGTCCCTATTATTGTTTTGCTTGGTTCTTATTGAGGTTTTTTCATGAATACAGTCCACAATTTGGAATTTTAAAAATGATTCACTGCATCTTCACTCAAAATGATTAGTAGTAAATTGTATATCCGCTTTGATGTTGAGAGCTCTTCTGAGAATGTTCTATGAATATTTTCTACTGCGCTTTATGCGTTGTATAATTCATTAGAACACTGTCAGAGTTTTGCACTTTGACCGTTTTGTCATATTTTAATGGGTAAGGTTACTGTAATTTATTTTTTTCATATCTATGATGTATTCATCAAATGTTTTGTTTTTAAGTGATTTTTCATTTAACTTTACTGAACTTAAATATTATTTTTTGTTAGCCAGTATCCATCGACTTGTGAAATATATGGGATATATTGAAGGAATGTATGTGCTATGCTTGAAAAAATTTTAGGAACAACATGAAATCCTTTCGAAGCATTAGAACTAAAGTTTGTGACATGTTGTACTTTGAAGCTTAGGATGATTGGCGAGCTACTGATGTTATTTCTAAGCAGAAGCAATATTGAAAAGTTAAGCCCAAGATTAAGAATAAATGTTTAGGTTGAGTTTGTGTTTGAGATTACTTTCAGTTAATTTTCTTCTTTAAATCTTTTGGCTAAAAACTTTAGTTCCATAATAGCAAAAGAAGCTGAAAGGTCTACTTTTTTTTTGTTTAGCTATTTTTTTCATCTTACCTTAGAATATAGCATCTCTCTTTTTTTTCCTCTTCGCGCAAAGCTTAAACAAGTTAAACACATCATTAGCTGAGGTATTTTCTTTTAGGGAAGATGAGCTCGAGGATTTCAGGGACCTCCTGACGAGTGCTCTGCCACTGCGGACTACAGACTTTTCTATTGACGTCACGTTAGACAGATAGTTATGAAAGACAGTTCTACAAATGCCTGCGGAGCATCACGAAGAAGTGTTTTCTTCTGATTGTTGAGTATGTGGAGCCTGGTCCACCATTGATTAAGGCAACAAATTAAATTACTGCTTAATTTAGTTCTTCTACAGACTTCCATATCCATACCAGCCTCACATGTTTCCTTTAGTGGATCCCGCCAAATTCTTCTCCGCTGTCCTGCCTCAGTTCTCACGCGGAACTGCGTCTCTGATTTCCTTTAATGGGATTTAAGCTTCTTTATATAAAGATTAACACAAAACTAAGCGAGAAATCTCTCCATTAATCCCTCCGCAGTTGAAGCATACAGGAAAGAAGGAAATAAAAAGTTCTTTGTTATTTCCTTGGCAATAACTATATAGAGGATTTACATACATAACTATAGTTTTGAATTCATGCTTCACTTGCAATAACTATATAGAAGATTTACATACAAATAAAAAGCTTCTTTGTTATTCATGCAAATAGTTCTGAATTAAAGATCCACTTGCAATAACTATATAGAAGATTTACATACATAACACTCAATTCCTACGTATTTGCATATCTAACAACTAAACTTCAATTCTTCATATATGGCACCTTATCTATGCAGAAAAAGGTGTATTTCAATTTTTAAAATTTAAAATAGTGGCTGTTTTTAGGTGATATAAAAGGTTTGGGCTGTATATATATAAAGAAGTAAAGATTAGATGGTTCAATGTGTAAATTCCCATACTAAATACAATCGTGTGTGGTATTAAAATGACTAAAGCTCTTGTATAAGAGCTATTTCGCCACCCACCGATGCGGAAGAATACTTTAGTGTCAATGAGATACCATGAATTAATAGAGAAATCGAGTAGGCACCGTGTAGTTAAAAATACGAAGTGCTTTGTGTTGAAGAATTAAGTATAGATGGAAATCATGGTGATTTCCATCGTTTATCTTATGCTTTTGTTCTTTCGCTCAATTCAGAACATAGGAATTGAGTGGTGTGTATGGAAATGCCCCAAAATGAAAATTTGATGGCTTGGCAATGAAGGCGTCTCTACATTTGAAAATAAACATTTATAAAAAAAGAGTAAGGTTGATCGTCGTCAATTGGAAAGTTTGGTTAGATCCTAGTTAAAGTGACTTTGCATATGCACTGTTGTTTTCAAATTCATAAACATATAGCTTAAATAATTAAACAGGGGCAAAATGATCATTAAAACACAAACAGCTGCTAACAAGTTGTTCTGAATAACCTCCCCCAAACATCATGCCAGTTTATCCTGATAATCTGCAGCTGCCCCAAACAGACCCTTATAAGCAGATCATTCAATAAGCTGCAGCTGCCCCAAACAGACCCGTAGTGTTGTGAATCCATGCATTTGGTTTTGTTAAAAAAAAAATTATATAACAAGCATGAATATATTTGTTTTATTTAAGTATAATATTTTTAATATAAGGTTACTATGAGTAGTAAATATTTTAAATATTAATTTGTTTGTGATGAACATGAATAAGATCATTATGTGTAGTGAATATTGTTTAATATAGGATCATTATGAGTTGTAAATATTTTAAATATTATAGACAAGATTTTGCCAAACTAACTAGGTAACATGAAAGGGTTAAATGTGTGATTTCATATTATTTAGCCATCCAACTCCAATAATAATGAAGGGTTAAAGCACTTCATTAAACATATAAATAATGAAAATTTATGATTTATGTTATATACTGTTATGATTTATTTTAATCAATGTTTGTATCTTAAGCACAATGATGATTCTATGCCAATTTTATAGTATATTTAAGTTTATGTATATAAGATTGTATAAAATGTCAATATATGTATATAATTAAAAAAAATTTCAGTATAACCACACATATGATCTGTTTGGAGTAACTAGTTGCAGATTTTAAAAAGATAGTTGAAAAAATGTGCAGGAGAAAATGAACTTTTAGAAAGTTATTGTGGGAATTATAAGTATATTGTTTTCCTAAAAAAATTTACCTTAACTTTCTTACAATCACTGCACTTTAATAGGTCATATTGAAAAGTAGAGCTTCCCACATAGAAATTTTTAGAAAGCAGAGAATACAAGCCCATAGTTTAGCTTTCTGAAATGCAAAGTAAACAGAGAGTTGTCCCAAACAAACTCATAGTTTAGCTGCATCTTATTTTCCTTGTGAAAAAATTCCAAAATTTTGGTAGATTTTTCGTTGAAAAATTATTTGGCACAACGACAATCATTGACAAATTTGGGAATATTCCGACATTAAATTCAATGGAATGCAATTTAACATTGAAATTTTTTACGGAACAAGATATTTGCTACTTATTTTTAATGTAAAATGTAAATCATTCAATTTTTAATTAAAATTTGAATATCAAAATTAATTTGGCTAGTACTTTCAAGGTTTCGATCACGCAACACTCAACGGGCATGCATACATGCACTCGCCATGAAAGCATGCATGCAATTATTGTTGCCATCCACACAAAACCAATTCATCCGCACATAATATTCTTTCCAATTTATTGTTGGATCAAATTAAACTCAACTCATTTACACCCTTAACATTAACTTCTTCTGCGACTTTTTTCTGATTTGTGTGTGTGTATTCATAATCTTAATTAATAATCTAATTTGCAAGAAAATTACAGAAATGGATGCCAAATTAGAACTTATTTCAACATGAAGACAGTGTTGTTCATAAGGATGACTACTATAATATGATTTCTGGTTTAACTTCTTCCAAATTCTACTTAAATATAGTCCTAAGTCTTTTATCCAATCAAGTTATATCTCATTTTTTCGATCTCAAGTCTACTTGCTCTCACAAGATTTAGAGAGGCTTACAACTTGAAGACACAGTTAACATCCTCGCAAATTATTTTGGCTATTTGTATCTCAAATTTGATAAAAGATAGTGTCGGCTTTATGAAAGAAATTTTGATCTCTAAAGTGAAGATGCAATCAATCAACAGAGTAGTCATCTTTGAGGGGCACTTCGTCCTTAACTGTGATGACATATATGATCATGATTCCCATTTAGGGATCAATGGAGTCACAATGAGGAAAATCATTGGCACCAACAACTTTGGAGCAAGCTCTCTGAATGGAATAAAGCATGAATTCTTCAATGTTATCTGTCTTTCAAACATCAACATGAACCTTGCACTACCATGACGCTATATCCCACAATAATTTGAAATTTATGGTAGAATTTTTATTGGGAATTTTGTTGGAATATTTAATGGAAAATATAATGATAATTTGAAATTTAATGATGAATTATTTATGTAATTTAAAATTTAAAATGAAATTTATAATGGTAAATCCGATGATAATTTAATCTGTATGTTTCAGGTCCAACATAAACGTGCAAAAAATATATTAAATATCAATATTTTATTTATTTATTTTATTATTTTAAGTTCCTAGATGTTATTCATGATTTTGATCATTCATGCATGTGTATGACATGAAAGCATGCATTATTTATGATTATTATATCTTCAACATGATTTTCATGCATATTATGTGAAAAATAAAAAACTTGTAGAAGCTATGATCTTATATATATTAAGGTATTTTCATTCATTTAAGCAATATTATTTATTTGATGAGTAGTGAGAATAATATATTTGCACAAAAAAAATCTTAAGTAGTGCTTAATTGAAAAATCACTAGAGATATTGGAGTTAACTAAAATGGTAAGATTTTTTTATCGCATTTTTATTTTAAATAATTGAAATTTGAATGCAATATTTTATTTTGGATACCCTTTTTATAAAGCAATATTTGTGATATTTGCTTTATAACCGATCATCTTATTGCTTTTTTCGTGACAAAGAATACAAATTTGGTTAAAATAATCAATAATTCAATATTAAATACTGCTGTTTTTTTTATATATATTTAAGTTTCTATTTATCATAAAATTCAATCAAATTTCTGCTATTTCATCACCTAGTTATTAACTGTCTTAATTATTCTTGAATATATATATATATATATATATATATATATATATATATATATATATATATATATATATGATAGATAGATAGAGAGAGAGAGAGAGAGAGAGAGAGAGAGAGAGGAGGAGGATGGTTGTTGGCATGAACTAGTGGTGTAATTGAGCCAAATAGACTATTGAGCTAGCTCAGACTCATGTTGATAAGTGGCTCATGAGCTAACAAGTCCATCCCAAGCGAGGATGCGAGCCAGCTCATTTTGAAACGAAAATATTAATAGAAATACAGTCCAAACATGTTGAAACTTATGACTTTTTTTCCTATAAATTATTTAAAATATTTAAAAATTATATTCTAAATGATTTGGTATCATTTATTTTCTAATTGCTCATTATATTTATCATTTTATTGTATTTTATCTCTTTTATTGTAAAAGAATTGGCTAAAACTCTTATAATTAAGCTTGAGCTTGAGCTTAAACTAGATTAATTAATGAAGCTCAAGCTAAAGCTGAACATGGCTTGAACTCAACTCAACTCAACTCGATCATACCACTAGTATTAGCTTCTTATATGTCTGAAATCATTGTTGAGATTGGCTCTTTCAGCACGCGCTCATGTGCACACACTCTAGGTAACAAATTAACTAAATTTTATTCCATATAATTGTAATTCTATCATCCAAGCTATTTCTCCTCATAATATTTTGCTTCATAATGAAGATTTGAGTTGACATAGTTAATTTTTTGTCAAATCATTTCCAATAAACTTGCTCTTATGAGATTTGTAGGAGCTCTTAATTTTCTTTTTTTAATTAACAATCGGCTTAATTGCTCAAACATCATTGGCTATTAGTAACACATATTTGATGAAAGAACGTGGAGGCTTCGTGGAAGGCATTTTGGTCTGTGAAGTAGAGATGCAATATTCCAACCTTGAAATTAATGGTCATGATCACTTCCCCCTTCACCCTCGCGACATATATTATCCTAATACGCTTATAGTGATTAACAGATTATGATAATCAAGAAAGTTATTGCTGACCAAAATCTCTCTATTGCAGGCTCTCTAAATGGTATAAGATATGATTTTTGTTACTTTTATTTGTCTTTCAAACATTAACAGTACCTTCCAATCATCGTTCTTGTCGAAGACTACAATTATATCGAACTACTCCGATGTCTCATGTATCTCTCAAGAGGACTTCCCGGAGCTTGAAACAGTTTTGGTCTCCATATTCATCACTTTAATTCATTTATGAACGCAGAATAGAAATTGAGATATTTTGGTGCTTGATTTAACTCGTATATGTAGACTCGTGTTATGAATCTATCTGGCATGCAATAAGGCATACCAATTATTTGGTTGAATATGTAAAAAATTTTGAATATTTTTATTATTATTATGGGAAAATTCCATGTCATTAAATCAGACATAATCTATTTTTTTCTTTCTGCTTCTAATATACAATAAATACATCTTCAAAAAATTTTACTTGAAAATAAAGTCATCATTATCTATATATATATATATATATATATATATATATATATATATATATATATATATATATATATATATATATATATATATTTCAAATAAAAAAGAGGATATTCAAGACAAAGAATTTGGCAATTATTCTAAATTATATTGTAATATCTGTTTTGTAAGATACTCAAAATTATATTACACTAAGATGCACCCTTTTTTTGGGGCAATTACTTCCACACCACCCGAAACTTAGTATTTACAAATCAATCATCCTCTTTCATCCATTTTTTGGGGCATAGCTCCATTTAAAAAAAAAATAAATAAATAAAAAAAATAAAATAAAAAAATTGAGAAGGAGCTCTTGAGATGGGGGAATTCTAATATAAACGCAAACATGGGTGAATTTTTTTTTAAAGAAACTATAAATATATATATATATATATATATATATATATATATATATATATATATTATATTAATAATATATGATATTATAAATTAGTTTTAAAAATATTATATATAATATTATCATTACAAATAAATGATAAAATTATACTATATTAACTATTCCTTAGAGGGTTTCAAATTAATTAAAAATAGACATGAACAAAATGAGAGAATGAACAATTAAATAAATTAAAATTTTATTTCATAATAAAATATTATCACAAGACAATGTTTTCAAAAAAACAATTATTTCCTCTGCGATGTGAAATGACCCTTGTACCAGGTGTATATCGAGAAGACGGTTGCAAGGTAGTTCCAAAACTAGTGGTCTTCAAATTCTTCTTCAACATCATTGTATTTAGATGAGCATTTCGTAGCTTGTTGGTTTCATAAAAACTCTCTTCGTTCATAGGTGCTAGCGGTATATAAATTTGAGGTGTGCCAAAAAATAGCTCTACATCGGAGGTAAGCGCATTCGTGGGATTGCTCTTCAAATTTAAATCCAGATCTCATCCAGTAGATGTTGTCCATTGTAAACCATATGACGAACCTTCATAAGTAAGTGGTCCTCTATAACCGGTGGGTCCTGCATAGCCACTAGGGCATGCATATCTGTAAGGTCCAGCAAAGTGGGAGGGTCCAAAGCCAAAATCAAATCAATTCTTCATGCCCCATTCTAAAAGCCCAAATTTCGATTCCTTCCAAATACAAGGCCCATCATTATGAACTGTAAAAGCCCACAAAATCAAAGCACAATATACCATGACATAAACTCCTCATCATCCATTTAATCAAAATCAAACCATACAACATAACATGTATTATCAATTGCATCCTCATTTGGTTTCATGATAACACCTCACAAAATATCCAAAATTTAATGATTCAAAACCATAATTAAGCCCTAATCTTTTGGATGGGTACTTTTGATCACACTAATTCACCTGACCTCCACCAGCCTTAGCTACTATAGAGAGTCACCCAAACCCATTTCTATGGGTCTAGCACAAGTCAAACATTTCTATGGGTCTAGCTTAAAGTAAAAAATATTATATTTTAGAGAATTGTTTGTAATGTTTGAACTATAATGATGTTTTAAAACTTCTAAATTAATGATGAATTTGATTATATTTTATCATTTTCTTAAAATTTAAGAATATCCTTCGTGAATTTTACATAACTGGCATTTGCTTCAAAGCTTCAGTGAATGAAATATTAATAGTTAACTTCTTAAAGACTTTAAAAAATTTTAAAAATGGTTAATCCAACTTCTGATGTCTAAGTCCTTGAGGAAATGGATGTGGTGATTTTTCTAAGTTAATTTTAATTGGAAAGACTAGTTTTTCTAAATCTTTAGAAACATGTTTCTCAGGTTTTCAATTTCCACGGTCTCTTTTTCAACCTCTTTCTCTTTTCCAACTACATCTTTCAATTTTATTCCACTTCTTAATTGAACAACTTTAACGTGCTCACTATTCCTCTTCTTAGGGTTTATCTCAGTGTTGCTAGAAAGAGTTCCTTGAAATGAAGAGGTGTGTCTCATATACCGGAAATTTGCCAAGGTGGAGATTTGTTAGGTATGACTCATATATCGGAAATTTGGAGTCTCTTGGAATGAAGATGTGTGTCTCCTAAAATTAATAAGGGTGTCTCTTGGAATTTAGTGGGTTGGAGGGAGCGAGGTCGTTTTAGTAATTTATCTGTGGGTTTTTATCTATAAATAGATGTGTAACCTTATGGGTATGTGAACCGAACTTTTAACTCCTCTGAAATAGTGCATCCGTCGCTCTGCTCCTGAGGATGTAAGCATATTTGCCGAACCTCATTAAATCTCTGCGTTCTTCTTCTGGATCTGCATTTTGTTCGCCCTAAACTGCACAACAGGTATGTAAAATACAAAATAATTGAGCGGTATGTATGTAAATCTTTATATACGAATGATATCAACTATTTTATGCACTTGTAATTCCTCTGAACGTTTCAGTTGCTTTCTACAATAATCTGCAGGTCTAAAAGTTTTGGGGTTGTCTATAAAATTTCTGTAGCAGCAGCTTTATCACTCTTAATTATATTTCCATAGCTCAAGTTAGACAGCAGGAGCAAAAACTAATAAACTTTTAAACAGCGTAATACACATTTGTATGCATACGTATACGTAAGGTGCCATATATGCAGAAGTTAAAGTTTAGGTGTTATATTTGTAAATACATAAGAATTATGTGGTATGCATGTAAATCTTATATATTTACATATCTTACGTATTAAAGAAGATTTTGTTAAATTTATTTAAAATTAAAAATATATGACCTAAGACATTTTAGAAAAAAAGAAAATCATAAATATTTTATCATAAGTTTCAATGTTTGTATATGTAATATGTGTCATCTTGCTTACAGACGTTGAATTTCACTTTTTAAAAATTAAAATAGTGATAATTTTAACCTTACATGTAAAATTTAGGTGGTGTAAATGTAAAAATTAAAGTTTTGGTGTTAGATTTGTAAATAGATAGAGGTGCTATGTATGTAAATACATAAAAAATATATTATAAATTACATACAATAAAGATTAAATTTTGTAATTATTATTTAAATTATTTTAACTCTTACAGATTATCTTGTTATATGGTTAGTCCGGTAACTCTTCTGAAGTTTTTTAGTCAGAATTTCAATTTTTTTCTTCAAAAAAAAAATAAAATAAAATGCAACTAATTTTAAACTTAATGAATCGGAAGATTTGCATATATATCACGTAATTTATTAGCTAATTTTTTTAACTGATATTCTGTTTTTGAAAATGTATATATGTATTATGTTTTTACATATCTAGCATTTAAAAATTTAATATTTTTATTTATCATACTTTATTATCATGAACTTATGCATGAAATATGTATTTTATTTTAAAAATTATAATAGTAATATTTTGATGTAATTTTAAATATTTAAGGCTTGTAAATATAAATATAAAAGGTAATTATTAGATTTTTATATACAACAAAATTGATTAACTCCAACTATGCCGGTGTTGGGAGTTGTATGAGCTATGAGTCGCGTAGACCGTATTGGTGAGTTGCAGTAACATTCACATGCCACTGAAGCAGGACTTGGGAGTTGCGTGAGTTGTGACCCACGTAGGTCCGTTGGTCAAGTAGATCGTAGTCGAGAGTTGTAGTAGCGTCCATAGGCCACAGAAGCCTGAGTTAAGAACTGCATGAGTTATAGATGATCATAGTGGCGAGTCATTGTAGGCCACAAATGTTGGAGTTGGGAGCTGCCTGAACTTTGAGCCACATGGATCGTAATTTGTCATGTAGATCTTAGTAGAGAGTTGTAGAAGTGTTCATAGGCCACAAATGTTGGAGTTCGGAGTGCAAGAGTTGTGGACCATGTAGGTCGTAGTGATGAGCTGCAAAGAGAGAATTTCATGAGTCTAGAGAAAGTCATTACATTATAAGTATGACAGTTCTAAGCATTTATTATGGGGATTTATCATTGGATCCTTGATATAGTATTATTCATGTTCTCGTATTGAGAGCATACCGTTATACCATATGTAAGATGCGTTTTTACATCGTTTTCGGGGTGCATTGTTACACCACCTTGAGTTCGGGGTGCATCATTATACTGTCTCTGGGGTATGCATTACATTATCTTTTGGTTGTATTTTTACATTATCTTTGGGGTGTATTATTACACAATCTTCAGGGTGTGTAGTTGCACGGTGCTAGTGATGATGAACTGTTACGTAGGGTGCTTCATTATTTCGTGACATTGGTCTTTACTCCAAACGGATCTTCATTACTCCACAGTGTATTTCTTGATTCAAAATGGTGCTTCGTTACTCTGCAACATATAACACGACTCTATGTGGTGTTTTGTTACGTTGTAGCGTACATCATGACTCCACAAGAGGATTCTCTGCAATGAGTGGGGGCGACCGACGGGGTTGGATGACTGCGAAAGCAAGAAGCGTACATTGGGTCATCGGTCTGGAACAACAGTGAAATTATGCTCCTACTCGAACCAATTCTAGGTCAAGCTCTTCCTCCTCTTCTCCTTCAGGTCCAAATCCCTCTTTCTATGATGGGTTAGGGCTCTATTTAGAGAGTATGAGAGAGATCTCTCTGCAAATAAGCAAGAAATCTTAACCGCTCTTTGGACAACCCGTAGAGATCTCTTCAATCCAACTACATCAAGTAGACATTTAAGCTCTTTCAAGGTGTTGAAAGTGAGTAGTTTTGGGTTCGTTGCATTCATCTCACTGAGTTGCCAAATTTGACTATAAGCTTATCATATTTAAATCAATTTGATCATCCAATTAGCTGCACAAAGCTTTCGAAAGTAGTTTAATGGTTCTACCTGGGCTTGATTTGACTAATATTAGATAAATTTTGTTGTCATTTTGTTTGTATGGTCGGGAACAGTAAGTCTGGCTATAACTTTGATAAACTAGAGGTTCAAAATAATTTTTAATTTAAGTGAATATTTTTTGCTCCCAAAATGCTCTAGCTTTGTGTTTATTGTCTTGAGATTCACGCTAAATGATAAAATTTATTGATGTTGTATAAATAATTATTTATTTATTTCTTATAATTCTTAGTTTAGGTTTCTAATTTTATTCAATAAATGAAAATAAATTTTGAATATTGAAATTCATCAGGCAATTAATGTCAAGGTTTTGATCTTGCAGGCATGCATACATGCATATGCCATGAAAGTATACATGCATTTTTTAATGGATTTTAAAGCAATGCATGCATTTTTTATGATTAGTATATCTCTTAGTATGATTTGCATGCATATCATGTGAAAAAGAATAACCTTAAAGAAGCTATGATCTTATATATTAACGTGTTCTCATCCTTTTAAGCAATATTATTTATTAGGTGAGTAGTGAGATTAATATATTTGTACAAAAGAAAATCTTTAGTTCTTAATTACAAATTTACTGGAGATATTGGAGTTAATTAAAAATGGTAAGATTTTTTTTTCTCGTTATTTTATTTTAAATAATTGAAATCTGAATGCAATATTTTAACTAGTGATACAACATTTATTACGCTCCATGCAATTTCTTTTTTATAATGCTGTTTTTTATTTATTTGCTACAAAAAATACAGATTTGGTCAATAAAATAGTCGATCAAAACCAAATACTACTCTTTTTATAAATTTTTAATTTTCTACTTATTATACAAACGAGAATTAGCTGTCTACTATCTCAACATTTAGTTATTAATTTCCTTAAAACTAAGGGTATAATTGAAAACCAGCTCATGGATCAGTTAAGACTCGGCTCAGTAAGTAGCTCATAAGCTTAGCTCGATGAACTATCAAGTTAGGCTCAACCTAGCTTTGTCTCAATGCATTAACTTTAGATTTTGATCGTTTCAATACTTTGCCTATAAGTTAATTAAAAATTTTAAGGCATTATATTTTATGTTTTATATCAAGTAATTTCTTATAATTTTTTTCTTAGTTGTCCATTCTTTTTGCCATTTTATTATAATACTAACTTCAATTAATATTAATTTCTCTCTCATAAAAGAGAGTGAAATATGCTTAAGCTTGAGTTTCAACTCGATAAATTTAACTTAAGCCAGGAGTGGCTCGAATGCGGTTTGACTCATTCACAACCTTAACCATTAACGTTCTGTGTGTCTCTCTTAATTAGCACTCTAAATTTTTTGTGTTCTATGGTTTAATTTGTTATGGAGCTACATAAATGGGTGTCTTTATAGAAAATATTTCTCAAGGATATAGAGCATGATTCCTTCACCGAACATTCGTCTTTCAAACATCAACATGACCCGGATGTCATCATCGTAGTCGAAGACTTCAACTTTATCGAACAGCTCTAATGTCTAAAGTTTCCCTCAAGACGTCTTCTTTGATCCATGCTCCGATCTCCAGATTCATTACTCCAATTCATTTCTTGGTTTTTTTATTACATGGGTGCTGCTATTTATTATTATTCCAATAGAATTTGCAAACAAAATGCAACTCCACACAAAGTCGAAATACAAAATATATGAGAGCTCACTTGTTAGACTTTTGAGTTTTTGTTAACTATATGACATTAAAATGCAACTTCATATATAATTTTTGATTGAATTTTTAAATTGTTAGTTTGCATGGGCATGTTAAAATTTAGAATTTCCTTGTCAAGCCAATTTTGATTTTTATTTTTAATCAACTATTATACTATAGCGCATGTTTGATTAGTTTATATGCAAATTATCTTCAATTTTTTAAATATCCATAATTATTATTAGATTGAGAAGTATTTTCAAAGAAGTGGAAAATCATTTAGCATAATGAATGATATTGTGTGTCATTCAGATTTTACATTTTCGATTATGAAAAGGATTTTAGATAATCATCCAAATGATTGTGATAGAGTTAAATCTCAATACATTATGTGAACATTTAGGCTCCGTTTGAGGTTGCTTTTTTCAGGCGGCACGGCGCCAATCTGCGAAAAATCGCTATTTGGCTTCCCGTCGCGGTCGTTCGACGCTCCAGCTGGTGAAAAGCGGCCGCGGGATCGGACCAGTGGCTCCAGCTTTCTTCTCGCTAATATTTGTAATTGCCATCGCGAAAGAAGCTACAGCGTTCCGTTCAAGCCTCTTCTTCATCATCTAAGACCCCGCAGACCTAGCGATCCTTCCCGCGCCGTACATCACCTTCTTCTTCAAAAATCGTCATATTTTCATACAAGGGTGTAAGCTCTGCAAAATAGATGTTCAATGCAGATTTGATCTCCATTATGGAGTACATCACTCTGAATGGGTGCTCGGAGTGGGAAACTTATCCAGCTATTGGGCAGCTTCCCCACCTCAAGTTGTTGTACCTTTGTAACATGTCAAAAGCAAAGTGGTATGATTGTAAAAATTCAATGGGAATGTCAAGGTATATGTGTTTCCGTTGTTGGAGGTACTAAATATTAAGGGATTACAGGTATTGGAGGATTGGTTTGATGGAGCAGGTGCAGCAGCATATGACTGTTTCTTTCCTTGCTTAACTAATCTCTTCCTTGATAACTACCCAAATCTGCAAGAGTTGCCCTATTTACCTCCTAATCTCAACAAAATGAAGATACAAAACATCGGATGGAAGGCTGCTTCGAACTGCAAGCAAGAAACCAAAAACCGTTACGACAATTCTAAATCGATTCCCTTGAAACATTACAGGCCCTTTCATGTCCAAACATCACCTCTTCTTTCTCTTGGTGGACTGCAACAATTGCAGAGTGACATTGAGAAATTCCAGCTTATTATGTGTGAAGTAGTTATAGATGACCCATCATTGTTGCCAACGTTAAGTATCGCCTCCTTGGAAAAGCTGAAAATTTGTAATAATGATGTGCTGGGTCATAGCAAATTGTAGAGTAATGCAAAACTGCCTTTTGCAATTTATTATTATTTATTCACCAAGAAAATCAATTTACGTTTTTATAAAGATTTACCAACTTCCATGTAATTGTTGGGTATTTCATTTATGACAAATTCCTAATTTGTGGTTTTCTGATTGCTTATGAATTAAGTTCCATTTTTTATTTATTGTAATCACATGAGGAAATATTTCTTTCAGCTGAGAGATGCATGAGATGAATGAGTACCTCGAGTTTTGCCCAAAGTGCTTGAGCCGTTGTCTCCCTCGACACCTCCCTCAGAACCTTGTCGCCCAAGCTCAAGATTATCAAACTACGAGCTTTGTTCAGCATGCCAATCTTCTCTTTCTTTGTCATGTCGGCTGACAGTGCCGCAGACCCTTGCAAGGCTTCTGCGACACCCTGCTGAACCAGCAAGGCCCTCATCTTGACTCTCCACAGGCTGAAATCATTTTTTCCTCTGAATTTCTCGATGACAAATTTAGCGGATCCCGTTATTGTGTCTTGATTCCCACTAACGTCTGAAATCCGCTCCGCTGAGCACCTGCTGAATTCCGAGAGCTGACCACATGCAAGAGTTAACCTTCCGAATTAATTTTCTCCCGGAGAAATTTCCGGACAATTGATTTTCCTCCATAAATTATGTTGAAGCTGCATGCTTCAAATTTTTGAGAATATTCCTTTAGTAGGAATAGAATATTCTTTAATTCCCTTTCAAATTAATCACTCCGCCGCTGCACGATTAATAAATTTTCCTCTGCACCAGCTTTCTAATTTAGTCAACAAAAGCTGCGGCTGTCGCAGCGTGCTTCTATCATGGCGTGCGTTAGCTGTCGCGGAAATCGTCCTCCTTCGCGAGATCTGCCCCTTCGCGGACCGAACGACCTGCCTTCCTCTGCTCCTTCGCGGACCGTTCCTTCTCCGTCTCGCCGAACTGCACAACCTGCGATGCGAATCTAGTCGATCAAAGCTTCCGCTGCTCACCGAATCTGTCACGATTTGGCGCCTGCGACGCGATCCGCTTGCTCCTATGTTCGTGAATTCCGAACTCCTCTTCTTTGTCGCTGTCGAACACTTTCACGCGAACACGTCTAGCCAAGAAGTATGAGTCTTCTCACAGACGGTGCAAATTGTTGTGTGATATGTACTTCCTGGTGTAGAAATGAAAAGCAAAGAACACAAGCAAACACAGATCGTTTACGTGGTTCGATCCAATTGGATCTACGTCCACGGGAGGGAATCAATCAAGTAGTTCACTAAGGCAAAATAAATGGAGAATGCATAGCTTATACATAGAGATGAGCCCTCATCTTCCTTCCATAGCCTCCCTCTTAAGCAACACCTTGATACTGAGCGCCTCAAGATGCTCTCCTCCTCTCTAGCTCTCTAGCTATTCTCTCCTCCTTTGTGGTAGCTTAAGACCTCTTCCCTTGCACTCCTAAGCCTCACACCCTCTCTATTTATACAAACCAAAAGAATGGTAGGTGGGAGGTAGGTGAGCGGTAGGTGAGATGTGGTAGGTGAGCGGTACCACATCTCAACTGACTTAATTACGAAAGTGTCCTTTTACCTTAGTTTATTAATTGGGGGTCAAAATAACACAGTGGTTTTAAAACAGTGGAATCAATAGAGGCTCTAATTTCAGAAAAATTGATGAATTCAATTGTGTTGTGAACAATTATTCTCCTTTGCACTTCATGTGTGATCTTATAATATTCAAATATGCTTGGGATCAAATGTATGATCTCAAGCCTGTTTATTCTATAATTGCTTGTTCTTAGAATTGGAATAGTTTGCATATGGCTACAATAAAATAAAGTGAAATTTACATACTTACCACACAATTCTCATGTATTTACATATATGTCATCTTAAGTTCGATGTCTACACTCGTAATAATTTGGTGTCATAAATTTATATATTAAAAGGTGTATTCTATTTTCAAAGAGATAGTGATGGTGGTACTTTTTATGTTATAATAACTTTTCTAATTATATTTAGCAAAAAGATTAAAAAAAAAAGAAACTAAAATGCTCATCATTAATTTATTAAATGATGACTTTGTTGATATTTATGTTTTGAAGTAAGCATTCATCCCTTTCTTGTTAGCTAATTTAATTAAAAAAAAAACTATAGTACTTACATAATTTCGAGACTGAATTACATCAGTGTCAAATTAGTCCGCATTTAGTCACATAAAATTTTCTCATAATAATAAAAATAAATTTTAAAATTATATACATATTCTCCCAATTAATTGATATATGTTATCACCATCGTTGTGGGTTCCACTATGATCTCTATGGCTGAATTTTTTACATTTGAATGTCTCAGATCTACATAAGATGTCAAGTTTCAAACATAAAAGTCTCTAAATTATTGTTCCACACCAAAAAATCAATACATAAAATACTTACCACTCATAAAAATATTCTTCTAAACAATATCATAATTTTATGAAACCAAATGGCTGCATTCATAACATGATGAAAATACAAAAAAAATTCTTAAAAGTTTGAATGAAATAAATGAAGACGTACGATTAGGGGCGGAGTTAAGATTTATTCTAAGTCGATGAAGTAAGGATTTACTGTAAAAAAAATTTTAGCCTTTCCCTTTCTTTCTCTTATTATTATTATTGTTTATTTGTTTGCAAGTTCTTCAATTCCATTTAACTTCAAAAAGTAATTATTAGATCTCATATCAGTAATAAAATTTTCGAACAAACTATCGTAAAAGACATCTCTAATGTTCCTTATCAAAAGGTGAAAATACATCACATTAATTCAAACAAGCTACACACAGAAGTAACTTAGTATTCGTCTCATTGAATCTATCATTAAGTTCTTGAAGTTGCATATAAATCACTTGATAATGATATAAATTTGTAATTTTTGAGCATGCTTCATTGACCTTCCACACATGACAAAAATATAAAATATTAGCCAACTTTGGAATAATTATCTTTTTTAATGAACAAAATTAATTAACATTAACTAAAATTGGTCATCCATCATCTCCCATTAATTGAAGTCTTTGTTTTAAAACTTTAACCAACACCATAGATTTATAATATTTTGATCCTTCTTTTGTGAAAAGTTCATTTGTGATGCCTACTATAGTTATCATCAGATACAACCAAAATTAAAATCACACTGTTATATAGAATCTAGTTAGGCATTTGCTTCAATTTTGTTTTCTACTTCAAATCAACTTGTCTTATTACCTCAAGAACCTCAATAAGATATTCAAATAACAAAAGCAGATTAATAGGAGATCCGCAATGCGAACCCCAAGGTACATCTCCGGCTCGTTGAAGAGAAATTACTTAATTCAATTCTCAACCAGTAGCCAATTATCTGATTTGTAACCATTGAGTAAGATGATTATATCGAAAATAAAAGCAACTTGTACATGATTTTTAGCCACAACAACTAAAGTCAGTTCAACTACGATGATGACTTGCGGGTTGATGTTTGAAAGACAAATGATAGTGAAAGAATCATGGTCTATACCCTTGAGAAATATTTTGTTTAAAGTCATCCATTTATGTAATTCCATAACAAATTAAACTATAGAACACAAAAAATTTAAAGTGCTAATAAGAGAGACACATAGAATGATAATGGTTCGGGTTGTGAATGAGTTGTACTATGTTCAAACCACTCCCGGCATAAGTTTGTGTTTGATCAAATTTATTGAGTTGAAACTCAAGCTTAAGCATATATCTCCCTCTCATTTACGAAAGAGAAAATAATATTAATTGAAGTTAGTGTTATAATAAAATGATAAATAGAATGAACAACTAAAAAATAAATGATAATGAATTACTTGATTAAAAAACATAAAAATATAATTTTTAATTTTCTTTGATAATATAAAGGTAAAGTATTGAAACCAGACGAGTGAAAAGCAAATGCGTTGAGATAAATCTAGCTTGAGTCTAACTTGTTAGTTCATCAAGCTTAGCTCATGAGCTACTTATTGAGTTGAATCTTGTCTGAATTGATATACGAATCGATTTTCAGTTATACACTTATTTTTAAGAAAATTAATGACTAATTGATGATATAGTACAAAAATGATTGTCTTTTGTATGATAAATAGAAAATTGAATTTATAAAAAAAAGCGGTATTTGGTTTTAATCGACTATTTTGCTGACAAAATATGTATTTTTTTATGTAAATTATTAAATATAGAGTTATAAATGTGGTATCACCATTTAAAATATTGCATGTAGATTTGAACTATTTAAAATAAAGAGAGAAAATAAATCTTACTATTTTTAGTTAACTCCAATATCTCCAGTGGTTTTGCAATTACGCACTGCTTAAGTTTTTTTTTTTTTTTTATGCAAATATATTAATCTCACTACTCATCAAATAAAAAAATATTGCTTAAATGAATCAAAGTGCACAAATATATATAGGATGATAACTTCTTTAAGGTTATTATTTTCACGTGACATGCATGCAAATCATATTTAGAGACATAATAATCATAAAGGATGCATGCCTTGCTTTATAATGCATTAAAATATGCATGTATGCATTCATGCCATATGCATGCATGCCTGCCTGCATGATCAAAACCTTGACATTACTTTCCTAATTAATTTTGATATTCAAAATTTTATTTTCAATTATTGAATAATATTTAGAAACTTAAACTAATAATTATAAGAAATAAACAAATAATTATTGATACATCATCAGTATATTTTTTTCATTGGACACGAATCTCAAGATAATTAACACAAATCTGAAGCATTTTTAGAGCAAGAAATATTCACTCAAATTAAAAATAATCAAGAATTTTGATTTTAGAAAACTTATAATCAAGCTTGGAGGAAGTTGTAGAAGACATTGTGTCTAAATAAAATGTGAGAAGACAACTCCACTACGATCATGCGCACGGGACGTTGATGTGAACGAACTTTCGAGACTACAATGAAGGTCGTCCCTTAGCTTGGAGAAAGTTGTAAAAGACTTTGTGTTTTAATGGGATGCGAGAACCAGGGATATTGGCGTGAACGATCATTCATGACTGCAGTGAAGGTTGTCTCCCACCTAGAAGAATGCTTCAAAGAAGTTCTTCAAGATGCAAAAGAGATTCCTTCACAAAATGGATGATGTATATCATTGGAAAATTAAGTAGGGGATCGACGTCGGAGCATGAGTTAAGTCTGTCTCAATGTTCATGTCAATCTTGATTGTCTACAGGTCACAATAAAATTCAATAAAATATATATTATATTGATTTGAAAATAAATGGGAAAATAGCATCCTCGAGGGGGCAAACGATCATTAGCATAATTTGCTGTTTTATGATATTTAGCTCTCAAGTATTCACAATATTCTCTTATTGCATAGAGCACTTGAAGCACTTGTCTATTTTAATCATTGAGCCTTAACTCTAGAAGCAATATATTCATATACATTTCCAATCTTGACTATAATATACCCAAGACACATAAATGTATCACGCCTATAAAATGATTATCTTTTAATAATTTATTAATTGATAAGTATAAAATCCACATATTGTAAATTTTAATATTGTATATTTATCCTTTATATATAAGTAATTATATGCACTCTTATCCTTAAAACAACTTGAAAAACTAGGATTTGCCGAGGTTTTTTAGGAGTTAGGAATATGGTCTGGGAATTAGGGTTTTCATAGCGTATTTTTAAGGAGAAGGAGATGAGAGCCGTCGATTGAAGGACCAACATTTTCGTCCCCTCTCGTCGCGGGAAAGGGAAACTGAGGGGAATAAAGGGGGCGGAAATAAGTTGTAATTTTAAGGAACTATGTAGCACTCAAATTTTTATTAGGACATAAAAAATAGTGTTGTTATCGCTTTTTAAAAGTGAAATACATCTTTTCAAGTATAGATTTAAAAGCAACAAATGCAATGCACCTAAATGTAACAGTTTAGGTGTGAGATATGTAAATAAAATGTTCTCTCAAAATCGATAAATTGATCTGAAGATTTTTCTTTTGTCAATATGATTTTCTCATTGATAATTTTATTTAATTTTCTTTTTATTCAGATTTTGATGGAGGATGAGCCTGAAGAATATGAAGCTCATTTCATTGAGTATATTAAGAGGGGTATTGAACCTGATGGAATGAGTGAGATGTAGAAGAAGGTTTATGCTACTATTCGAGCTGACCCAACATTGAAGAAATCTACGAAGGAACCACCCAAGGAACACTAAGAGGTACGTTCTTCATTTGTAGTTGTTGTTTTTAATGTTGAGTATTGGTGGAGCCCAATCCACTTAATATTGACAGTTTTGCTTATATAACTGTTTCTCAGTTATGCCATTTAATTAATCAATGATTAATTAAATTGCTTTGATAAGCTATGATTTATTTCCTTGATTCTTTCCAGAATCCGCCTCCCTTATTGAAATCACGCCTTTTCATAGTAACCGGTCACGATTTCGGTTTCTAGCTTTAGGCGGAGGCTTCAGTGGAGAGAATAAAGAAGGGATTTGCAAATTTTTTTATTCCTTTTCTTCTTCTGGATTTGGCGGTGAGTTCTCTCCAATTTTTGTCATTTCTCATTTGTGTTGTTCACCTGTAAAAAGAGAGGAAGAGAGAGAAGAAAAGAGAGACTTCTTCTTGTAATCAACGGGATAATTGTCGGTGTAATTTTCTCAATTAATAAAATCCTCTGCAACTCCGTGGATGTAGGCAATAATTGCCGAACCACGTAAATCTATGTCTCTTTTCTGGTGTGAATTTTCTCTTTCTTGTTTTTTTTGGTTCGTCGTCGATCGTTATATTTTAAATATACCACAACAGTTAATTTTTTAAAAATTATATTTAAACATCCTCTTACGTCCAATGTATTTGCATGTCTAACATTTATCTAAATTTCAATATGTATATATGTGCCAGATTACCTATATTCATGAAAAGGTGCATTTAACTTTTTAGAAGTTAAACTAGTTGTATGCTTATGTGATGTGAAAGATTTGGGGCTGTATAAATGTAAAAAAGTAAAGTTTAGATGTTGAATATATAAATTTCCCTTTATTTATTTTTTTAAAGCTACATAAGGTGCTCTAAATTTCTTAATTTTGAAGAAATAGGAGGAGAAAGTAATAGTTAATACTGGGTGCTACAGGTTTAACAAAAACTTGCTAATTTTTTCTGTTATTTACATTTTGTTACTGATTCTAATTTATACATCTCAGGTATAATTTGGAGAAACTGACTTGTGAGGAGAGGAAGGCTAAGCTTATTGAGTGGTTGAATGCTCTTGACAACACTGTCGATGCTGATAAGGATGAGGATGAGGATGATGATGATGATGATGATGATTAGTGTCATTAGTGTAATGTCTTTGTTAGAGTTTAGCTTGAGTATTATCTTGATTTTTCTTCTTTTCTTCTTTTCTTTTATTTTTTTTTTATTTTATGTTAACATAGTTATTTTCTTATCATGTTAATTTTATACTTGTTTTGAATTTATGTAATATTAAAGGCAACTTAATTATTGCTATTAGCTCATAGTCCAGCAATGGATTTGATTTAACATTTGAAAAAAGAGCTTAGAGTGGAATGGTAAGATTTAGGATATTGAATTTTGGGCTTAAAGAAAGAGGGAAGGGGGAGTGAAGGGGTTACTCTTTTGTATGGTAGGCATTGATGATATGCTTTGAGAGCTCAGGGGCTCTTTTGGTTGTATAAGGTTAGAAAATATGTTTTAAAATGATAATATTATATTTTAACTTATTACTTAGTTGGATGCAATATGATAATAATATTAATTTTAAAATTAACAAACCTTTCAATGTCTATTTTCATAATGAATATGTGGGTCTGTTTGAGTTTGATTTTTAACTGTTTTGTTTTTAGAATGTTCCCATTATGTCTTTGACGACAACTTTTTTCGCTCGTTAATAATAATAATTAGGTGAAAAGAATTATGATACTCAGTGGAATGCTAAGATTTTTTATTTTTTTTGCTTTTTAGAATGTTGTCATCGTTGAAGATATTTTTAAAGTCGCTATTATTTGAGACACTCTTCTTAGTAAGATGACTTTATAATTAGATGATAAAACATTTTATAGAGATTAAAAAAGCTAAATTATAACTTTAGGAACAATTTTGTTTGCTCACTCATCTCAATATAACACATAAATAATAATAATAATAATAATAATAATATATATTATAATGTACACTCAAATACATACATATACTTAAACATGAATTTTTCAGGGGCATAACATAAGGATCAACATGCCTTGTGGGCTTTGAAGGCTCACTTGAATATAAGTTCATTTTTGAACTGAGCACACCAACGAAAGTAGTTGAATTGAGCCTGCTCACTAAATTGGTTGAGCTAGTTTGGACAAACAAGTAACTGGAAAAGGAAACAACATGACCATATAGTAAATGCATCAATCCTTATATATGGTGTTGACTGACAATCGCATGACAATCTTTTCACTAAGACACTTTGTACAGACGTTATTATGTACATAATGTAATTTTCTCTCTTGTCTCTCATATATAAAAGGAGATCAAATGAAGCTTTTAAGGGGTTCGGGAATCTAGAAAACAAATGAACATATGAACCTCTCTCTCTCTCTCTCTAAGCTAGACACACTCTCTCTCATTCTCATTCTCATTATTGAGAGACAAATTCTTTCTTTTGAGCCATTCCCCAAAAAATCTTGAGAAAATATAGAGTGTGGAATACAAATTCTAGTAATACATCCATCTTCTTCTCACATACATTCATCCTAAAAATAGGGTCTTTAGCAAGTTTAATGAACTCACGAACAAACAATACAAGACCATACGTCCTAAAGGATTCAACACATATTAATCTCAATATAGATCTAAAACTTTCAAATTGCTATTAACAAAAAATTTAACTAAAATTTATGAGTCATTTTTTTTTCATCTATATATATATATATAACGAAAGAGCTTTGTAATATATATATAAGTTACTGAAAAGCAAGGACTAGTGATTTGGTTCGGGTAGCTTTTTCACAGCTTTAGTTTTCTGATAATTTCCACAATTATATTTGGCTACAACCTTCCTTTAATTTTTGGGGCATTTACATGCATACCACCAAATTTCTTTGTATCTTCATATCTAGCGCCCAAACTTTATTTTTTACATTTATACCACCTAAAATTTCCAAATCACATCAAAAATATAACTATTTAAACTTTTAAAAAGTGCAATACACATTTTCATGCAAATGTAAAGTGCCACATATGTGTAAAGTTTGGGTGTTAGATATGTAAATACATAAGAATTATGTGGTATGCATGTAAATCTTCCATTTTTTTACATATCTTACATATTAAAGAAGATTTTGTTAACTTTATTGAAAATTAAATATATATGACCTAAGATATTAAAAAAAAAAATCAGAAATAATGAATTTCAATGTTTAAATATCTGCCATCTTATCCACAGGCGTTGAATTGCACTTTTTAAAAACTAAAATAGTGATATTTTTAATGTTACATGAAAATTTTAGGTGGTATAAATGTAAAAATTAAAGTTTTGGTGTTAGATTTGTAAATAGATAGAGGTGCTATGCTGTCAATACCTGAAAATCATATTATAATTTACATACAATAAAGATAACAACAACAACAACAACAACAAAGCCTTAATCCCACTAAGTGGGGTCGGCTACATGAATCCTTTTTCTCCATTGAGTCCTATTTAGTGTCAAATTTTCGTTTAATTCTAATAAATTAAGATCATTTTTTATGCAATAAGCCCAAGTTTTCCTAGGTCTACCTCTGCCTTTCTTAACATAAGTTGTACTTAAAACATCTATTCTCCTAATCGGATCATCAGGTGGTCGACGTTTAATGTGACTAAACCATCTAAGGCGACTCACTCTAATTTTATCCGTCACTGGTGAGACACCAACCCTATTACGGATATATTCATTTTGCATTTTGTCTCTAAGTGTAAAGCCACTCATCCACCTAATCATTCTCATCTCGGCAGCACTTAACTTAACATTATGTTTCTCATTTAAAGGCCAACATTCAGCACCATAGAGCATTGAAGGTCTCACCACCATCTTATAAAATTTTCCTTTCAGTCTAAGCGGTACTTTTCTATCACACAATAGGCCAGACGCATTCCTCCACTTCAACCAACCAATCTGAATTCTACCATTAACATCCCCATTTATAGCACCATCGCTTTGAACAATAGACCCGAGATATCTAAATCGTTCACACCTTCTAATAATTTGATCACCCAAAGTTACACTTCTGTTACTAGACCTACTACTACTAAAATTACATTCCATGTATTCAATTTTAGTTCTACTCAAACGAAAACCTTTAGACTCTAATGTAGACCTTCATAATTCAAGTTTTTCCTGGACTTTTTCTCTTGTCTTATCCACAAGGAGGATATCATCAGCAAAAAGCATACACCAAGGTACATCCTCTTGTAAATGCCCAGTAAGACCATCCATAAGTAAAGAAAAAAAGATATGGGCTTAAAGCCGACCCTTGATGTAAACCAACAAAAATAGTAAAATATTTGGTCAATCCTCTTTCAGTTCGAACACATGTAACAGTTCTAGCATACATATCTTTAATGACTTGAATATAAGTCATATAAACACATTTCTTCTCAATGACTCTCCAAAGAACACTCTAGGAACATTATCGTAAGCTTTTTCTAAATCAATAAAAATCAAATGTGGATCCTCCTTATTATCTCTGTACTTCTCCATCAAACCTTTCAATAAATGTATAGCTTCCATGGTAGACCTGCCCGGCATAAATCCAAATTGATTATGAGAAACCTTTGTAATACGTCTTAACCTATGTTCAATTACCCTCTCCCATAATTTTAAAGTATGACACATCAATTTAATTCCTCTATAATTTGCACTCTTATGCATCTCCTTTGTTCTTAAAAATGGGGACCAAAATGCTCTTTCTTCACTCCTCACGCATCTTTTTAGTTTTTAAAATAATATTAAAAAGTTTAGTAAGCCAGGAAATCCCCAAATCACCTAAACATTTGCACACTTCAATTGGGATATCATCAGGTCCTACAGACTTTCCCCCATTGGGTTTCTTTAAAGCCTCGTCAACTTCTTTTTTACTAATGCAACGGTAAAAATGAAAAATTTTGTTATTATTAACGATATTAAGATCACTAAGGTCGATCGTACTTTCAGCATCTTTATTAAAAAGTTTAACAAAATAACTCACCCACCTATGTTGAATATCTTTTTCTAAGAAAAGCACTTTTTTTCATCTTTAATACATTTTACTTGAGTTAAATCTTTACTTTTCTTTTCTCTTTGTTTGTCTAGTTTATACATATATTTTTCACTGTCCTTACTATCTAACATGTTATAAATATCACTAAAAGCAGAATTTTTAGAGTCACAGATTATTCTTTTAGACTCCATGCGGGCCGTTTTATATTTTTCCCAATTCTTTACGTTTTTACATTTAAACCAAGTTTTATAACATAACTTCTTATATTTTATCTTTTCTTGCACATGTTTATTCAACCACAACTATTTTTATTTATAGAAATTTTTTCTTTTGATTCTCCAAGTACATCTTTAGCCACTTGTTTAATAGTATTAGTTAATTTTTCCCACATAGCATTCGCGTCTTCATGGACATCCCAAATATTTAAATCTTGAATTTTACTTATAAGAATAATTTTATTTGTGTCTTTTAAGTGCCCTCATCTTATTCTACGGTGTTGAATCATAGTATTCTTTATTTTACAACTCTTCATCTTAAAATCTAGAACTAATAATCGATGTTGGGTACTTAATTTCTCACTTGGAACGACCTTACAATCCTTACAATCTCGACGATCTCTTCTTCTCATAAGAAAATAATCAATTTGTGTTTTATTAGATCCATTCTTATAAGTAATAAGATGCTTATCTCTTTTCTTGAATAAAATATTAGTAATAATCATATCATACGCTAAAGCAAAATCTAAAATGACTCTAACTTCTTCATTAATCGCTCCATAACCGTAGCCACCATGAATATTTCTGAAATCTTCTTCCACTCTACCGACATGCCCATTTAAATCTCCTTCAATAAAAATTTTTTCTTTAAGGGGTATCAAGTGTATTAAGTCTTTTAAATCATTCCAGAATTTATCTTTAGAGCCTATATCTAAACCAACTTTAGGAGCATAAATACTTATAATATTAAAAATCTTAGTAACAATAATAATCTTAAGTGCTATAATTATATCTCCAACTCTATTAATTTTAACAATATTATCTTTCAAACTCTTATCTATAATAACACGTACATCATTTCTAGTACAACTTTTACCAGAATACCATAGTTTAAAACCTAAGTAATCAATCTCCTTAGCTTTTTTCTCCAACTCATTTAGTTTCTTAAATACATAAGATATTTATCTTTCTATGGATCATAATATAAATCAATTCCATTAATTTACCATTGAGAGTACCTATATTCCAAGATTCTATCCTAATACTAGTATCATGGACTAACTTCTTTACTTGCATCCTTCCGTAATGTGGGAACCCTTGCTTACTTGACACTACACCCAAGCGCTGGTGTAGCGGCCCTTGCACACTTTCTACTGTACTCAGGCCATACAGCGCGTCGTCTCCAGGGACGCCCTAGCACTTACACAATGATCAAAAGAATTCATGTCATGATTTTTTTCGACAAGTTTTACGCTGGCTGTCGACTACCTAACGCAACCTTCCACTTTTCACATCCGGACTTGGGACCGACAACCCTCCTTTTTAATTTTTATTTAAATTATTTTAACTTTTACAGATTATCTTGTAATATGAGTATTCAGGCGACTCTTATGAAGTGTTTTAATCAGATTTTCATTTTTTTTCTTCAAAAAAAAAGCAACTAATTTTAAATATAATGTATTGGAAGGTTTGCATATATATCTCGTAATTTATTTGCTAGTCGTTTAACTCATATCACTTTATTGAAAACTTATATATGTATTATAGTTATAAATATCTAACATTTAAAATTTAATATTTATATTTATCATACTTTGTTATCATGAACTTATGCATGAAATATGTATTTTTTTCAAAAAAATTATAACAGTAATAATTTTGATGTAATTTTGAATATTTAAGGCATATAAATATAAATATAAAAAGTGGTTATTAAACTTATAAATACATAAAAATTGATTAACTCCAACTACATCGGAGTTGGGTGTTGTATGAGCTATGAGATATGTTGGTCGTATTGGTGAGCTGCAACAACAATCACATGCCATTGAAGTAAGACTTGGGAGTTGCTTGTGTTGTGAGCCACGTAGGTAGTAGACTCGTAGTTAGTCGAGTAGATCATAGTGGAGAGTTGTGGTAGCGTCTGCAGGCCACTGAAGCCAGAGTTAGGAACTGCATGAGTTGTAGACAGTCATAGTGGTGAGCCACAATAATATTTGTAGGCCACAAAAATTGGAGTTTGGAGCTGCCTGAACTTTGAGCCACTTGGTTGGAGTAAGTATGCTTCTGTTGTTGGTGGTATTGCCCGAGTTGACCATGGCAAATGCCTTTTTTACTTCTCTCCTTATTTTGCGGTTAATCCGTTGGAGGCCAAAGTCAGGGCCACTTTTTTGGCAGTTCTTATTGCTAAATGAGCTAATTGGCCCTTAATTCATATTGTGACTGCCTCCTGTATTCTGGTGGATATTTTAAATAATAATAGAGTTGTATAAGTGTTCATAGGCCACATATGTTGGAGTTTGGAGTGCATGAGTGGTGGACTACGTAGGTCGTAGTGATGAGCTACAAAGAGAGAACTTCAGAAGTCTGGAGAAAGTCGTTATATTATGATTATGACAGTTGTAAGCAGTTATTACAGGGAGTTATCAATGGATCCTTGATATAGTGTTATTCATGATCCCGTATTGAGAGCATATAGTTCTAACATATGTAAGATGTGTTATTACATCGTATTTTGGGTGCATCGTCACATCATCTTGGGGGCGTGTCATTGCACCTTATGTATGGTGTGTTGTTACATCATCTTTGGGGTACATTGTTATACCGAATTCTTGGTGCATCGTTATACCGTATCTGGGGTATGCATTACATTATCTTTGGGTTGTAATTTTACACTATCTTTGGGGTATATTATTACATCATCTTCAGGGTGTGTAGTTGAACGGTGCTGATGTTGATGAACTACTACGTAGGGTGCCTCATTATTTCGTCACATTAGTCTTCACTCCACACGAAGCTTCGTTACTTCGTAATGTATTTTTTTATTCAACATGGTGCTTCGTTACTCTGCAACATATGTCATGACTCTGTGTGGTGTTTTGTTATAGTGTAACGTACCTCATGACTCGCAAAAGGCTACTTTGCAATGAGTGGAGGGCAACCTAAGGTGTTCGATTACTGCAGAAGCAAGAAGCGTTCACTGGGTCTTCGATCGAAAACAACGATGAAATTCAGCTCCTTCTCGAACTAATTATAGGTGAAGCACTTCCTCCTCTTATCCTTCAGGTCCAGATCCCTTTTTCTATGATGGGGTAGGGCTATATTTAGAGAGTATGAGAGAGGCATCTCTGCAAGTAAGGAAGAAATCTGAACCACTCATTGGACAACCTGTAGAGATATCTTCAATCCAACTACATTAAGTAGACATTTAAGCACCTTCACCATATCAGAAGTGAGTGGTTTTGGACTCGTTGGATTCATCTCACCGAGTCGCCAAATTTGATTGTAAGCTTACCAGATTTAAAATTGATTCAATCATACAATTAGCCTCTCAAAATATCAAAAGTAGTTTAATGACTTTACCTGAGCTTGGTTTGACTAAGATTAAACAAATTTTGTTGTCATTTTTTCTATATAGTTGGGACGGTTTGTTTGACTATAAGTTTGCTAAAATCAGAATTCTTGATTATTTTAAATTTGACTGAATATTTCTTGCTCTACAAGTGCTCTAGATTCGTGTTAATTGTTTTGATATTCGTGCCAAATGACAAAATTTATTAATGATGTATCAATAATTATTGATTTATTTCTTATAATTATTAGTTTAAGTTTCTTAATTTTATTCAATAATTGCAAATAAAATTTTGAATATCAAAATTAATCAGGCAAGTAATGTCAAGGTTTTGATCATGTTGTGGCATGCATACATGCATATGCCATGAAAGCATACATTCATATTTTAATGCATTATAAAGCAATGCATGTGTTCTTTATGATTATTATATCTCTAAATATGATTTGCATGCATATCATATGAAAATACAAACACCTTAAAGAAGTTGTGATCTTATATATATGCATCCATTTTCATTCTTGGAAGCAATCTTATTTATTTAATGAGTTGTGAGATTAATATATTTGCACAAGAAAATTTAACTTAGTGCTTAATCGCAAAACCACTAGAGATATTGGAGTTAACTAAAAATGGTAAGAATTATTCTCATTTTTATTTTAAATGATTGAAATCTAAATGCGATGCTTTTACTGGTGATACCACATTCATAACGCTATATTTAATTTCTTTTTGTAACGATATATTTAATTATTTGCGACAAAAATATAGATTTGTTTGCTAAAATTGCCGATTAAAACAAAATAGCACTTATTTTATAAAATCAATTTTCTACTTATTATATAAATGACAATCAATTGTCTACTATCTCATCATTTAGTTATGTTATCTCATCATTTAGTTATTAATTTTCTTAAAACAAAGGGCATAACTGAAAACCGGCTCGTAGATCAATTCAGACTCATGCGCTAAGCTCGATGAACTAACTACTTAGGCTCAAGCTATCTCAGTCTTAACGTGTTAGCTTTTGAGTCAGCTCATTTCAAATTCATTAGCTTGTAATAGACTTTTCAATTTGAGGGTGACTTGAATTCATTTAAATTCTTTTACACCCTTAGTATTAACTTTTTATGTGGCTTTCTCTAGAATTGTGTGTTTATGTTCATACTTTTAATTAACAATCTAATTTGCAAGAGATTTACAAAAATTGATTCCAATATAGAATTTATTTTAGCATGAGGACATTGCTTGTTCATCAGGATGACTACTATAACCAAGTTTTTCAGTCACACATTATTTCTTATTTAACTTCTTCCAAATTATACACAAAAAAAGTTTTAAGTCATCTATCCAAGCTAGTTATATCTCATATTTTTTGTTTCGAGCCGAAGATTTTGATTAAATTAATTTCTTACTTTTGACATCTACAAGGCGAAGAGAAAGGCATACATCTACAAGGCGAATACGAAGAAGAATGGCACGCACTATCGCTGCATATGGGGAAAGGTCACTCGACCCCACGACAACCTCCACCTGCACAGACAGAGAACTTGGGGCCTAGGCACCAGCCCTGTGGCGGTTAGGCGCTAGAACTGCCAGGGGAAATTCTTATAGTTTTTTTCACTTGATTCAGGGAGTTATGCTAGACATATATTGGCGTATTTGGTAAAGAATAGGAGAGGAGAAGAAGGCTAAGTGCTGTAGAAATCCTAAAGGAAATCCTTAGAAGTTCTTAGGGTAGTAATTTGTATTTTCTTTGGTTATTGTATTGAGATATTGGTGAGGATTGTGAGTTGTATAGGAGAAGAGATACTCAGCATTGCAACAAAGACAGGGAGATCCTTTGAGGAGACATTTACAACATTCTGTAAAGGAAATAAATGTAAGTATTGTGCATATTTTGTATTGTACTTTTCTATAATCACAATTCTAGTGGATTTTCTTTATTTGAAAAATATTTTGTGGTGTTTCTTCCATGCATTGTGAGTAGATTGTCTTGCCTTTCTCTTGTGATGAATAAGTAGGTTGTGTAGGAATAATAGAATGCTTTTAGAATTAGTTTCTTTTTTTTTTAAGTGATGAATATTCTTCCATTCTTAATTTACTTTTCATTCTGGTCAAGTGATTAGTTAAAATATGTTGTGATCCATAATGACTCGATATAGCTATGGAGGAACGAGTAGAGTATTCACGTTGGTGGGTGAAGGAAAAGTTGTCCACGGGGCAATGCAAATAGACAGGGAAATAATCTTTGAGGGGTTCAAATTGAGTTTTAAGGAATTAAAACCAATTTAACCAAACTTCTTTATGCACTCGAGAGTAGGTAAAGCAGATAATTGCTCCTATTTGTCACTACCCACATTTGCATTTCAAAGTATTTTATTCCTGCATACCACTTAGATTATTGCAATAGAGGGTAGCTTTATAACTTGATTTTCACCAATTTTATTATATTTACTAGAATTTTTATAGGAGCAACCCAGTAAGGTTAGTGGAAATTCGGTACCACTAATTGTCATAACAAAAAATAACTTTATTTCTAGGCTAAGAAATAATACCTAATAAGCTATAAATTTTCTTAAGTTTAACTACCTCACTCCTTGTAGAATGGATATTCTGGGCTCAAAAATCCGATATTACTTATACAACATTTATAATTGCGTGAAACCCCTGTGTGCAAGTGAATCTGAACCAGGAGGGTATCAAACTAATAGAATTAAAATGATAAAATAATGCATTAGCTAAAATGATATTATCAGCAATATCATGACTTTGGATAAAAATAACTTTGACAGGATGATATAACATTTTGATATAAATAACAAATCAATATATTACATTTATCATATAACTATAATATTTTACAATCATTTATGCTTGGGATAAAATTACATTACTCATACCATGCGTCGCTTTCCCAAACTTTTCAACATGAGAAATTACTAATATTTTACCCACTTAATTCCTATGTAAATCTTTTACAACAAAACCAAAAATTTACATACATACCACCTAATTAATACCTATGTAAACATTTTACATCACATACAAAACAGCATAAATAATGTGGTGCGTAAACACATACTTAAACTCAGTAGCATGTTAATCGCACATTATTTACCTAAGACTTCCCCCTAAGAATTTCATAATCGCATAATAATTTAAAATAAATACTTCAAACAATTGTAATTTCCAGTCATTAAATAAATTAATTTGAACATCTCAATATCTAAAAGGCACTGAAAGTCTCTAAATTAAAATTTGCAAATAAAACCAATATCTGCATAACTGACAAGCATCAAGTAACACGAGACCAACTTGACCCATAACATAATAATAATAAGAGATTTGAGGGGGTTTAAGCACACACTGCGCAACAAATTTTAAAGCAAAGAAGAGTTTCTGCAATTTTAATATAAAGCAAAATCTGAAGGCCTCCCCAGCTTCAACCGCAACAGGTGGAGATTTTGTACCTGAAGGGCAAGGGCAAAATTAAAAAAGGTATTTAGAAAAAGCACAACTGCCCATATTTGCAATAAACTTAGAAACCTCGCCAAAAAATAAAAAAGACATAAAAATCATTTTTTGACGAATAATAAAAAAAAGAATAGAGAATAATAAACAGCAAATGCATATCTATTATTTGAGTTCTTCGTCAGTGTCATGTGACTATTGAGGTCTTCTCTTCTATTATAATACATGAGAATCATCCTACTATGGACCACCAAATTCCTATGTATTTCATGGTCTACATTAATATCACTCCAATCTTTCATATCACATCAAAAATACCAACATTTTAACTTGTAAAAAAATTAAATACAGCTTTTCATGCATGGTTAAGTATGTAAAAAATTGAAGTTTAGTTCTAAGATAATGTAAATACACAGGAATTGAGTAGCATGCATGTAAATCTTCCTTGTATTATTCATCTTCTGTATGACATTTAAAGAAAGAAGGCAGCATCCAATAAATCTGAGGCTATTAAATCTGTATGTCAAAGAGTATTAAACCTAAAACACCCAGAATTCTAAAATTCTAAATGCAGCATGGGAAACCAAAGTACCAGCATGAAACAGTATAAAGCTAGAAAGGATATTACAAACATACCACTCAAATTTTATCTATTTACACAGCCAACACCTAAATTTTAATTTTCATATATATGCCACCTTACCTATGCATGAAAGGGGGTGTTTCATTTTTATAAAAGTTAAGATAACGGTATTTTTTTATGAGATAAGAAAGATTTGGGTGGTATAAATGCAAAAAAAAAAAGTAAAATTTAGGTCTTACATCTGTAGCTACATAATAAGTGGGTGGCATGTATGTAAATGCCGCAATACTAAATGTTGTCTATCTATTGAGCAAAACGCATGTCTGTCTTCCGCTGTGTTATTGGTAGTGGCATTATTTGTTAACTAGGTTAGGGATTTTATTTTTTATCGAGATCACCGCACCTAAAATATTTAATTCCAAGAAGAAAATTCGAACCTAGCATTTTAGGAGAATAAATTGATTATTTCTAAGCATGTGTTGAAAAGAAGCATGCAAATAGTCCTATATTATATAACCTTCTTTATCTTAGAATGTCTGGAAATTCTCCGAGTAGGTAGGTACTGCAATCATATAGCCCACGAAAGCACCCATTGTTGTACCTCATACAAGACTATGATATAGTCCTTAATGTCATTTATCAGGAATCATAGCACAATACGACTGTAAATATGAAATTTTACGTGTGAGATATGTAAAAACACATGAATTGTGTGTGAGGTATGTAAATTTCCCATAAATCTAGTACCAAGAAGACATATCTTTATCACTTCAACATGTAAACATTATTAACCTTTGTATGGTCACTAATGAAGGAAACAACATAACCAAAACCCCAATGAGTTGACTCGATTTGATTTCCTGATGCCAACATGTATCAAGTCAAAAGACACAAGACTACGTGAAAAGAATGATGAGGGAAAGAAAATACAGTGATGCTGATCCTATTCAAAAGCTTTAATTCAAAATTTAAAATAGAGAATGATACATGTGTGAAGCTTTGAAGATTTTGAGGTGGATGGTGAACTAAATTATTGTGATAATGATAAAAAAAAATAAAGGAGGAAGTCAAGGCAGGGGACATAACATCATTGAGGCAATAATCACCGCCATTTTAACTTCAAAAAGGTGAAATACACCTTTTTCATGCATAGGTAAGGTAGCATATATGTAAAAATTGAAGTTTAGGTGTTATACATGTAAATGCAGAGGCATTAAGTGATACGTATGTAAGTATTCCTAATAATTATATAATCACTAGAGTTTTGCTCACATGCCGGTTTTTTTTTATGTTGATTGCCTCTAAAAATGACACTAATGCTGCAGCTTGTATTCCTTTTTCTACTTTGGCTAGTTCAGAGGGTCTCCTTATTAACATTCTGGACACATCCATAGTGCTGCTAATTGGAATGTTGCATGATCACTCAAGCTTAAAAATCTGTTTATAATGTTAACCCAACTTAAAAAACGGTTTATAATGTTAATCCAACTTAAAAAAACCACTTATAATGCTAGCATGGATACTAAAGCTCATGGCCTTCTATCATTAACTTTATATCTTATTGCTTTTAGTCCTCATATCTGATGTGCTTAAACTCTTGTACAGTCGTTGTGATTCCTTCGAAGATGCATCCTTACTGCTAGAGCAACTTCGGTTGTTTGACAGCTTCGTTTATGGGGTTGCACTTGGGCTTTTGGTGGGCTGTAGAGATGCTTGGCTTCGAGCTCGTTCTCTATTTGATGAAATAAGCTCTATGGATAACCTTATATCATCTGCCTTCTACAATGCTCTTACTGATATGCTTTGCATTACGGACAGGTACGTGCTCTCATAGAATTTTTTCAGATTATTATATTTTCCTTGAGAGTTTTTTTTTTTATTACTTAGAAATCAATTCGGTTTGTTTTATGGGTGCTATGAAGATTGTTCTTTAGAGGTCAATATCGACAAGAGAGATGGGGGATGCTTTTTCTTTTGATTAATCTTTGTTTGTTGAATATCCTGCCAACTGTGATATGTTTTTGTTGGGGGTTGTTTTTCCATATTTACCTTCTTTCTTATTAACTTGTAAAATATATCATATCAAATATTGTTTTCTTTTTGGTATTTATCCCATGAAATTTCTTTTAATCCTTTACCCCTGTTGGGATTTCAAAAATCTAAAACTAATATATTATGATTTGATGTTCAATTGTACTATGATAGGCCAATCAGAGACCCAACTAACATAAAAAAAAAGACAAATCTGGCATGGAATCCGATATATCACATTGGGCTCATGAGCCAACAATATCTATAATTGTTGCGGTCAACTCAGTAGTCTTCATTGCATCAGGTCCGACATTATAACAACGTTGTCTTCATTCCAACAACTGTCTACATGTACCATTTCCAATGATTCAGTCATCTCAAAAATTCCAAAAACACCATCCTGGCTTCGACTTTGATGACTTTTTTTGGCAACGTTGTACTGATCTCCTCTTCATTTGTTTAGAAGGGACAGGCTTTTGTGCTATTATTTTAGGCGGTGAATGTTCAACAAAACATGGCTCACTGTTTTTCTCTACATAAAAGAAAACTTGTTCCTTCTTCTCTACTTAACTGATTATACGTCTAATATTGAAAAAGTTTAAGATGATTGAGATTAATCCCCACTCTATTTGATCTCTGGCAAGTAACAACCATATAACAAAAAATTGAAGATTAGCTGTTAGATACATAAATACAAAGGAATTGAGTGGATCCAGCTACTTGAATCAAGTCACATATACTACAACAATAACAAGCCTTTATCCCACTAAGTGGATCCAGCTACTTGAATCCTTTTTCTCCATTATGCCCTGTTGAGTCTCAAATTTTCATTTAATTTTAATAAATTAAGATCATTTTTATACCATATTCCTGGGTCTTTTTAGGCCTACCTCTGTCTTTCTTAACATAAGTTAAATCTTAAACATCTACTCTCCTAATCGGGTAATTGGATGAACGACGTTTAATGTGGCCAAACGATCTAAAACGACTCCCTCTAATCTTGTCTGCCACTGAAGCTACATCAACCCTTTCACAAATATATATGTTTCGTATTTTGTCTTTAAGTGTAAAGTCACTCATCCACCTATGGCTTCTCATCTCCGCGAAACTTAACTTAGATTTATGCTTATCTTTCATGGACCACTATTCTGCAACTTAAAGCATTACAGGTCTCTAAGCAATATTTTTCTATTATACAATAGACCTAATGCATTCCTTCACTTCAACCATCCAACTTGAATTCTAATAATAGCATCCTCATCTATATCACCATTACTTTAAACCATAAATCCGAAATATCTCAAACGTCCACTCTTTTAATGACTTAATCATCCATTATTACAACTCTATCGCTAAATATACTACTGTTAAAAATTACAATTTATGTGTTCAATTTTAGACCTACTCAAACGCATGTCTTTAAACTCAAAGTATAACTCCATAATTCAAGTTTGGCAGTTGCGATCTTACCATTTTAAATTTCCAGTAAGAGCATCTATAACCAAGGCAAAAAAGAAATTAGCTTAAAGTTGATCCCTGATGTAATCCAACTGAAATAGGAAAATACATGGTTAATCACCCTTCTATTCGAACAAGTAACAGCTCCAGTATACATATCTTTAATGACTTGATTATAAGTTATTTCAACACCTTTCTTTTCTAAAACTCTCCAAAAAAATTTCCTTTGGAACCTTCTCATAAACTTGTTCTAAATCAATAAAAATTATATGTAAATCCTCCTTACTCTCTTCATCAAACCTATAGCTTCCATAGTAGACTTGTTCGTCATAAATCCAAAGTGATTTATAAAGAACTTCCTTTGGAACCTTATCATAAGCTTATTCAAAACCAATAAAAATTATATGTAGATCCTCCATACGCTCCTCATGAAACCTATAGCTTCCATAGTAGGCTTGCCCTTTTAATGATTTAATCGCCCATTTTTAAAACTTTGTCGCTAGATATACTACTACTAAAATTACATTCTATGTATTCAATTTTAGATCTAGTCAGACAAAAGTCTTTCCACTCTAAAAAATACCTCCAAAACTCAAATTTAGTAGCTGTGATCTTATCATTATAAATGTCCAATAAGAGCATCCATAACAAAAGCAATCAATCCCTAATTTAATCCACTTGTAATTAAAAAAAAACAAAAATAATTGGTTAATCCTCCTCCTATTCGAACACAAGTAACTGCTCTAGTATGCATACATTAATGGCATCAATATAAATCATAACAATACTTTTTTTTTTTCTAGGACCCTCCAAATAACTTCGTTTGGAGCCCTATCATAAGCTTGTTCTATATCAATAAAAATTATATGAAGATCTTTCTTACTCTCTCCAAAAAGATTATGAGAAATATTTGCACCCCGTCTTGACATGCGTTTAATTACTCTCTCATAATTTTAATGTATGAAGCATTCCATTATTCTTCAAAATGAAGACCAAAATAAAATTCCTTCAATTGTCATCTTTTTAAGTTTAAAAATAATATTAAAAATTTTAGTAAGCCAAGAAATTCAGATATCTCCTAAATATTTGCACAATTTTATTGGGATACCATCAAGTCCTATTGATTTTTCACTCTTGAGTTTCTTTAAAGCCATCTCAACTTCTTTCGTGATGATAAAAGTAGATATATATATATATTAAACGATATTAAGATTGTATCTTCAAAAAAATCATTAAATAATTCATTAAAGTTGATTGTATTTTCAAAAAATTCATTAAAAATTTATCAAAATATTTCATATTTATGTTGAATATCTTCACCTAAGAAAAGTTTTTTTTAATGAAAATATATATTTTTCATCTTTAATACACTTTACTTGAATAAAACTTTACTTCTTTTCTTTGTGCATCTGTCGTCTTCTTTAGTATCTAATATATTACAAATATCACTAAAAATATAATTTTTAGCATCACAAATAGGTCCCTTAGACTCCCTACGGGCCACCTTATATCAAATCAAATGAGATTGGAAAATTCTTGAAACTTTTTTTTTTTTTATTTAATAGCTTAATGATTTCGAAAATGAGTACTGATCTAAGAATACATACTATTTTACAAATTCACTTAATAGCAATAGTCAACGAAGGGAATAATTAGTATTTATGCATCTAGGAGAAGCCAATAAGATGTTCCAAGAGAGAGTAATTGAGGGATATATGTGAAGATGTATTAATAATAATGGATGATATTGTATTACTTTAAGTTGTTGATCTCACTTGATGTACCATCTAAGAAAACTGTATTTTTCTCTCTGTGAAGATGAGTATGCCCTTGACGAGACCAAGTTAGTATTAGAACTACCATGAAATGATCATAAGAATTGGTTAACTTCGATATGCCACAAAACAATGGCCTAAAAATTACATAATCTACAACTATAGAATGCAATTTATAAAAGAATTAATGGCTTGGAATTTTGTGTGTTTAGAACATGCTTATAAGTTATAATTAACCAAACTATATTTCTAGTGTAAAGAGGACATCAGCCAAAGGAAGTTCAATTCTTCAAATCACTACAAGTCAAATGATAAGCCGCTTAGCCAGGAATATATTTTTTAAATAAGATGTGTATTATGAAAAACATATATAGCCGATGGTTTTACTTTGGGATATTCAAGAAAATATCACTACAATGTTCCTTAAAGACGATACTAACAGCTAGGTTTTAAAACATAATATCAAAAATGTGTATTAGGATGTGCTAAAAAACATTGACAATTTAGTGAAAGCAAAATATAGGCTGGGAGTTTTTGTTGTTTTCTTTGATATTTGAGTGATTAGTATAAATGAAGATAGTTTGGTGTCAGTTTTAGAAATAGATAAAATTATAAAGTTATGTATATGATTGCTCCTTTTACTGTTTATTAACTTAATCGAAGATATATAAAGTAAACCTAATACAAAACTAACTGGTAAATTACAATCCAAAATGCGCTTGTACAACTCATCCTTTTCTATAAGAGGATCTGCAGGTTTATTGCATAAAACTCAACATGAGATTAACGAATGCATAGGGTTTTCATGTTCATGTTGCTACTAAGCATAGGCAAACTTGCTCTAATCAACAGAGATGGTTTAAAAATTTTATAGGAAACTTAGAAGGATTCCTCTAGAATTAACATTGACTGATATATATATTTCAATGAAGATAATTGGAAAAAATAAATATATTGCATCCAGCACTCTATGGAGTAGAGAATGGTTCCAAATAAAAACATATATATTTGTTGTGCCATTGTTGCAAAATAAATCTTACTATAGAATTTATAGACACAAAAAAAAAAATTGTATTATGCGTCTTGATGGAAAATTATACATTACTTCATTTATATGAACTTAATCACCAATCAATTACTAATTGCTTTATAATATCATCTATGTAACTGCAAACAAACTCAAAAGTCATGTTGATCACCTTCTACATGCTAACTCTGGGATCAAGATTCAAAACCCAGCCATTAGCCATAACAAGCATTCACATATTTTTTGTGCCGCTTTTGCGTAAATCATTTTTTATTAGAACGATAAACAAAGAATAGTTTTCTGATTACAAAATCAACCCTGGTGACAATCAAAAATGCACCTACAGCATAATAACTAGTTGCATCTAACCTAATAAAGTAGACTGAACAAACGTCGAGGATAATAAAATAGACTCACCTCATATGTTGCTTGGATACATGAAAACCCTGACTTTGCGGCCCTGAATTACAAGATTGAAATAATATAAATATATCAGCTAAATAAGTAGAATTAATAAAGCAAACACCCAATTTCAAGTTCAATCAAATTTAAATCACAAGAACGTCTACGAAGCTAATTACCAGTAAGAGAAAGGTTTGGTAGCTACAATCTTACCATTGATTGGGGTGGCAAATTGGTTTTGAACTTAGCCCTGACGACGCCACTGTTGCCGTGGGGTCGAGTGACCTTTCCCCATATGCAGCGATAGTGCGTACCATTCTTCTTCGTCTTCGCCTTGTAGATGTACGCCATTCTCTTACCCGCATACCATCCAACCTCCTCTTTCGTGTTCACGCCCTCGATCTGCACCAGAGACGTATTCTCATACTGATTCGACTTCGACCTGCAATAAACGAAACACCATCAAAACCAGATAGAAAAAATGACCGCGGATACTCAGAAACCAAAGTTTTTAGAACGGAATATATAACGCTTGCCTCTTATATCCAAGTATGGTGCCGCGAACATATAGCCTGAAAGATAAATGATAGCATAGAACGTGGGAAAGACAAGTTAATGGATCAATAGGAGAAACAATAGTAGAGTGACTGCATTTTGGTACCTGACGCGCTCGCCTTGCCTACCCTTCACCATCTTTTCTGAGCGACAGAGTATATATTGTTAATACATTAGTTGTAATATATGTACCACCAATATATTAAACTACTTTATGTAAATACATTAGTTGTAATATATGTACCAATAATATATGTGATGTATATATTGTTCAAGATATGTAAATACATAAGAAATATGTTGCCAAAATTATCTGAAATTTGAAGCCATCATAATAAGCAAGATGGAGATAGTCCAAGACAGCAGGCATTTATATACATACCACCGAATTCCCTTCAGTATAATGCGAGGCGAGGCGAAAAATACCTAACGGGACTGGGAATCGAAGCTGCGAGGCGAGGCGACGATCGGAGGAGATGGAGAGGAGATCGAGCGGAGGAGATGGAGCTGCGAGGCGAGGCGACGATCTCCAGTAGACGCGAAGGAGATGCGTTCGAACGGAGGAGATCGACCTGCGAGGCGTTCGGCGACGACCTCAGTAGACGCGAAGCCGGAGGTGCGAGGCGAGGGCGAGGGATGACGAGCGGACGAGGGCTCCGATGGATTTTTTGACCTAACGCAGAGCTTTATGAAAACGCCGCCGCTACTATCAAGTACCCCAAATGAGCCCTAAATTCGACCTCAACAACTTATCCTTGGTGATAAGTGATAACAACATATAAGTTCTTCATTTTTTAAACATAATTTTGTTTTGCCGTTAGATATATATATATATATATATATATATATATATATATATATATGTATGTATATGTATATATGATGCTCCTTCAATAAATTTCATCGACTCATATAAATCTCGAGAAATAACATAAATCTCAAATAAATTTTTTAGCAAAAATAATAAACTTCAATTAAAATCAACCAAAACTCTGATAGACAAATTGACTGCCCCGACAGAACGAACATAATAACACTAAATATGATCCAATCTGAGTCAACTCAAACATAAATTGTACAATTAAATCAATTTTTATAATTTTTGGTGCTCAATTAGAATGTCTTAACAAATTTGAAGTCTAACAAAGTTATAGTCAAATAGAGTGTGTCTCGATGAGACAAATCTAGCAAGTCCGATGTCACTCAATTTCAACATCTTTGTGACATTTGAATGTACACGAAACATCGTCCGATCAAGTGGGTCTCTATGGGTTGTCTGATTAAGTGGTTTGAATCTTTACTTATTTGTTATAGCGCTTCTTACGTAGAGTTATCAAAATTACTCGTTATTCGCGAGCAGCTCGTGTTCGGTTTGTTCGCTAAGCTAACGAGCCGAACGAACAAATAAGCTGCCCCAAACGAACTCGTAAATACAAAAGTTTCTTACATACTCAAAAGAAATAAATGGAGCGATACAACATTTTGACTTTCGGGCTCAGATAAGCACCCAGATAGGCAATAAAGACTTGTATACGTCAGAAGATATGATGCATTAAATATTGTATGAAGAGAAAAACCAAGCAGCAAATACAACTAGTTGCTTGTGCCATGGCCAGATGAACACACTTGTGTTAGGAAGAAGGGAATAACAAGCAAGAGAAAAATTGGAGTAATGAATCTAAAGATCAAAGCATGGCTCAGGGTAGAATTCTTGAGAAAATGTTGAAGCAATTCGATGGAGTTGAAGTCCTGGGTATTGAAGATGGTATTGAGAGGGTCTTTGTTGATGTTTGAAAGGCAAATGAAAATGAAGGAATCGTACTCTATACCATTTAGATAGCTGGCAACAGAGAGGTTGGTGTCATTCGTTTTCTTCATTGTGACTCCATTGATCACTATAAAGGAACTAGAATCATAAATCACATCAGGGTAAAGACAAAATGCTCGTAAAAATTGATTACAGTGTTGATAGACTGCATCCCTAATTTAGAGACCAAAATGTCTTTCATGAAGCCGCCACGTTTTTTTATCAAATGTAAAAAACAAATAGCCCACATTATTTGCGATAAAGATGTTAAATGTTGTTTCAGGCCAAACAAAGAAGTTGAGGGCTTTTCCAAATCTTGCGAGAGCGAGTTCACATAAGAAAAGTTGAAACTACACTGTCAAAAGTAAAAAAATTAACTTAATCAAAATCTTCGGCTTTAAACAAAAAATATGAGATATAACTAGCTTGGATTGATGACTTACAACTTTTTTTGTGTATAATTTGGAAGAAGTTAAACAAGAAATCATGTGTGACTGAAAAACTTGGTTATAATAGTCATCCTGATGAACAAGCAGTGTCCTCATGCTAAAATAAATTCTATATTGGAATTTGTTTCTGTAAATCTCTTGAAAATTAGATTGTTAATTAAGAGTATGAACACACACACACAATTCTAGAGAAAGCCACATAAAAAGTTAATACTAAGGGTGCAAAAGAGTTTAAATGAATTTAAGTCACCCTCAAATTGAAAAGACTATTACAAGCTAATGAATTTGTTTGTTTGAATAGGTGCACTCTATGTCTATTTCCCTAATTGACACGTACATATGCCGCACGTAATATTCTTTCATCAGTTTAAGCTTGAGCTTAATTAATTAATAGAGTTTAATCTCAAATGCGAGGTTATTTCTACACGTTCCAAGTAGCTCGTTTATGACAAAATAAATAAAAATATTAATTTAATCAGTTAGTATTGGAATAGAATGGAAGATAATATGAGTAGTTAGGAGATAGATATTAAAAAATCACTCGGTACAAAATATTAAATATAATTTTTAAATATTTTTAATAATTTATAGATAAAATCTTAAATTTTAATATATTGGGACTGTATATATATTAACAGTAACTAAGACAATTAATAACTATGTGATGATAAAGTAGAACATTGATTATCATTTATATAAGAAATTGAAAATTAAAGTTATAAATATATCTGATATTTAATTTTCAGTTAGCATTATTTTACAGTTCAAGTCAGCATTTTATGGTACAAATAAAGCATAACATGAGTTATTATACACCAATAACTTTCAAGCATGAAAATTAAATTAAATATAGCATTGCAAAAATATTTCGTATCACGAGATTAAAAAATATTGCATTATGATTAAAATAAGTTAAAATGAAGATATTTTTAAAAAAATCTTACAATTTTTAGTTCACTCCAATATCTCTATTGATTTTGTCTTGTCTAAGAACTATTAAAAATTTCTCGTATGCAAATACTTTAATATCTCAACTCCTCAAACAAATAATATTGCTTAAATGACAGACAATACATTAATATATATAAGATGTTTTTTGTTCACATAATAAGAATGCAAGTCATATTATAAATATCATAATCACAAAGAATGCATGTATGCAAGGTTTTATATTAATGCAGCAAAAATTGCGTGTATGCTTTCATGGCATGGGTATGCAGTCCATGCATGTCGGGTGATCAGAACATTAAAATTACTTGCCAAATTAATTTTGTTATTCAAAATTTAATTAGCAATTGAATGATTTACACACATATCAAGCTAATTCTTACATGCATGTCACTTTATCAATTCATAATAACTAGTATTTCACAATTTAAAAGTTAAAATAATAATATTTTTTGCCATTCTTCTTCATCTCTCTTTTTTCTTATCTTTATACCACAAAAATAATGATATTTTCCGACGACAAAATTCTGTCGGTTTTATTGAAAAATATTGTTTTTTTTTACTGTTATTGTTGGTCTATCAACAACTTTAAGCTCTTAGGAAAAATATTTGACGGTATTTTCATAACCGACGGATATTTTCCAACGTTATGAAATTACTAATGCATAATTGAAAATTTAAATCGTTAGTTTTTGTACGTCGTCGCTAATAACGACAACTTACACTTCGGAAAAATGTTGAGCCGATTGGTTTTTTGACTTGGACAAACCGTCGAATATGTGTTGTTGATGCGTCGATTGTTTTAATCGACAGAAGAACAGTAGAAAAAAGGGTCGCGCCCGCCATTTTTCATATAACGAACTTAAGGCGTCGGTTCGATGTTGGTTGAACGTCAATGAGTAAGTCCATCGGCTAGCTGTCTTTTTTGTCTTTGAATATGTTAAATGTAGTCGCGAAATCAACTGCAAGCCGTCGGAAAACTGTAGCATTAGCAATAAAAACATATTCTCTCTTTCGTATTTACATTATCACACATGTTATCATAATATATAATATACTATTTCAAGCATCTAAAGAACTAGAATAGCAGTTCAACATTAACTTATCCGATAAAATAACAGAAAAGATAAAATGCATTTAATCTAAACTATATACTTCATAGAAAAAACATATATACAAATGTAAAACATAACCTTTAACAAAAGGAAAATACCCTCTAATCATCCTCCTTCATCTCCTTGTTCTCATCCTTAACATCCTTTGTCGTTTATTCCTCCTTCAATGTTGTCGTTGTCTTTTCACACTCCCTCATACTCTACCGGAAGGAATCTAAATCGGTCATAAGCTTGGCCTCCATGTCAGCTTCCAGCTCCAACCTAGGAAAATTCGAAGTACCAGACACACTCGTACAATCTGTTTCACGATTCGAAGTCGTTTTGAGAAATTCATAAACAAACAAGCCAATTTAAGCTTGTTTCACGCGTGATGTCGTGAGTGGGGTTCGTTGCTCCGATCGAAACTGTTTGACAGACAAAATACAAACCGACCTTCATCTAAGCGATAGCCATAGTCCAGCAACCATGAAACATACATCAATTAACTGAATATGGACCCCAACATTCAAAGGGATATGATTAGGCTCACATGCCAACATACGCCTATAGCATGTCTATAAGATGCTATAGGGATCATATGATATGACTGATTCCAGAAGAAGTAATGCACTGGTATTATTTGACATTAAAGATAAATATCATTGTAGTTTTATTAGGTATAGCCCATTCTCAAAGGACATTACTACCTGCCTAGACAACTAGGACCAAGTGAAATGACATATTACTAAGTGAAATCATATAGTAGGTGATATGATCCACATATGGATGATGGCGCATGTAATATGCAAAGGCATGACATGTTAGTGGAGTCACATGATATGTGACATGACTCACACAAGATGATATGATATGACAGACCAATGGTAACTCAAGATAATGTCATAGGATGCTAGGTGATATGACTCAATCCAAGTGAGAATCATATCCCTAAGTGTACAAACAATGCATATTAATCAAGTTCAGTGGCTAGATAGCATAACCTAAACTAAATAAACATTTTGATATACCCGGGGCATTGTAGATGGTACCTTAGTGAACGAGATGGCATAATTGTTTTTAATGAGAATCATGCAATGGATATGATTTATATGTTGGTCGTTATTTCAAGAATATGTAAGTGTCCCATATGAGCTTATAGAGGAGTAAGTTCACATGAACACTTTATGTATGAAGATACGAATGCACATGATGTTGCGTTAATGAGAATGCGAAAACATACAAATTGAAGTGTGTGTGGTATTGTACAGTATTGGGGCACAAATACCTGATATGAGCATGTGGGTACATATACTCACACCCGCACATTAAAATCCGAGTGATAGTGCAAATATGTTAAGACAAAAACATACAAAATGAATGTGACAATACAAAAATAAATGCAACATGCAACATTCAAATGAAATTGGCAGGTGACTGATAAAAATGCTCGTTTGGGCTGACCGGGGTGGTCGATATGTCAAACCAGTCAATAATGGCAGATTGTGTTGACGAGGGTGTTTGGCCGGTCAAACCAGCCCAAAATGCCTGATCGGGGTGGTCGACCAGTCAAAAGTAGCAACCGGTCAAACCGACCTAAAATGGCCTATCAGGGCGGCTAGAGTGGTTGATCAGTCAAAGGAAGTTAACTAATTAATAGAGTTGAGGGCGGTCGAACAAAACAATCAAAATAGACAAGAAGTGGCTAACTGGTCGATCAGGCTGAGGGCAGTCGACCGATTAATCAACCTGGCAAAAACGTGGCTAACTGATTAATCAAACCGAGGTGATCAATCAAATCGGCCAAAAGTGGCTAACTGGGGGTGGTCGACCGATCGATAAAACTAGACAAAAGTGGCTAACTAGTTGATCGGGTCGAGGGCTATTGATCAACCGATCAAACCGACCAAAAGTGGTTGAGGGCTGCTGGCCGATCAATCAAACTGGCCAAAAAGAAGTTCGATCAAGCCTACCAAATGAGGCAGCCGATCGAAAGCACGTGCAAAAAATCATTATTTTATGCATATTTTCTCAAAATGTAAGCACATGAAATCAAGCTACATGCACAAGCTAATATAAAGAAATGCAACATGACGTAGACAACTGTGATAGTAAAATCAACTCTCCTAAATGATCTCACTATAGGATCTAGGGTTTAATATGGAGAGGCGTGCTAACATTTTGTTGTGCAAAGCACCAAAATGACAACCTTCATTTACATGAAATGATATGAAGGATTTTTCATAGGGTGAAATTCTTATGACTTAGGGAGTGAAGATAAAAGAATTTCTTCACTCTCTAAGTTCCATGGCTTCAAACCTCCATACGAATGATGCAACCATAGCAAAAGGCGAGATAAGTATAGCCTCGCCTTGGGAACGGTTTAAGATCTAGGGTAAAGGAAAAAAATACTCATGGATTGATGGGGAAAAATCAAGAAAAATAGCTTCTTAACTTAAGACTTCGTCTAACATCAACTTACCCTACAAATCTTTAACATCAACTCGAGTTTCTTTAGAAAAAAGGAAGAAAAACTTGAGTTTTGAGAGTTCTCACCACTGCGAAGGTTCATGATGCATTCCATCAGTTTGCTCCTTACTCCTATGACGCTAGAGTGAGGATGAAGCACTACTTTGCAAAAGGAGTTCAAGAAAATCCTCAAGAAAATCCTTTTCTCACACTCACTTTAGAAAATAGTAGAGTATAAGAAGGGATGAAAAAGATAAAGGTGGAAAGAAATAGTAAAACCTGGGAAAAAGACTAACTCTCCAAGAACTCATCAAGGGATCTATCAAGCTCCTCCCCACACCTCTCCACCAGAAAATCCACAATGATCCCTCCACATTCAACCCGTTCTAAGTTCAAATGGCTGAAATTATCAAAGGGTAAAAGAGGGAAAGGTCTTTTACAAGTCCAAGCCACTTTGACCAAGATCATCCCAAAATGACCTTTACATGGGGAATATAATTGGCTATCATTTATGAAATAACTTTTCCCCGTTTCCCTAAGTCAAAATTTTGGCTTTTAATGGGTTGATTTGGTAAAAAAAGGCAAAAAATCATAAACTGGTAGTTTCTGTCCTGGAGCGCCTATGCGCCACCCTCTCTATCCTAGGGTACCTTGGCACCAGTATGAGGCACCTAGAGCCTATTCTTAGTGCACGAGCACCTGAGTTTGGCTCCAAGATGCCCGAATCAAGCGCTTAGGCACCGGTGTGGTCCAGTAGACCTAAAATTTTACAAAAAAACTTCCGCATAATAGTTCTTAGGATGTCTTTGATCATGGGAGCCCTGCATAAATGGAACATGATCCTTAAACATCCAAATGAACATATGAGAAGATTCATATCAAACAAATAAAGATAACCAACTATAAACATTCCTAATCACATCCATGTCTGTCTAAATCCTAATTTTACGTCCGACGTCCATTGAATGGTTTTTGAGGATTCATAAGCTACAAAAAACCATTTATTACTAAAATACGACTCTGTAGCTTAAAGTTGAACATTATAAAGGTTTTTTTTCATAGATTTTAATGCCAACGGGCGTCCTAAACCATCGTGAGAGTGTGTTTGTCCAAACCTTAGTTTTCCCAAAACACACGTAGAAGAGTTCTATGATTTCCTTTGCCCATGGGAGGCTCCAAACATGCAGGGCATGGTTCTTAAATGATAAAACGGGTAACAAATGAGTCCTGTATCAAAACTAATGTCACCCTACGGTGAACTCTCTGGGTAAAGCTGAATCAATACTAATTATAGTTTTGTGTTAAGCTCACATACTGGGAGGTCCTAATAGATTTCTTAGACTACGAGAGATTGTGAATGAGTAAAGTATAATTCATAGCAGTGGACATCCCACACACGTGACATCAAAATTTGATGCCAATAGTAACTTTTTAACTCATTAATAAAGATGATAGAGAAATTAATTTCGGCAGTGCAAGCATAGTTTCATTTAATAAAAAAATGAGGAAAACCTAACTTCTTCATAATTAAAAATGCCTATTTACTTTATCAAAAGCTTTAGAAATATCTACCTTAGCACCAAAATTGCTTAGAAGAACAACGATGTATAGAAAAGCATGTTTAATTTCATTTTTTTACACATTTTTATGAATGAAGTTGCACTTTGATGAAGAGTATTTTTATATTTCTTCTTACAGATTCAACAAGTAGGAGAATTGGAACAAAGTGGAGAAGAATTGAAGCGAAGTAGAGGTGAAAATGAGCTAAAGGCAAAATTGGAGAACTGGCGCCTAGGCGCCAACCTCCACTTGCACAGCAGAGAACTTGGGGTCTAAGCGCCAGCCCTGTGGCGCCTAGGCTCCATAACTGCCAGGGACAATTCTAGTAGTTTTCTTCACATGATTCAGTGAGGTATGCTGGACATATATTGGCGTATTTGGTGAAGAATAAGAGAGGAGAAGAAGGCTAAGTTCTGTAGAAATCCTTAGGAGTTCTTAGGGTAGTAATTTGTATTTTCTTTGGTTATTGTATTGAGATATAGGTGAGGATTGTGAGTTGTATAGGAGAAACGATACTCAACATTGCAACAAAGACAGGGAGATCCTTTGAGGAGACATTTACAACATTTTGTAAAGGGAATAAGCTAAGTATTGTGCATATTTTGTATTGTACTTTTCTATAATGACAATTATAGTGGATTTTCTTTATTTGAATAATGTTTTTTGGTGTTTCTTCCATGCATTGTGAGTAGGTTGTCTTGCCTTTCTCTTGTAAAGAATAAGTAGGTTGTGTGGGAATAATAGAATGCTTGTAGAATTAGTTTTTCATCTTTAAAGCGATGAATATTCTTCCATGCTTAATTTACTTTTCATTATGGCCAAGTGATTAGTTAAAATATGCTGTGATCCATAATGACTCGATAAAGCTATGGAGGAACGAGTAGAGTGTTCACATTGGTGGGTGAAGGAAAAGTTGTCCATAAGGCAATGCAAATAGAAAGAGAAATAATTTTTTATGGGTTCAAATTAGTGTTTAAGGAATTTAAACCAATCTAAACAAACTTCTTTATGCACTTGGGAGAGGGTAAAGAAGATAATTGCTCATATTTGTTACTAGCCACATTTGCATTTCAAAGCATTATATTCCCGCGCACTAGTTAGATTATTGCAATATAGGGTAGCTTTATAACTTGATTTTCACCAGTTTTATTATATTTAGTAGAATTTTTTTAGGAGCAACCCAGTAAGATTAGTGGTAATTCTATACCACTAATTGTCATAACAAAAAATAACTTTATTTCCAAGCTAAGAAATAAAAAACTAGTAAGCTATAAAATTTATTAAGTTTAACTATGTCACTCCCTATGGAATCGATATTCCGGACTCAAACATCCGAAATTACTGATACGACATGTACTGTTGTGTGAAACCCCTGTGTGCAAGTGCATCTCAACCAGGAGGGTATCAAATTAATATAATTAAAATCATAAAATAATTCATTAGCTAAAATGATATTATTAGCAATATCATGACTTTGGATAAAAACAACTTTGACTGGATGATTAATACTTTGGAGAATAAATTTAAGTCCATCAACTAAAAATGAAACAATAACTTTATAAATTTTATTACCTAGAGATATAGGCCGAACATCACAAAAAGATTTATTGTATGATTTTTTTGGAATGACTAAAATAGCTCAATGCTTAACTCAATCATACAAGTTGACGATAAGAAAAAAAATATTAATAACAATAACACAAAATCTACTCTAATTATATGCCAAGTTTTTTTTTTTAACTGGAGGTATATCCATTAGACCTGGGATCCTTATTTAGAACCAAGTGAGATGAAAAAATTCTTCATAAAAATAAAAATTTTCACAATTATCATTAAACAAGTAAGAGTAAAAAGAGATAGCTTTTCAATAATATCCTCTTTATTATGAAAATAATCATTATTAACCATAATTTCTTATATAAAGTTTGAGTTATGCCCAATTTTAGCTCTTTGATAGAAAAACTTAACATCAACATCACTTTAAATAATGAAAAGCATTTAACTTTTTGTTCATTCCATTTATAATCACAAATAGTAGCATTTGAAATGCACTTTTATAAATAAGATGCTTGAGCAAAAAAATAATTAGAGAGAAGATAATTATCAAGTTGAGAAAGCATTATATTATGTCTATATGTAAGCTTAGAAATATGTTTAGATAGAATTTTAGAAGAATTCTAATGCCAACATTTTAGAGCATGCTTACAATTGTGTAAAGAAAATATAGGATCACCTTTCACATGCATATCACAATTAGCATTGACAGCTTGAATAAAATTAAGATACATAGTTCAAAAGTTTTTAAACATAAATCTATTGAATAAATTAATGGTATTACCAAAAGAAACTATGATAGGGTGACGATCAAAAGCCAAAAAAAAAAAAAAAAAAAGACTCGTGAAAATCATTTGACCAAAACAAATTACAAGTAAGTCTATCAAAAAGGTATCTGATATCATTATTAAATCAACTATTAAACCAACTAAAAGAAAAACCAGAATTGTTAAGCTCAATGAGACCGACATTAGAAATGCAATTTTTAAAATGATAAATTTTAATAGAAAGAGAGGGAGACCCCTACCATTCCATTAAAACACCATATACAATTAAAATCACCTAGGAGAATCCAAAGGCCAGGTATGCTATTAGAAAGATAAGTAATAGAATCCCAAAGATTTCTTCTATTTATAGCATAATATTTGCATAAATAACAATAAAAAAGAACTTAACAAATAAAGAAAAGAAAATGATTTGACAATGAATGAATTCAAGATTAATTTTAACAAAAAAAAAAATCAAAATGTCCTGATTACAATAAGCCACGCAACCTTCATATACAAAAAAAAAAAAAATTAATTCACTTTAATGCATCACTATCAGATATTATAAAGGCATATAATTTAGTTTCTAAGAGACAAAGAAAATCAATCTTGTAATATTTCAAAATGTTTTTGCAATCCACAATCCAGGCCTCACTATTTAGCCCTCTAACATTTCAAGTAGCCAACTACAAATAAAACATTTAAAAGAAATAACATATAAAAAATATAAACCAGTAAATAAAAATTGATCGTTTTTATCTACCTTTTTTAGTCATCAAATAAACATTATTAAAAGAAGAAGATGTACTTATCATCTGAGTCATATTAGGAGTACTACCAAGAGAAACACGATTAGCATTGGAAACATTTTCCAAAGAACCAATAATACTAGAAGCATTTCCAACATTAGAAAAGCATCAACATCCAAATCCAACATTAGAAATAACAACCGACTGAGTACCCAAATTATTGGTGATACTATCATCCACATAAATAGTAGAATTACCATATAATTCAAAATTAACTTCAACAATAGGGATTAAAGATAAAACAACAATAATATGTGAAGAAGATTCATTGCTAATAGTAAGACATTAACATGGATATTCAAATTAGGGGCAATCACTGAAAAATTAACATTAGTTTTATTTCCTTTAAGAGATCTAATGGCATTCACTAATTCACTACAATTTCTTTTGATTTCCAAATCAATTAATATTTATATTAAAATTCCTGTCTCTATTTATAGGAATAAAAATAATTTCGTTATAAGAAGAAGATTTAGGACATTTTGAATGATTATAAGCAAATGTAAAACACATATTATAAGGTACATGTTTCCATTCGTAAATAACAGGAGTAACAATATCTTTATCTTTTAACTACAATATTAACATGATTAGGTAAAGGGGAATCCACATTAACCTAGATGTTAATTCTTGCAAAGGTTAAACGGGAACCTTTGGCAGTCAACAGATCCACAACTATTGAATTGTCAATATTACTTGCGATTTTCGAAATACCACATTACAACAGACAGAAAAAGGGGAGAGAATGAAATTTAACTCATATAGGGACAAAAAAAAACCCCAATAAATGAAGGGCCACCTAATATAACCATATCAAATTCCTTCACACAATTAAATTTAAACAAAAAAAACTCTCTTTAAGGGAAATAAGCTTAACAGAGACTTTAAGTTTTCACAACTTACCAAAAACTTGTAGAAGATAATAAGAGAAAGATCTTTCACCTAAAACACAACCAATCAAAGCAATATACCAATGTTTTAAACCCTATTCAACCTCATATTCATAGAAAATGATTTTCTCATCTTTACACGTGACACAAAATAGATTAAAAACCCTAAGAACTTGAAAGATTAGAGGATATCAATGCTTTCCAATATAATGTGGGGCCAGAGACAAGAGGATATCCATGCTTTCCAATATAACGGAGCCATTATTCCATACGAAGAACGCATCCGCACGCATCTCCTCCAATACCCATCCAATACCCTCCTAATACCCATCCAGTACCCTCCAATACCCACCAATACTCACCTAATAGCCAATACCCAATATCCAATACCCATCCATACCCATCCATACCCATCCAGTACCCAAAAAATCCACACCCAACGCTGCGTACGTGCTCCGGATGAAATAATTCGCCATATAATGTGGGGCTAGAGACAACAGTAGACCTCGCGGGAGAAGAAATGACAGTAAGCTAAAAAAATGAAAAAAGAATATACGACAAACAAGAAAAGAAAGACCCAAAGACCCAAAAAAAGACCCAAAGAGACCCTAAAATCAACGCCAGTCAAAATTAGGAAAAAAGAACCGCAGAACAAAGACCCAAAGACTTAGGATTTACTTCTCCCGGAGTACTACCGTCGTTCACGCATATTTTCCGACTTTGAGCTTCCATCAGCTCAGGAAGAGCACTTTATAGGGGGCGAAGTGTTGGAGGTGATCGAACAACAGTGAAGCGATATCTATGGCGGTCGGTAGGGGAGAATCCGAGATATTCAAGGCGCGCAACGACAAGCGGGAGTACCGTAGGATCATCCTCCCAAACTCTCTCGAAGTCCTTCTAATAAGTGATCCGGACACTGATAAAGTATTTTTGCTTCCCCCCTCCAAAATAATCCTCATCTTCTCTATGAATCTGAGGTACTTATCAATTTCTTCTCCCTTCTGCAGTCGGCGGCTTCCATGAATGTCTCCGTCGGCTCCTTCAGCGACCCCGAAGGACTCGAAGGCCTTGCTCACTATCTCGGTAGATACTTCTGCGTGTTGTTTTGTTTTTCCTACGGTTGTTTGGAATATGGAGTTTTTATGATTTAGGGACTTCAGTGTGATGCATCGAACCCTTTTATTGTAGCCGACCTATTAAAATTTGGAAGTCTATATTTATTGTCATTGTTTTATACTATCGTAGAAAGCTCTTCAGATTCAAAACATGCTAGCTGAGTATAGATTGAGTCTGTGGGGTTACTGAGATATGTGTAGTGATGCGGCATGATTTTGGGCTTATTTCTTCATTATTAGGTTTTTGCTATTGTTAATGCACGATGCAAGGGGAAAGAGGGATTAAAATGGGAGTTTTTTTTAAGTCAGCTGGGTTGACTGAGAAAGTGAGAGAGAGGATTGACTGAGAAAGAGAGGGAGGGAGGTAGTGAGGGAGATAATATGTTAGCGGTTTGACAGTTAATATGCCTTTGAATACAAAGCTGAACAAAAGGTCAAGCCTGAATGCTCTTCAATGGGCTCTGCGTTAGTCAATTTCAGCCTTGGAATTGGCCCTTTGGACAAGCTTTCACCTTGGGTTTATTAGGTCTCCTTGGACAATGCAACTAATACTCATTGTAAGCATCCTTTGGTTAAGTTGAGTTGATTTCCCATGTTAATAAGCAGACTATGGTACAACTTAGCCTAGAATGATGGAACCATTTCATTCCCTTTATCTATTCCGAGCCAATTATGATATATGTTTTTTCCTCTAATTTAAATTGCTGCTATATAAGAGCATTTTAAAATCTATAAACTAGCTATATTCAAAAGTTATTTTGTGATCAATAGTATAATTTACTACAGTGCCTTACACCTTAGAAAACAATCGAATTAAATAATAAAATCCTCATAAGAGAGCAAATGTTATGTGGGACACAATAACAAACACTATTAAACATGTAGCAAAGGATGTACTTGGAGAATCAAAAGATAAAATTTCTATAAATAAAAATAGTTGGTGGTGAAATTATAATGTGCAATAAAAGATAAAATATAAAAGTTATGTTATAAATTGGTTTAATTGTAAAAACCTAGAGAACTGGAATAAATATTAAACGGCCCGCTGAGAGTCTAAAAGACCAATATGGGACGCTAAAAATTCTGCTTTTAGTGATCTTTATAATATGTTAGATAATAAAGAGGGTGAATAATATATGTATAGACTAGTCAAACAAAGAGAAAAGAAAAGTAAAGATTTAACTTAAGTATAATGTATTAAAGATGAAAATTAAAAAGTGTTTTTCTTAGAAAAAGATGTTCAACATAGGTGGGTGAGTTAATTTGATAAAATTTTTAATGAAGTTTCTGAAAATACGATCGACCTTAGTGATCTTAATATTGTTAATAATAATAAAAAGTTTCATTTTTACCGCTACATTAGTAAAAAGAAGTTCATCTCAACAAAGCCGAGTCTAAACCTTTAGCTGACATGTGGTGAATGCGTCATTGATTAGAGAATGAATAAATGCATTTATTGAATGCCGCAGAGCAATGTTTTGCTGCTTTATTCATGCCATCAAGATAATATATTATTGACTATGCTTTAATGCTATGTTTTTTTTCTATATAGAGCCTAAATGTATCTGGAAGACTTTATAAATACAAGAAAATTGTTTGTGTGGAAGTTATGTAAAATACTCAAGATAATCTATTAAAGGTCGGTAGAGAACCTATTGGCACTACCTAAAAATGAAAAGAGATGATTTGGCTTTTAATGGTCTAATCTTGTTTGTTCTTGTTGTCCAAGTTTTCTAGCAATTAAGCTTTTGGAAGTTTTTCTTTTTTTTTCCTATTCAGTTTTGGAACAATTTTTAAATGAGAAATTGTTGTAATTAGAAATATACATTTCTTTTAGGTTGAAGCCTTACCATCTTTATTACCTTTTGGAGATGTTTGTTTACTAGCAAAATGTATAGCTGCATGACCTCTCTATACAAAACTTTTTTTAACAAAATGTGAACTCGGGATGAAAGAACCATTGGTTTGGAAATATATCTTCATACCTATTTTCTACCCGTAATTTGGTAACATTTTTTTAAATGATTTATTCTGGTCTTTATTTTGACCATAAATGATTTGTTTTTCTTCATCAATTATTTCTCTATTGCAGAACATATGTTGTTCTATGCCAGTGAGAAATATCCAGAAGAAGAAAGCTACTCAAAGTATATAACAGAGGTATATGCTATTTCCTTTTTATCTTTCTTTTACTTTCTTTTGAGGCACTAACTACACCTACAATTCCACTATTTTTACAGGCTGCAATATTTTACCTTGTTTTTTTCTTATCTAATTTTAGGCTGTACATAGTATCCTCCTTTTTGTTTTCACTGCTAATATTTTACATCATTATAAATAAAACTCAGCACGGTGGATCTGCTAACGCTTTCACATCTGAGGAGCAGACAAATTTCTACTTTGATATTAATACAGATTACCTGGAAGAGGGTCTGGACAGGTAAAATACTTTTTATTTTTTTTTTTATGTTGCATTTTCTTTTATGCGGTCTACAGTTTTGTCTGTTGCTTGTTTTAGGTTTGCACAATTCTTTATCAAGCCGTTGATGTCCCCTGATGCTACTATTAGGGAAATAAAAGCTGTGGACTCTGGTTGGTAATTTTCTTTGTTTGCCCCTATTATATGACCGTTATTTTATCTTTTTGGTTGTTTTGTGGGTTAAACACTCATGTTATTTTCTTTTAACCCAGAGAATCAGAAAAATCTATTATCGGATGGTTGGCGGATGAATCAGGTATTTTTCTTTATCTTGTCTCGCTTTGTTGTTACATGTTTTTCTCTTGTTTTAAAAGTGTTAATTTAATATTTACTTCACCTTGTAAGGTAACATAAGTTATTTAGAACGAAGTTCAACTTCAGCATGATTATTTTACTAATTATTTAAAAATTACTACCCTGTCCGTTGACAAAAATGCAAAAACATATTATGTTTAGTATACGGAAGGATATTAAATCTTTTCCCTTAAACTTAACTTTTCATTTAAGTGATCCCAGCATTCCCATTTATACTTGAACGCTATGCATGTAAATTGCAGAATGGGTAGGATTGATAGGTTGTCCTTCCATGTGTTAAATCATTGGTGATATGAGCGACATTTAATGTTTTTTGTATTAAGATGCTCTTCATCGTAATTCCCTGGCTTAATTTGTTCTAGAGTCTATCAATCATGTGTTGGCTGGAAATTTTGATTCGATGATGCTTTTTTTTGTAAATAATTGTAAATTTAATTTAATGACAGGGTCACTTTAGAGGAAGCTTGGTAAAAATGGCATAACAAGAAAAAAAATAAACCAAAATTTAACCTTTCTGAACTATCATCCTCTTCTTACTTTCATATGCTATGATATCATCGAGGTTCTGAAGTGTTAAAAGTGTAAATATCAAAGTTCAGATGTAGGTAAGTAAATGCACAAGAATTGTGTGGTATGTAGATAAATCTTTCAAAACAAATACTGCAGCCAACTTAGCTCAAATCATCCCTAATAAAAGATGCATTTTAAAGGCTCCAAACTGCTAGCCAAACGTCCCCAAAAAAATACATTTTAAAAGCGCCCAAACTGCAGCCAATTCTGCCCAAAAGGTCCCAAAACCACAATAAAGCAGTTCCCAAACCGCAGCAAACCGAACCACCAAAAGATAAAAAAAAGCTGCAGTTAGGCCATAGGCAAGAATCCTAAAAAGGCACATAATCTTCCCCAACAGTAGGAGATCAAGCTAAGGAAAATAAATCAGCCTTTGAGTAGTCTCGAAACAAATGAACCAGTCCAAAAGGCGTCTAAACCTTCCAAATGAACTCATCGAAGCTTCAAGATTTTCACAAGTGAAACCGTCAAATTTTAGATTCGTATGAAGCCATTCTTATATTTCCGATCTGCCTAAAATCGATTTGTACAAACCTTAAATTTACAAAACGTCAAGCCAAATGAACTTCCAACTCACATAAACCAACTTTGCACGATTTCAGATTTACATAAAACGCAGTTGAATGAATTTCCAATCGCATAAAACCAGCAAATAGGTAAGAAAATAGAGCAGCCATGTAAAGTGTCGAGCAAACTGGCAAGAAAACAGTGCAACCAAGCGCGGGTAGGGGCAACAACATCTTCCATACCAGTAAAGCAAAGAGCAATAAAGAGCCCCAAAACAGCCCAAAGCTGTAGCCAAACATCACCAAATAAAGTCTCAACTGCAGCCCAAAATTGCAGCCCAAAAAATCACCAAAGAAAGCCTCAACTGCAACCCAAAACTGCAGCCAAACATCACCAAATAAAGTCTCAACTGCAGCCCAAAATTGCAGCCCAAAAAATCACCAAAGAAAGCCTCAACTGCAACCCAAAACTGCAGCCAAACATCACCAAATAAAGCCTCAACTACAGCCCAAAAGTGCAGCCCAAGAAGATCACCAAAGCAGCCCAAAACTGCAGCCAAACATCACCAAATAAAGCCTCAACCGCAGCCCAACAAGCAATAACCAAACCCCTAAATCAGCATTAAAAAAACAGCCCCAATTACTCCAATCCAGCACTAATCCTATCTCAAAACACCACGATTATAGGATTGGAAAGAACAACATTTTTACCCTCACCAAACTGCAATACGGTAGGGCCCGAAAATAACATTTGTAATAATAATCAAGCCAAAATGAGCTTTAAACCTCTTCAAAACAACAAGATCATGAAACTCAAAGCAACCCACCTGAATCCCAATTGCATATGTATATATATATAACGGCTCAGATGTTTTTCAAATTTTCACAAATATAAACATATAGGAGATAGCAAAAAATATTCATGAGCAATAAGGCAAACTGCACTCGTACAGTTTGTCTTGGGTGCTAGATAATGGTGCGAATCCTATTTTCTGTGTTCGCAAATAAGCAGATTGGGTGATATGTGTGTAAAACTGAAATTTAGGTGTTATGTATGTAAATGCATGGAAATCGACTGTCATGTATGTAAATCGACCTTGACTGAAGTTCAGAATTTCAAGCTATGAAGCTTAAATCTCCACTTGTAGATTATCAATAAAAAGAGAAATATTTGGCATTGCCTCAACGCACCCTTGCATGAGCAAGCAAATAACAACTTTTTTGAGTTCAACAAGTATTTTGATAATATTAAAAAAGACTGAACATAGGTTGCTCCAAATGGCAAGAAAACCTCACAGAAAACTAATGCAAGTAGCAAAAAAAAAAAAAAAGGTTGAGGTGGATTAAATGCCCATCTCTCTTTTAAAGCAAGTCATTTCCAAATAGCAAGAAAACAGTTCAAATTGCCTAAGAAATCAAATTTAAAGCAAGTCATTTTCACTTTAAGCCCCAAATTTAAGACCACCGCATCCAAAAAAATGTTACTCAGATCTTTAGAGTTATGAGCATTTTTCTTTTTTGCAAAGATAATTAGGCCTTTTGGCCGAACTAATCTATGGGATTTAGCTACATAGGCCAATAGACTAGTTGTATACGAAATGATAGCCATGCTATGCAATATAACGGTGGTGTTCCACATTTGTCTTTTAGAAAAATATTGTACTCTTTTGTTAAGCAACAAGTTAAGGCAACTTACAGCTTTTAGGTTGAACAACATTATATTTTAACATCAATAAAATCACACGTTAGGATCCGGCGGAACGAGAATAATATATTCATGTTCATGCACTTCATAAGGATGCATGCTCTGAGCCATCAAAGTGAAATTGAGAAGTTAAGAAAAATTTTGGGAACATAAGCGTTATTTTTGAAAAAAAAGAAGAAGAAAAAGCATAGTATTCCTCACAAAGTCATCCACAAAAGAAAATCAGACCTAGAGGCAATAGCCAAATCACAACACAGATGTTTCTCTCCCCTTTCTTTCTTTTTTTTTTATTTTTTAAGCTGTATGAGTCATCAAGGCTAAGATATCAACAAACAAGCATGAGTGTTGAACACTTTAGCAAGAGCATCGGGACAACTTAACAAGGAGTCGGGCCATCGACAGAAACATCGAGTAGTTAGAGAAGAGAGGAGAATTACCTTGCTCAAGCTTAAAAAAAAAAGAAGCACAAAACTCCAATAGCTCTCAAGCTTGCAAAATGCTGAACCAACCAGGAATCACTGACCAAAAATGCAAAAAACCCCAAACGTCCCTGAAAGATGGATTTTTATAGCCGAAGGTGGAGGAAAAGTTACCTTGTCTTACTCGGCTTGTGAATCAAGCGAAAATGGATGGGAGAGTTGGCGACCAAGACGCAGTGGAAGAAGTGGTGACATGGAGTGTAGAGGAAGTGGCGCACAGGGAATGCAGGGAGTGTGGCGAGGAGCAGTGGGGACCTCGGGTTGAGGCTTCGTGAAGGAGAGGTGGTGCGGCCGAAGAGTTAGGGCTCGACTAGGGTTGTGAGCGACCGAAGGGGGCGAAGCTTTCGGGACTTCAGTCGAGCGAGAAGGATCAGGAGGAGGAGGAGGGGGAACGGTTCGATCGAATGGAGCCTACGTGAGTTTAGGTTTAAGGGGGTTTTCCTTTTATTATTATTATAATAATAATAATCATTTTTACTTAAAGGTCCGATTTGCGCATAATTCGCGCGTGCACGAAACCATATCAAAATATTTGTCCTCTTTATGCAAAATCGACGTTCCGGACGCGCGACACGATTCGTTTCTTCATTTGAAGTTGTTCCGATAAATTCGTCGACGATCGTGTAAAAAAAATATCTAATTTGGTTTTTCTTAAAATTTTAGCTCGTAATTGATCATCTTGACAATTGATTTTAGTTTTAATTATGTACGTAAGTGTTGGTGACGTGGATCGCGATGTTTATGTGAATCGAATGTGTGAATTGTGGTGTTTATGCGTATCGATTGTGAATATACGCATTGTCAGGCCATGAAGGGATTTCCTAAGCCCTTTTGATCCTATGGGGGCTCTCTCTGGGCCTCCACACGTTGGCCTTAGCCACCCAAACCAATAGTGATAGCTTATGCTCCTAGCCACTCAACTAAATGACGATGGTTTGTAGCCCTCGCCACTCAATCAAATATGGATGGCTCGAGATCATCTATATGAGGCCTCCCAAAAGAACTAAGAGGTGGTTCGAAGTTCTAAAAGGGGTGGGACCCATCACTAGTCTTCTAGGATAGTTAATAAGAAAACCCTAAGGCTAGATTCTAGGCTCTATGGAGAGGAGAAAGGAAAACCTCAAAATGAGATCAACAAATGGACCTTCAATAAGTGTGGTGTGTTGTACAAACACGTCGCACGTATTGCTGTTGACCGAATCGATCAACAAAACCCAAAGGATTATGTAAGCAAATGTACCTAGAGCAGAGCATGAACCGAAGTCAAAAAAGAAACTTGAGCTAAGATTCCCACTGGGGAATGCCCAACTCAAAAATGAGATTTAAATTAAAGTTTTCTTTGAATGTTTTCGCTAGGGATTAAAAGATTTAATGCTTGTCGTTTTGTTATCTTAGTTCGTTTTTTTGTTTGTGATGTTAATTGCTGGGAAAAATTCTGATGAGGATTTGATAGCTTGGTAAATAGATTTGAATGGAAAATTAGGTCAAACAGGAAAGTAGATGGACTCATATCCAATTTGCGGGCTAATCAAAGAAAGTGTTTGTTACATTAGGATAAAAAACCATCTTCCATTTAAGGAGGCTTTATATCTAGCCCAAGAGGTAACGAAAGTGTGCGTCACATTATGAATAAAAACCGTCTTCCACTTAAGGAGGTTTTACATCGAACCTAAGGGGTGACGAGGGTTTATGTCCATCACGTAAGGAAAGAAAACCGTCTTCCATTTAAGGAGGCTTTACATCTAACCCAAGAGCTGACAAATGTGTATGTCTGCCACGTAAGGAAAGAAAACCGTCTTCCATTTAAGGAGGCTTTACATCTAACCAAAGAGTTGGCGAAAGTGTATGCCACATTAGGAGCGTAAACCGTCTTTTATTTAAGGAGGTTTTACATTGAACCCAAGAGGTGGTGGAAGTGTATACCACATTAGGAGCGAAAACCGTCTTCCATTTAAGGAGGATTTACATCGAACCCAAGAGCCGACGAATGTGTATGTGTAGGGATTGTGGAAATTCGTGGATGGAGTGTGGAAAGTTCGTGGATTTATGAGCCATGTGTTCCACCGTGAGACATGGCAAGCACCATATGGAAATGTGCGGCATTGTGTGAGTTTATGGAGAAATGTGCTGTGTCGTGCATGATTGTGAAGAAATGTAAAGTGTTGTGTGAACTAAGGAACAATGAGATGAACCGTGTGGTGTTGTGTGAGTTGTTGATTCTTTCATGAAAATTCATTGGAATTATGGAATTTGAAGAAATTTGCATAACTTGTGAAAATTTGTGGATTTGTGAAGATTTGTATATTTTATGGAATTTGTGAAGATTTATGTTGATTACGGAGCAAACAAAGGTGAATCAAAAGAAATGAAAGAGATGCAATCCTATGAATTAGAACCGCCAAACCTCTTTCACCGCCGCGAAAAGACTAAGAAGAGTGCGGTTCTATAGAACCAACTAATCTCTTCCACACGAGAGTGTAGGCCGAGAGTTTTTTTTTTGAAAGTTTGAGATTTTGGTTGGAGTCCTGGGCCCAGAGTTTCTGTGGAAGGCAACTTCGGGCCGAGATAAATGACACCGATGATAGGTCGAGAAGATTTAATCTGATCAGGTCGAAATTGAAATTTGAGTATTTGATTATGATCATTTTTTATTTCATTTGATTTGATTTTGTCGTTTTATTTTGTTCTTTTAGAAAGTCCCTTTAAAGTATTAAATTGAGTCCTTGTTTACATCTCTCTTTCATCACTTGGTTTTCTTTAAAATCGGGACAAGCTCATTTCAACGGTTTTTAAATCTATCACACAAGATGACATTTTCAAAAATACGTCGGTCTTCAGTAAATTGTTAAGGGCAAATCAAACGATGTTAATTCCTCCAAAACTAAGTACAATGATGCAAAGATTTGATAACATCATCTTGCAGTAATATCAAAACATAATAACGTCTCATTGTAGATAATGATTTCTGTTTCCATGTCCTCATGCTCTTGTGGTTCTCGTTCCATCTGTCCTCCGGAGTTAAGCGGGGACCAGCCTCTTCTTCTAAGACACTATAGAATAGAAGTTCCTTCATATATGCTTAGAAGCGTGTCGTCTCCGGGCGGTCACAACTCCAATGGTCGTAAAACTTCTAGCTCCGGGTCCAAACAATATCCAAGAGGTGTTTTGTTGTCATTAATTTTCCTGAAAGTGATTGAGACTCTCCTCAACAGGACTACTAAGACACAATATATGGCTAAATCTGCTCCATTTCTCTTGAGCACTAGAATCAAACTAATTGGTAGAGGAATCTGCCCTGGCCTTGGAATTCTCTCGGGCCAATTACCAGTAATTCCTTACCAAACATTTTGCTGCATTCGCTGAGAAAGGATACTGTGAAGAAAGGTCTTACAAAGTCGTGGTGATCTATGTGTGCGGGATGCAATTTCCTTCCTCTTAAATGTTTATGATGCAAATGTTCGACACACAGTCGGCTGGAAGTACGCGCCATGATACCATCATTTCAATCATCCTCTTCATTAGGGGCAGTATTGGGTCTACTTCATCGTGCCCGATCATCCCTGAAGGATTTCATTCCTTGTTGTAAGCATAATTGTAACATCATCCAAATTGAATATTAATCATTCCTTTGACTTTCATCCCTTTTTTGAAGCTCAAAATATGTTCTTTTCAGTAGCGTGCCGGTGCGTCTCCCGTCTCTCAAATCGAAAATACATTTGATTAATTTTTCTTGTTCATACCTGTAAAATACATCAGTATGCAGCTCCAATCATTCCAGTATATTGACATATTTCCTTTGTATCCTTTCAAAGTGCTTAACATTTTGCATCCGGACTCTGTGGAATCTTTCTAGCTTTTCATTTGGAATTATTTGTAATTTCCTTGGTAAAACAAATGGTGGAACGTACGACTCCACCTTCGGATGCTCCTCATCGCTCTGTATCGCGGTGGAAGCTTCCTGAATCACGCCTTCTGTATATGGCTCTGCTGGCGTGTGCTCGAGAAAAGCGTTAGCTTTGGAGGACTCTGGGGTTGACTGCCTTTCTGCCTCGTGGGATAAAGTCTCCCTTACTGATCACCCAAGCAATTTTTCTTCATAAGGGGCTTGAAGTCATCATGTGACTGCTTATCCTGATTACCTTGCTTCTATTTGGTCTAGTGCCAATTGTTTCTTATGGCTATGACGCCTTTGTTGCCCATGTGTCAGGGGAGTTTTCTTAGAGGGAACACTAACGAGCTCGCCCCCTGCCGTCATAACCATAGACCTCATTTTACCGGCCTCCTATGCTGGACTGTCGTCGACCTGGACTTCCTTCTTTGACCTTCTTCATTTTCCTCTCTTTGCAGATGTTCCCTCTTGTTTGCTTTGAAATTCTAACATGGGCTTTCGACCTCGTACCTCTTCTTGGCTCACCACTTCAACTAGGGGCCCCTCGTATACCATTTCAATTTGCCCAAAGTTGAACTCAAAATGGACGATGACCCCATCTACCCTTTTTTGTTCATTCAGTGCGAAATTAATGCTGTTCGTGAAGGAGAAAATCAGCCTCCTACTCTACATTTCCTTGCAAAAAACAAGGAAAAAGGTCAGCACGCTGAATTTTAGACAAGTCAAGAATGATGTATTATTATTAAGCACGTGAAATTGACATTATTTGGGATATAAATTTTGTTGACATTTTGAATGCGAATTTAAGGAAAATCTTTATTTTATTGCAATATATTTATTTTGTGTGTTGTTTTTTTTTATTCTTGGACCCACTTTCAAGACGGTTTATTGCGTCAATGCTTCCAAGAACAGTATTTTTCTCCAGAAACATTACGTCGTGTAGTATTTCTTTAGGTAGCGTCTATTTATGAGTAGCATGGGTCTTTCTTCTTGACAGTTTACGAGCTGGTAGGATCCACTGGAGTGGATTTTCTAAACCACGAACGATCCCCAGTTGGTTTGAACTTGCCCCCTATCTGTGAAGTGCAACAATATGTCGCCTGAGAACGAGAACTAGATGACCGATTTTAAAAGTCCTTAGACGGACCAATTTTTCGCGGGCTTGTATCATCTTAGCGGCCTAGTAGAGCTCTAAGATCCGTTGCACTAACAGTCATTTTCCTTCAAGGCTATCCAGTTCTTTGAGCCGAAGTTTGGCATTCTCCTCTGCTAAGATTTTGTTTGCTACTACCACTCTGAGAGAAAGAAGTTGTACTTCCAAGGGAAGCACGACCTCGGACCCATACACGAGGGCGTACGACGTGGACTGTGTAGGAGTTATGAACATTGTTCAACACGCCCCAGGGCTTCCACTGTTCATGCCATCCTCTTGTTATCGCCAAGTGTCTTCTTCAAGATCTGCACGAGTGTTTTGTTAAAAGCTTCTGCCAAACCCTTTGCTCTTGGATAATAAATCGTGGAGTTTCTCCAATCCATGTCGTGGCGTCGGATGAAAGTATTGATCTTCGTGCTTTTGAAAGCGTACCCGTTGTCTGAAATGATTCTTCGTGGCACTGAAATGGTACACAATTTGAGTCTTAAAACTGAAGAACATTATGAGCTTTGATCTCCCTTAACAACACTGCATTTGCCCATTTCAAGAAGTAACCTGTCGCAACAAAAATGAACCGGTGTCCCTTCGAAGACGGAGGGTCTATAGGACCCACTATGTCTGTGTCCCAACGCTCGAATGACCACGACGCAATTGTGGGGTGGAGCACATTCGAAGGTTAATATAAGACCACTCCGTATAACTGACATTGGTGACAACTTTTAGCAACATTCAATCTGTCATCATCGTCAGCCAGTAGTATCCTAACTTTTTGATATTCATCTTCATTTTCGGCCCGATTGGTGAGCACCAAACAACCCTGAATATAACTCTGATGATTTCCCGCTCTTCTGATTTTCTTAGTCACTGCAATCACATTTGATCGAACGATCTCCTATACAAAACACTATCCACCAAGACATATGATATTGCTCTTTTCTTTATCTGATGAACTATTGACTTGTCATCCGATATCTTTTCTTTTTGCAGGTATTCTATAAACGGTTGACGCCAATCTTTTGTAGCCTCAGTAACCGCCACTGTTATTTCTTCTTGTCCTAGTTTATGTAATGTGTCAATGTCGATTTGGGACAAAACTTGACGTCCTTGTACAGTTATATTGATGGAGTCCTTTCGCGAACAAGCAAATTTCTTAACGAGCCAGGCCAAAGCATCTGCGAGAGTGTTCTCTCCTCTTGGATGTCCGTATAGCGCATTGGGGATTTGTTCCAATAACTTCAGGGTATAACAGTGATATTGTTCCAATTTTGGCTTCAAGATATTGTATTGACCCTCTACTTAGTGGATAATCAATTGTGAATCACCGTATATATTAATTTCGTTATGCCCATTAAAATTGTCAATTCTAGCCCAGTTATTAGAGCCTCATATTTAGTTTCATTGTTTGTACACGACTCTGAGTGATAGGAGAACTTCAACATCCCCTGCTTCGATATGATAAAGATTAAACCAACTTCTGCCTTGCCCGGTATTATAATTTGCAATTCTTTATCTTTTGGTACTGATGAAGCTCCGTCAAAATACATCTCCCAACGCTGAATGCTAGAATCTTCAAGGTTCATTATTTGCTCATCTGGTAACTCGTGATTAAGGGGCGACTTGGCTAGCAATGAGTGTGCCGCAAGGAAATTTGCTAACACTTGTCATTTGACGACGCGAAGACCTATGAAAGTTATATCGAATTGCAATAATATCATCAGCCATCTTACCAATCTACCGGAAAATATCGACCGGGCCATCAGATATTGCAACAAATTCACTTTTGAAATGATGTTGATTTTGTGAGAAAGTATATAGTGTCTTAAGCTTCTTGGCGACTAAGATTAGAGCCAAACAATGCTTTATCTTCGTCAAGATTAGACGACGGCTCAAGTTGTAGAGAGAATTTTCTTTACCTTCATCATTTACTTCGGCCAACAAAGCTCCGAGGGAGTGGTCTAAAGCCGCAGTATAAAGTACAAACGGTCTACCTGAGACTAGGGTCGCTAATATAGGAGGTGTCATTAAATACTGTTTAATGCTTTCGAATGCGTGTTGTCATTTGTCGTCAGGTGTCATTAAGTACTGTTTAATGCTTTCAAATGCGTGCTGGCATTTGTCGTCCCAAGTAAACTTGATATCTTTCTTGGTCAACACTGTAAATGGCCGACACATTCTTGACATATTAGAAATACAATGCCCCATATATGCTAACCTCCCTTGAAAAGATCGTAATTGCTTTAAGTGCATTGGGATTGACATCTTTAAGATCACTTTAATTTTCTCTGGATCGATTTCAATTCTGCGCTGTCAAACAACAAATCCTAAGAACTTTCCTAGAGGTGATACCGGAGGCGAACTTTAAAAGATTCATTTTAAGATTAAATTGTCGCAACCGCTCAAAGACAATTCTTAAATCATGCAAGTGATTTTCCCTCTGCTTACTTTTAACCACCAAGTAATCCACATAACACTCAACTTGATTATGGATGAGGTTATCGAAGATCCTTGTCATGGCCCGTTGGTATGTCGCTTTGGCATTCTTTAATCCAAACGACATCACTATTTAACAATATATCCCAATCAGTGTTCTGAAGGCTGTGAACGGCGTCTTATCTAGTGCCATCTTGATTTAGTTGTACCCGGATGATTCATCCATAAACGAGAAAATCGCGTGTGATGAAGCGTTGTCCACCATCAATTCAGGAATTCGTAACGGGAATTCATCTATAGGACATGCCTTGTTCAGATCCTTGAAGTCAACACAAACTCGTATCTGTCCGTTCTTCTTCCTGACCGGTACCACATTGACTAACCAGGTTGGATACTGCTATTCTTAGATGAAATTAGCTTCTATCAATTTCTTCACTTCTGCTGTCACTTGTTCGATCTCGAGGGCATCCTTCTTGGTGCTTGCTTGGCTGGAAGTGTGGTTCGGTCCAATCCTAATTTATGGATGGCAATTTTCTGGGGCCAAACCAGACATCTCCTCATAACTTCAAGCAAAGCAATTCTTAAATTCAGATAATAGCTTGACCAAATATGCAGATTCCTCGTCGCTGAGTAAGGAGCTTATTAAAGTAGGTCTGGGCTCTTCTTCCATCCCCAAATTGATTTCTTTCAACTCGTCGACTGTTGATTTGATCTCTGCCTCGAGTTCAGGCGGAGTATCCTCTATTGGGGGTTCTTCAGAGTCACCTGTCGCTTCTAGGCAATCCTTGTCTGATTCGTCTGTAATGATCATGTAAAATTCCACGTCATCGATCGGTCCTACCGTTTCGAACCTGACGCCTTCCTTTTGAGTTGAAGTTCTGTGTTTGTTGTTCCACAATTCCTCAGAGAGGTGCAAACTGTCTTTTGGTAATGTTTAGGCACAAAACAATGTTGAATTAACTTTTGAACACGCGAGCAATACCAACCAATGGGCAGTTCCATTAACTCATTAGAAATGTCATGTTCTAATTTTAGATTGGTTTCAGAACCAGAAGGGAAGAACCACGGTGAAATTTAATCGGTTGCATGTCAACACCATGTACTTCCTTGACCTTTAAACCTTCAATTTCGTGAGAATGAATTGGGGTCAAGGTCATGGCTTGTACATAGTGGTTAATCTTAACGTACATATATTCATATTCATTTATTTCTTCATCTTCTAAAGATATCTCGAGCTGAGATTTATTTTGGTTCACTGTCATTGCATCCTTGACCTTTAGTTCCTCAGAACTGTCCTCTAGGTTGGTGTTGATAATTGACTCCCTCTGTCCAAGAACCTCACTGCCTGTTCCTCGCCTTATCGTCGGCCTGGACCTTAGGTACATGTGCTGGAAAGACATCTGCCGCCTTGCTGTACAAGAGCAGCAGGAGGTTGTTGGGACCGAAGTATCCTGATTCTGTAAATTTATTGAATCTCTAATTTTGTCAACCACGGTGTCTCTGAAGAAGATTGTTTTCTTTGGTGGAGCATAATAAGCGGTGTCTTCATGAATTCCAATTTTGTGTATTGAAAAAAGTTGAGCCCCCCTTTATACAATGCTCTTGACCATCTTCACAATATTTCATGCACTGATGCAGTGAAGGAGGAACCATTCTATACTCGTGAATCCGTGGTCGACCCAGTAGGGCATTAAACGATGTTTCAGAGTCAATGATATAAAACTTTGCCTTTGTCATTAAATCACTGATCTTTATTGACAAAGTGATTGATCCAAGAGCTCTCTCCTTTCTGGTTGAAGCCCCTTAGCATCATTTTGTCTGCTGTAAGTTTGCGTGCATCGATGTCCAAGTATGCCAATGTCTGTAGATTCATTAAGTTGATGGATGCTCCCAGATTCATCAATATCCTGGAAAGTGTAAATCTGTCGATATTAACAGAGATGTATGGCAGACGATTATGGTAGGAGGTGCCGGGCAACAAGTCTTCATCCGTGAAAGTCACTCCCGAATGCTCCCTCAAAGAGCAAAGCTTGTTCGAGGAAGTGCTAGCCAATTGTGCTAAACAAATTTCAAGACCAAGTAAGGCCTTAATCAATGCTTCCCTCATCTCCTTAGACAGGATCTGTGCGTCGAAAATGCTTAGCTTGGTAGGCAACTTCTTAAGAAGGGTTAGCATGTTGTAATACTCTTTATTATTTAAGCATTCAACTTCTTGTCGGGCAGATGTTTCTTCTATGGGTGGAACTGACTCTTCATGGGTAGGTGTTTGTTTTTTTTACCGTTAGACCCTTTATTGGGGGTAACAACTTTCCCCTTCTTAAATATACCTCTGTTATTTCCTCTAGTTCTCGTGTTACTTTTGATGACCTGTCATCTGGAGTTGTGAGTAGCTCTTCTGGAACCACCTCTGAATCTGAGAGATCTAAGTCAATTGCAATCGGAAACTCAAGGATAGCTAATTCGCTTCCCGAATTGTTGTAGCCTGTATAATCAACATTCTTCTCTTTATTAGCGGATTCAAGAGGGTTTTGCATGATTTGAGAATCATCATTGGGATTGAAATTCACACTAAGTTGGTCGCTATCAGTTACGTTTTCTCTAGACACAGTTATAACGTAACCAAACTCATAACTCTTATCATTATAAGACTCTACAGGTACATAGAGATGATCGTATAAAGTCAGCGGTTTGATGGATTTCTCCCCCAAATCCAAAACAACTATTCTAGAATAAGCAGTCCCTATTCTACTCTTCGATTTTTTGACTTTCGCTTCTTTGACGGCGTTCTTCTTTGTCTTTTGTCGTTCTTGCTTCTTCGTTGTAATTGTTAAGGTTGATTCAACAGGCTTTGAACTCTGCATCGCAGCTTGCATTGAAGCAGTTCATATCTGGTTTAGAATCTTCTTTAACTACCTAACCGAAGCTGTACTCCATCATTCCTCGAGTGCGTATGGATCAATCGAAACCTTCAGATCAACCAAAATCATATTAATGGAACTTTTTCTAGGTTCTCTTAAATATTATTTCAGGATTGTTATATTTCCTTTGTTCAAGTTGTCCTCGAGCAAATTCTTGAAGATGAAGCAATCTTCTATGGTATGCTCAATTAATCTGTGTTATGGACAATGCAATGGGCGATCTTTCTTGTCAACCTGCTCTGGTTTTATCGGTTTTGGCAATTTAAACTCGGACTTCTTCATCAGATTGCGAAACATTTTCTCCATTGCTTCGTTTTTAAATGGGTACACCTTGTTCATACGTTCGACTAATGTTGAAGGTGGCCTTCCGTCTGTTCTATACGGTCTTTGCTGAAAGGATTGTTACTCATGTTGTTGGGGAGGTGGGTAGTTTTGTCGAGATTGCTCTGCCTGTATCTTCATTGGTTGCTTGCCTCTGCCAACTGCTGTGACTGTCCCAGACTTCTTTTTAAACGCCTTTACTGGTTTTAGCTTCTCAGCTTTCTCCAGAAAACCAAGTTGCTTAGCTTGCTTTTGAAGGCTCGCGACTTTGCTAAGTAGCTTCTCAAAAGTTTTGATTGTGAACCTTTTTAGTAGAAGAGCCACCGTTTGTGGGCACTCTTCAGAAAAATTTCGATTGCGTGTTGCTCCTGAAGCTGCGGCTCACACTTCTGCTCATGTTCCTCCATCGCAGATTGTAGTCCACCAAAGTTTTAGTTGGTTTCTGTCACTCTATCACAAGATCACTGATGGTAACATGGTGCCGAGCTCTAGCGAACCACTCAACGAATAAGTTTTCTAATTCTTTATATGCCTTTACTGAGCCGTTGGTTAATTCTGCGTACCAGTCAAATGCAACCCCTGAATGACTGCTCACAAAATTAACAAAACAACAACGCATCACTACCCCCGCGTTGCAGCAGCTTACTCGGAATTGTGTAACATGTTGTCGGAGATTTCTTGTCCCAACAAATATCTTGAACATCGGTGGTACGAAGCCCTTGGGGTATTGGACGACATCAAATTCTTCCGGGTAAGTCCTACCCTTCAAGATCAATGCCCCTCCATTTGACCGAGCCAGGGCTTTTCTCATATGTTGTTCGACCATTTGCTTGATGTCCTTTTCTGGCATTGCAGCATGAACTGAATATTTCTTCGGTCGTTCATCTTTGTTAACAAAAGTGAATTCTTTCTTATCGTCTGCAATCTGGACTGCTTTCGACCGGTAAACCTTCGGGGGTAATATTTTGGGTGACTGGGGGTTGGCTTAGGAGTGTGTTCATGAGCCGTAATTTCCTCCTTCCTCTTTTCTATACAACTAATCTGTTCGTCTTTCTGTTGAATAACTCTTTGCAGTATCTGAGTAGCGCCTTCCTCAGCTGGCAACGACTCTTCTCGCAAATGTGACGAGGCTCTAGTTTTAACCATGTTGATCTCGGTTGGTTCTTCCTCCATATAATCTGCTAGGTCATAATCTTCAGATCATTTTTTCGTTCTCCGGACAATTGCTTGATGTCTACTCTGAGCTTTTCGAGGGTGGCTATGATTGACTTTACCTTGGTGATTTTAAGGTAAATCAGAGGTTCTTGAGAGACATCTTCTGTTGCGGAGAAATCTGGTGTGTTTGTAGCATTTGTTATTGGAGTATCAGACTTGGAGTCCTTAGCAAGACGGTCTCCCGACCTTTCTGACAGCGTTGGTCCGACGACTTTAGGTTTCCACACTTCCTCCTTGAGTACCGATGCCTTGGGATAAAGTGTCCTGGGGGCAAACTCAGCAGGTTGGGAGGAAATGTGCTCCCTAACACACGGACCAGAGGTGCTGCCGAGCAATTTCTTGTCATAACTGGGTGTCAGGGTCTTTCTATTCATGGTGGCAGTCGTAGTTGCTGGACCCAGAAGAGACTTGGCCGGCACACTTCCCATGGACTTCGAAGAAGTGGTATGTGGGGTTGTGTCGGTGGGTTCAATACGATCTCCGAGATGGAGCTTTGCGGAAATGCATGGTGGTGGTACCTCCTCAGCCTTCAGAGTGGGTCTATGAGGGTGCAAGGCGGCTCTACCTTTTAATTTCCACTTCTTCATCTGAGGGGACACATCATAACCCATCTTTCTTAAGATCTCAACAACTGAACAACTAGACTTTGGAAGACGGAACAGATTTGGGTAACAGGCTCAAGCCTCTTTCTTTTTTCATTCTGACAGTGAGGCGGTGTGGCAGCAATCTAGTAGACATTCTTCTCTCCTTCGGCGGCAGACAACAGGTGAAATCTATCCCCTCTGAGTAGAAGTGAGGCCTCTCGCAACCCTATCTCCTCGAAGCAAGGGGTCTCCTCGGCCTGGGCCATCTCCTCAACTTTTGCCCTTTTAGTCTTCAGAATCCTTCGGCTCCGGTTCATTTTTTGGGTTCGTGTGAGTGGTGCAGACTTTTAACTGGACCCAATTTCAAAGACGGACGAGACTGGAGCCAAAATAGGTGTTGGTCTGCGCATAATCTCTTTCCCCTTAGCTCGTGCAGGTGTAACAGGTTTAGTGATCGCAGGTCTGTTGGTAGTGGCATGACAGCTCTGGTAGCAGCAGGGGTGACAGTCTTAGAGGGGACCCTCTCAACCCTTAGCCTTTTGAGAGGGGAACTTCCGATGGCTCCTCAGATCAAAATCGATGGATGGCCTCTGGATGTCTGGAGTGGTAGTCTTCATTATTACATATGACGCCTTGCTGAGTATTACTTCAACATTGTCGAATCCAGTTCTGAACTTGATCATCAATCCCGCATTTCAGGCTGATTTGTCATGTGGTAGGTTCCCATCGAACGAGAAAATTAACTTGGGTGACGACATTGTTTCTGTCATTTGAAGAATTTACTAAGATTAATAATATCCAACACTTCATAATTATAACATAAGTACTGGAATTAGTGTACTTGTTTTGTAAATTGGGCAATTTTTTGAAATTAGTTAATGTGAACTTTATTTTAGTTTATTAAATTTCTTGTGTTTCGAATTTCGTGTTTCATTTTATCTTTGAAATTTATAGAGGAGTTAAATGGGTTTGAAGTTTAAATGGAGCATTGCAAGGGTGAAATTTTAACTCAACTTGTTTGCAACAGGTCACCCTCAATAAGGGAACAGAGTGTAGGACTGTTTGAGATTGGAGAGGGTTGACTTTGCGTCGCATTCACCTCGATGAACCTCACTTATCACTTGCATCCTACCACACATATTGGAGATCCAACCCATTTTAGACTTTAAATAGTGCAAAACCTCTTTGTTTACAAATGTATAAACAATAGGTTCCAAAACCCAAAAAAGAATTGACTATATCCACCCAAGGAAGAAATGAGTGAGGCAGGCCAACAGAAGAAAGGTAGTCTGGCCCACGAAGGATATGGACTCACTACCGATGTATGAAGACAAAACCACTTTATCGAATGTGGAGAGTAGAACTAATCCCCATTGGAGTCGCAAGAATTGTCGGCCGAAATTTTTGATTCGAAAATACTTTTTTTGAAAATAAATGTAAGTTTAATTTATTTTATGCGTGATATTTATTTTTGCAAATTTTATTTTAATTTTGAACTAAATTAGACCAAATAGATCTCACATGTTCGATAATTTTGATGGTTGAGCGTGATACCGCAAGTAATACGTTACCCCGAAGGATGATCATATCACTTATCGATAGGCTTAACCACCTGAACTAAGGAGTTTGTGGAATCTGTTTGGTCTGCAAAACCTTTTGTGTTTGGCCGACTAGTTCCCCTACCTAATATAAGGATTAAGTAGAGTTTATTTTACCAGAGTTCTTAGTTCTCTATAGAGACAAACCCCTATAGTTCATTACCTCATAAATGACCGAGTTCACTTAAGAAAACTCTCGCTTAAGATTAATAGTTCCGTATTCAAGATTTCAAAGTTTAATTTTTAAGGTAGGACGTAGTAAAGTCAAAAGGGAATGATTCAAGTAGGAACAATTATTTTCAAGAGGCCAAAAGAATATGAGGAGAACTTCGGTGATCTCCTAAATATCCTAAAATTTGACTTTGTCTTTGAAATGATATTATTTAGTGTTTAAATCATTCAATTTTATTAGAATTTATGACTTATATTCGCACGATATCCGATCTTACAATGACCTAGGAAGATAAGAGGATTTATATCGTACTAAACGACGACCTTGAAATCCTAAAAAAGTTACGACTTATATCGCACAACTGTGTTGTGCAAAAGCTTAAAAGACAAATTGAGGATTTACGTAAGTCCTATGGATTCGTGTTATTTACTCTACAGAAAGGTTTATGTGATGTAGATATGTTTAACGTTTTGTCCTGCTGGAGTTGATCCGCTTCGTGTTGAGTCTTGATTGTCCCCTCCGTCCGCTTGCTTCCTCGTTCTGCTTCCTGAAAAGGCTGCTCCGAGCACTTTAACGTGGTGCGTCAAGTTTAGGCTTAGGTTTTGTGTGAAAATGTAATTGTTGGGCCACGACCTATCGTAGGGTACCTTCTAAACAGACGTCCTACTATTCTCTATCCTAGAGGGCCCTGCAGTTTCTGTAAGTAAATACATGAACAGAAGAATAATACAAGCGCAGTAAAAGAAACAGGTGTAAAAAACAATAAAGAAAAGTAGTATAAAGTTGCACTAAAAAGAAGCTGTGAAAGGTGCAACAAAAAGGAATGCTATATATAAAAAGCACAGTACAAGAGAGTGTTGTAAAATGAAGTAAAAAAGGTAGTAAATATAAAATAAGTCTGTGTACCTGGCGTGTTTGCTACTCCTGCAAAAGTGGTCAGTGTCGCAGGTTAAAAAAAGTATAAGTATCGCAGAGAATTTAGCTAACGTAGCAAACATGCATGTATAAATAGGTAAAAGGACGAGCGATAAGTAAAAGAACATGCGAAAAGTAAAAGAACATGTAACCCATGAAAGACGAAGTTGACTGTAAGAATTCAGACTCGGGGTAGGCTGAGATTTACGTTCCCGAAGGACTCCGTAGGCAACCGTCAGTCATCATACATTAAGCCTGACATTCAGCTAGCAATTTTCAACAAAGCAAATCTTAGGGGGGGTAATTCTTAGCCCAGTACAGGTAATTGACAAGTGGACGATCAGATTGTATTATTTAAAATTTGCGGTTTGTGCTACATACGCAAAAATAGTTTTCTCTTGTTTAACACTAGAAAGGAAAATATCTATTATGTCGTTAGATTTGTATATTGTGCAAAATAGATCGTCCATTAGTCGCTTACACTGTCGGGCTTGGAACACCAGCAGCCTAAGAAGGCAAGATGCATCGCTAGCCTAGTTTCGGTGAATAATATTTACATCCTACACTCTCACCAGATCCTTGTGTCGGATCCCGATGTCGTAGGATACAATATTATTCTGTTTTATGGGCAGATGTCAATCATCATCGTTTTCAAACCCCAAATCGTCTAACTTACAATCTTGCTTGATGGTTCATATATGACCACCGCTATATATGCGTGCTTATGTTTCAGACATAAGTACCTAAATGACACCCAGAAATAATAAAATAAAACTGAAAAGAAATGAATGAAAAAAAAAGGAAGATCTACCCGCCTCCAAAATCAGTGAAACGAAGATGCAAAATTGCAAGTGGGTTAGCCTAACGTCTTTCAACCAAAACTATAATTAGCCCCCAAAAGTATGTAGGGGTCTCAAAAACCATAAGCAAATCGTTTAAAAAAAGGATAATGTTTGAATCTTCTCTAAACAATGAATAAATCAACACTGAAGCAATGCTTCAATTTCCTTCCAAATCGATGATTAATCAAGCCCAAAACAACACTAAAAAAATGTTTTTAATGTCTTCAAAATAGCATACAAAGCAATCCTCAAAACCGCAACTCAAACAAGCCACAAATAGGCCCCAAAAGTCTAAAAAAAAATGACTCCGGAAAACAACATCACAAGCCCCAAAATCGGCACAAATTCGAGCCCAACAAACATTTGAGCCATTTCCAAAACCAATAAAAGCTCAAGCTTTGATGTTGTATAGGTAAACATACAAAATTCGTGTGTGTTGAAAATGTAAAACTTTAGATATGACATATTCGAATGCATAAAGAATTGTGTTACGTGCAAAAATCCCAACTATGGTCATAATATGAAAATTTCTTTGGAAAAGAATATATATAAAAAAAAATTCAAGCAAAACCTTCATTAGAAACAATTGCCCCTCCAACAATCTGTGGTATCCTTCACTATATGCCTAATCGAAACATCTCAATCCCCTTGAAGCATGTTTCATCAAAATCAAAATGAATGGTCAAAGACATCGTCACTTTTGAGGAAGCTAGGTAAAACTGCCATAAAAAGAAAAAAAAAAAACCAAAATTTAACCTTTCTGAACTATCTTCCTCTTCTTACTTTCATAGGCTATGATATCATCGAGATTCTAAAGTGTTAAAAGTGTAAATATCAAATTTCAAGTGTTAGATAAGTAAATGCACAAGAATTGTATGGTATGTAGGTAAATCTTCCCAAGCAAATATTGCAGCCCATTTAGCTCTAATCATCCCTAAAAAAGATGCATTTTAAAGGCTCCAAACTGCTAGCTAAAACTAAAAAAAAATACATTTTAAAAGCTCCCAAATTGCAGCCAATTCAGCCCAAAAGGTCTCGTAACCACAATAAAGTAGTTCCCAAAACCGCAGCAAACCGAACCACAAGAAGATCCAAAAAAAACTGCAGTTAGGCCTAAAAAGGCACATAATCATCCCCGACAGTAGGTGATCAAGCCAAGGAAAAGAAATCAGCCTTTTGAGTCGTCTCGAAACAAATGAACCAGTCTAAAAGGCGTCTAAACCTTCCAAGTGAACTCATCGAAGCTTCAGGATGTTCACAAGTGAAACCGTCAAATTTTAGATTTGTATGAAGTTATTCAATATATATTTCCGATCTGCCTAAAATTGATTTGTACAAACCTCAAATTTACAAAAAGTCAAAGCCAAATGAACTTTCAATTCACATAAACCAACTTTGCACAATTTCAGATTTGCTTAAAACCCAGCCGAATGAATTTCCAATCGCATAAAACCAGCAAATAGGTAAGAAAATAGAGCAGCCATGATGGTGTCAAGTATACCGGCAAGAAAACAGTGCAGCTAAGCAAAGCTACGGATAGGGACAACAACATCCCCTTCCATATCAGTAAAGCAAAAAGCAAGCAAGAGCCCCAAAACAGCCCAAAACTGTAGCCAAACATCACCTAATAAAGCTTTAACTGCAGCCCAAAAAATCACCAAATAAAGCCTTAACTTCAACCCAAAACTGCAGCCAAACATAACAAAATAAAGCCTCAACTGCAGCCCAGAACTGCAGGCCAAAAAAATCACCCAGAACTGCAGGCCAAAAAAATCACCAAAGAAAGCCTCAACTGCAGCCCAAAACCGCAGCCAAACATCACCAAACAAAGCCTCAACCGCAGCTCAACAAGCAACAATTAAAGCCCTAAATCAGCATTTAAAAAACAGGCTCAATTACTCCAATTCAGCACTAATCCTGTCCCCAAACACCACGATTATAGGATTGGAAAGAATGACATTTTTACCCTCACCAAATTGCAAGCGGTAACATTTGTAATAACAATCAAATCAAAATGAGCTATAAACCTCTTCAAAACAACAAGATCCTGCAACTTAAAGCAACCCACATGAATCCCAAGCGTATGTATATTAAAAGAAAAAACGGCTGACATGTTTTTTAGATTTTCACAAATAAAACATATAGGAGTAGCCGAAAATATTCATGAGCAATAAGGTAAGCCGCACTCCTATATTTTGTCTTGTGTGCTAGATTTGTAAATACATAAGAAATTGAAATGGTATGTATGTGAATCCTATTTTCTGTGTTCACAAATACATAGATCGGGTGATATGTGTGTAAAACTGAAATTTAGGTGGTATATTAGTAAATAAATGGAAATCGAGTAGTATGTATGTAAATCGACATTGACTGAAGTTCAGACTTTCAAGCTATCAAGCTAAAATCTCCACTTGCAGGTTTTTAATGAAAAGAGAAAGAAATATTTGACATACCTCAACGCACACTTGGTTGAGCGAGCAAATAACTACTTTGAGTTTAACAATTATTTTGATTATATTAAAAAAAACTGAACACAACTCGCTCCAAATGGCAAGAAAACCTCACAACAAACCAATGCAAATAGCAAAAAAAGGTTGAGGTGGATTGAATGTCCCTCTCTCTTTTAAAGCAAGTCATTTCCAAATAGCAAGAAAACAGTTCAAATAGCCTAAGAAATCAAATTTAAAGCAAGTCTTTTTCACTTTAAGCCCCAAATTTAAGACCACCGTATCCAAAGAATATTACTCAGATCTTCAAAGTTATGAACATATTTTTTTTGGCAAAGATAATTAGGGCTTTTATCTGAACTAATCTATGGGATTTAGCTACATAGGCCGGTAGACTAGCTGTATACGAAATGATAGCCATGCTATGCAATGTAATGGCGGTTTTCCACATTTGTCTTTTAGACAAATCTTTTACTCTTTTGTTCATCAACAAGTTAAGCCAACTTACAGCTTTAGGTTGAGCAACATAATATTTTAACATGCATAAAATGACGCGTTAGGATCCGGCTGAATGAGAATATTATATTCATGTGCATGCACTTCACAGGGATGCATGCTCTAAGCCATCAAAGCGAAATTGAGAAGTTAAGAAAAACTTTGGGAACAAAAGCATTATTGTTTCGAAAAACAAAAGAAGAAAAAACATAATATTCTTCACAAAGTCATCCATAAAAGAAAACCAGACCTAGAGCCAATAGCCGAATCACAACACAGATGTTTCCCTCTCCCCCCTTTTTTTTCTTTTAGTCGTATGAATCATCAGGGCTATGATATCAGCAAACAAGCAAGAGTGTTAACACTTAAGCAAGAGCATCAGGACAACTTAACAAGGAATCGGGCCCTCAGTTGAAATATCGAACAGTTAGAGAAGAGAGGAGTAATTACCTTGCTCAAGCTTTTCAAAAAAAAAAAAAAAAGAAAACAAAACTCTAACAACTCTCAAGCCCGCAAGATGCCGAACCAACCAGAGAATCGCTGACCAAAAATGCAACAACCGCAAACATCCCTGAAAGATGGCTTTTTATAGCCGAAGGGGGAGGATGTTACCTTTGCTTATTGGGGGGTGAATCAGGCCAAAAAGGACGGGAGAGGTGGCGACCAAGACGAAGAGGAAGAAGTGGCGACATGGGGTGCAGAGGAAGTGGCGCCATTGGGAATGCATGGAGAGTGGCGAGGAGCAGTGGGGACCTCGGATCGAGGCTTCACGAAGGAGAGGTGGTGTGGCCGAAGTGTTAGGGCTCGACTAGTGTTGCGAATGACCGAAGAGGGCAAAGCTTCAGGACTTCGGTCGAGCGAGAAGGATTAGGAGAAGGGGGAACGATTCAATCGAATTGGGGCTACGTGAGTTATGTTTAAGTGGGCTTTCTTTATTATTATTATAATAATAATAATAATAATAATAATCATTATTACTTAAAGCTCCGATTTGCGTATAATTCGCGCGTGCATGGAACCATATCAAAATGGGTATTCGCCTTAGGCAAAATTGACGTTACGGATAAGTGTCCAATTTGGTTTTTCTTAAAATTTTAGCTTGTAATTGATCATCTTGACAATTGATTTTTGTTTTAATTAACGATGTAATGTACGCAAGTGTTAGTGGAGTGGATCGCGATGTTATGTGCATCGAATGTGTGAATAGTGGTGTTTATGCATATGAATTGTGAATATACGCATGTTCAGGCCATGAAGGGATTTCCTAAGCCCTTTCGATCGGGCTCTTTTTGGGCCTCCACACGTCGGTCTTAGCCACTCAACTCAATAGTGATAGCTTGTGCTCCTAGCCACTCAACCAAATAGTGATTGCTTGTATCCCTAGCCACTCAATCAAATGAGGATGGCTCGAGATCGTCTATGTGAGGCCTCCTAAAAGAACTAAGAGGTGGTTCAAAGTTTTAAATGGGGTGGGACCCATCACTAGTCTTCTAGGATAGTCATTAGGAAAATTCTAAGGCTAGATCCTAGACTATAAGGAGAGGAGAAATGAATACCTCAAAATGAGGTCAACTTCATGCAAAGTAGCTCCAGTAAAAACTTTCAAATGACATAAACATTTTTGTGGTAATTTTAATTTTTTTGTCAGACAGAGAGCTAGGAATTTACGAATGTCTTTTTATTTATATATATTTTTAATGCATCATAGAGTTTAAACAAGGATAACTTACAGTTTTAATCTCCTGTTTACTTTTGTAAAATATTGGTTAATAATCTTCATCATTATTAGTCTTTATCCCAAAATTTGGGGTTGGCCTAACTTTGTCTATCTCGTTAGGAATTAAAGTACTAAAATTACCAAAAATATTATAGGGTTTCAGTTCTTATTTGCTCCTTTTAAGAATGAGTCTTTCTTTTTTTTAATTTTATTAAAATTTTCTTCTGTTACCTTTGCCAACCCAACCAAACTTGCTCCGCTTGACCAACTAATTATCACAACTCAGTTTTGGAGTTCAGATAAATCGACATATAAACAAATGATAGTGTGATCAAAATTTTCAAGCCACACCTCTTTCTAACATCACGGAAGTTTTCAATAGCATTATTGCAGAGCGATCAGGATATTGACAATATTATGGTTAAAAATATACCACACAAAGAATTTATATCCATCAAAATAGAATTTGGAGTATTTATATCTAAAATTTAATTTTACCATCCATCCGTTAATTAAATGTTCTTTAATAGTCTATATGGAGTACAATCTTTTATTACATGCAATCATTATAAATGCAGATTATAAAATTTATTTAAACATGAATTCAACTTACCCATTTCTTTTTTAGCTACCTTTTCCCAGCTAAATGGATGTCAGCATATGTCAGTTTGAGTTACATCGAAAACTTTATGGGTAAATTCAGAATAAATAAAATAGAAAAGAAGCAATAGGCATGCTAATCATTGAGCATGTATGTAAAAAAATTAATGGTTGTACATAAAGTAACTTCCTGATTATGTGATCATTTTATGACTTTGATATTTATGTGGAAATAATTGATAGAAATATTGATTGTAGTTTCGAATGAGCCTGCATCAACGTGGAATAATAATTTATGGTATGAAAATCCAGAGTCTTAATCATATGCATTTTGCATACTTTTGGCTTATCATATGACATAGCATTTTTCATTGCAGTAGAATCATATTCATAATAATAACATGTTCTTAGTATTAGAATTATAAATATTATAAGAATGTAATGTAGATTGATAATAACAGTTGGCATAATATTGACGTCATCCAAATCTTTTGTTATGGAGTGATCGTAACATCAATATTATATTGTATTATATTATAATTTGTATTGTAATCTCAACATAAAGTGCAGTTTGGCGTTACCAGACCAATGGCTATATATTCCATCTTGGGAGCATGGCATGAAACCATAGTTTAGCAGCACAACATATAGAATTAAAAATTTTGACAGTAGCGTTATATGTAGAATAATGGAAATGAATTGCAATTGAATTTTGTTAGTGTAACATTGACTTCACTTTGGAATTATGAACATAAATTGTAAAATGATCATCCCATTTATGAAATTTTAGATAATGTAGCATTGCACGTATGATCTCTGTAAAAGGACCAGTGCATCTATGAAATTTTGAGACGGTGTAGCCCCTATGTCATAGTTGCTTGAAGAGTGTTAAAAAATTAAGATGCATAATAGGTTAAAAGCCCAAAATAGTTCCCCAAATATCTATTTATGGTCCATTTAGTCTCAGAGTATCACATACATTTCTCTAATTTAGTCTCACAACTTTGTAAAATTGATTCCAAATGCTACCTCAGGGATTAATTTAGTATGAATTTTGTATTGTAACTTTCACAAAATTTAACTTGGGAGACTATGCAGTTTGTATAGTCGAGGCACTAAATTGGAGAAATATGACACTGAGATTACATTGGCAATGTACAATTGTTAAGCGATTATTTTGAGTTTTTTAATCTTAAATTATAACATAGCTTTACATAAAGGACATTTTGTGCATAGAAACATATATAAACTAGTGGAATTTATATGCACTGAGTCTACAGAATAGAAGCAGGACTCCATATAATTACCCACCTAGTAGCTTGGATTGTGAACTGTTGCATTGTTATCAGCAATTGGCAAAACCTTGGAATGGTGGTTTATCACACATAAAATAAAATTTCATCTTATTCACCTTAATCAATCTCTAATCCTTATAAACCAAACTTAACATTAAGCATATAACTCAAGTTATATAACTAGATCACCTTAGTTCTAATCAGGCTGCCTCTTTTTCTTATAACCAAATTTCTCAAGATTGTGGTTACATAAACATTTTTAACAATTTGGCATACATATAATATAAATCCATATAATTAACACATATAATATGATAAATAAGTTTCTCTTTTTATTATATTTAATCAGAATGTCCTTAATTCCAATTTACACTTGGCTTGTTAATTTCCTTTATTCCTTTGACTAGAATCTTTCTTACTGGATTTAATCATTCTGGTAAGTTTCAAACGTTATATAAATTTAATTTATCTTGCAATTATTTAACATTACCTCCAAACTGTTAGAGCTAGAGTTTAATCAACAAATTTTACACAACTCGTGTCTCATGCGCCATATATCTTGTCATTTTAAATAGGATATTTAACACAACATATCTTGCAATTATACAATCCTACTCTGTTTTCACTAGGAAGGAGGAAGTGGAATAATAAGAAAAAGAAGGAAAAGCCTTGGTTCTATTCTTCTTCCTCTTTTGCTCTTAAGCCCCAGTATTGTTTCAAACTGTAGCTTTCCCTCAAGCACTGTTGCTCTTGAACCCAAAAATTTCATCTGACCGTACACTCTGTCGCTTGTTCGCTAGCTCTCTTAGTTGCTTGCCAGTTCTCTAGGTCGCTCGCCTGCTTGTTCCCTCGCTTGCTGAGTCTCTTTCTCTCGCTCCTGGTTGTTCATATTTGAAATAACAACAGGAATTAACTTGAGGGGCTGACAAAAATTTTGGGAGTTGATCGATCTGAAAATTTTAATTTAATCCATTCGACAATTATTATTTTTATTTTATGTACAAACTCATATTAAATTGTAAATTTTTGTTTTTTTTCGTTGCCATGCTCATTTTGGGTTGGGTTGACTTTATTCAGGTTGCAGCTGATTCTGACCAATGAACCTAAATTTAACACTCCTATTTTTGCCTAATCGCTCCGAATCACTACCTCACACCTTATCTATATATCAATCTATATATCTATCTATCTATATATAATGTAATGCATCTTATATTATATGAAATTGTTATTGTATGATTATTTTGTGTAAACATAAATCCTTTTACCATATTCCACTTGATCGCATAACATGTCCCATAAATAATTGTGTTATTTACCATTTATTATTATTATTATTTTTTGTAAATATTTTTTCTAAATGAATTTGATATGGATGAATTGTTTGCTAAATTTATGCACCCATTAATAATTTTTATTTGTTAGTAGTTTTCTTAATGACTTTTGACTCCCACCCCAGGGCAGCATTTGTTTGGGCTGTTTGTTCGGATCATTTAATGAATACCTGTAATGATTTTCTATGATTTGCTTTCTTTTGTAAATTACATGGTATGTTGGCCATCGTGTTTTTTTTCCTAAAATGTGTGGATTTCCAAATTTTTGAATTTCTTATGGCAAGAATGGGCACTCTTATCCCATTGGTATTTTGGTAGGAGTTGAACAATAAGATACCTATCTGTCATTCACAATGTCTACTTGTTTATGTTTTCTTAGTTTATTGCCCATTTATTTGCTTGGTAATCTTTATATTGATTGATAATACAAGCTTATTTATTTCAACCTTTGCCAGCTTCAAAAGCATCTGAGTTCAAAGAAACATCCATATCATAAATTCAGTACAGGTAAATAACTATTTTATTTGTTGATTTAAACAGCAAAAATGCATTATATATTTAAATTGTCTCTACTCTTGAACAAATTTTCAATTTCACATGAGATTTATTTAACTTCTGCATTTATTTCGCAAACTCGCCAGAAGTTTTGATAGTTTTTATTTGTTGTATTACTTGAATTTTTACTGTTTTGATTTATGTGTAAGTTAATGTAACCATCCTTTTAAATGGTTTGGCGACTTGCGGTTTCTTTGCAGAATAATGGACTGATGTTTTGTCGTCTACATTCATGTTGCTAAATTTATATTCATTGCATTTTATTTTATACTATCTATTTAAATTTGGTGTTATAAATATTTTCAAAATATTTGACATTTTCCATTTATTAATGTGTCTGATTTGTTGAACAAACACATGGCGAGAGATAAGCCGATCCATGGTTAGTTGATGCAATTGTTCCTGTGTCCGTCCAGTTACATGCGAAGGAGCGGTTTGAACAGGCCCCTGACTTTTTTCTCCCCGCTGGTTCAGTTTCCCCTGCCCCCATGCCTGGGTTGAACCCATGAATGCTCTATTTCCCGTTAGTTAGATTAGTATTAGGTTTTTTTTTTATTATTTGATACTTACAAGAGTGCTGTTTAGAACCTGATTTGAGGCACTTTTTACTTTGATTTATATTATGTGGAGGTTCTTTTCTCCCCTCTTCTTCTATTTGGAGAGCTATTACTTTTTTTTTTCTTCAATTGGTGAAGCTATATCTTGAAGAGAATAGGTTGTGGATGCTACCCGTCATTCTCACCTTGTCAACAGTGATGCTGATTGCCGTTTCCCCCACTATCTTGCCTGCCGAACAGCAGTCATAGTAGTTTTTCTCTCCAATCCTGGTAGATTCTCAAATTTTTTTTTTCTTATTATACACCTAATATTCACACTTATTCCGATCTGAAAACACTTAAGTGTCATAGAACAGTGTCATTTGGTATCAGCGCCTTTGAATCATTCATTTTCTCTTTAAAAATCTAAATCCTAACCCATAGCCCATACCTACAATTTACACCTATACCTAAAAATAACTTTCGGCCAGCCCTAAATCTAAAGTTTTCGCCTTGGCTGAAACCTTAAAGGGAGTAAATTAGCACGCCACCAAGGGGAAACCTCCAATAAAATATTTAAGAGCTTACATTGGAGGATATGCAATAGGAAATTCTCCAATTGCAACATATACTAGTTAATTTTGAAAGAAGATAGCACATGGAAGTTACCTACAACAATAATGGTAACCACTCGTGTGGAGAAAATGAAAATCTTTTCTTACAAGTTGCCTCAAGCAATGAAGAGCCGATGTCGTGTCGATTCATTATTGAGTATAAGAGGAGAGAGGGTAACTTTAGAGTGAATGTTGAATTACCGGATTTCGACGATTGTATGGATTCAAAAGAATTCATTAAGCGACCCCAGATACTGTAACGTGTTTTTGAGTACAATGACACCTCACTTGACAAATATATGAAATTAGCACCTATCACGTTAAGGAAGTGTGCTTTTCTATGGTGGTGTCGGTCAACTTTTTAAAAATATTTTTTAAGTTTAATCTAATATAAATGTATGTATTTTTGGTTGAAAATAGTGGTGTTTTAATTTTGAAAAATAAGACCGAATGAATCTCGTTCGTCTAATAATTCGCATAATAATGCCTGATACCACGAATAATACACCTTCTTGAAAAATAAGTATATCTCTTGGCAATGAGCTCAATCATACAAACTAAGAGACTTGTGACATCCGTTTGACCTGCGAACTTTTCATGCGTGACCGACAAGTTCTCCTATCTAATATAAAGATTATGTTGAGTTCATTTTACTTGAGTTTCAAGTTTCCTGTAAGGGAAAGCCCATATATTAATTACATCCCAAATGACTGAGGTCACTCGAGAAAACTTTCGATAATGATCAGAGGTACTAGTCTTCACGAATTCAAAGCGTAGGTTTTCACGGTAGGATGCGGAAAATAAAGTGGGAAAGTTCCAACTGAGAGAAATTATTTCAGTAGTCCAAAGAAAAGAAGAGATAGGGAATATCACAGACTCTGAGGAGAACTCTCAGTGACTTCTCAAACTATCCTAGTGTGTGACTGCATTTTGGAAACAATGTTATTTAATTGTTCAATCTAGCCAGTTTTATTTTTTGAGACTTACACTGGCATAATACCCGATTATGCAAATAGCCCACAGAGATAGGAGGATTTACATCGTACCGAACGATAACCTCGGAACCTAGGGCGAGTTAGGACTTACGCTGCACAACATGGTTGTGCATGGGCCTAAGGAGGGTATGGGGATTTACGTCGCGCTGGACGAGTTAACTCGAATTCCTATGAGTTATTTAATTTTAAGGAATTGTTTTGTTAATGTAGATCTTCTTGTTGTTGCAGAATGTCGACCACCTCCGACTGTGGCCTGCTCCATGCTACTCGTCGTGCTGCCCACGAAGTTTACTCCGAGCTTCATGTCGTAGCAGTCTTAAGGTTTAAGGTTCAAAAGATTTTATTATGTATGTTTCAATGTTTCGGGTTTTGTTGTTGGTCTTGTTTTGGTTTTGCATATAAAATGAATAAGTGCAGGTAAATAAATATTGTGAAGTAAATAAAGGAAGTATAGTGCATAAAATAAAAAATGCATACCGGGGCATCTGCTACCGCTGCATGGTTAGTTCATAAAACATAATATAATTTGCAGAGAATTTAAATAAATTGTAGAAAAAGAAAGAAAATAAGAATTCTAGTGTAAAAAGCAACAAAACGAGTCGTAACAAAAACACGAATAGACAAAGCAAAACCCGTGGTCACATATGGAAGACCGATACTAGATATAAGATATCAGTAAAGGTGAGGACTTAGAGCTGGACTGTGTGTTTACCGACCTTGAACAATAACTACCAACCTGACAATCTATAGAGTACAGTCCTTTACCTCGATCTAAATGACTAACCATGGATCTTTATAAGTTTTCACAAAAAAATTCTTTGATTTTCATGCAGAAGCTATTGTTTAAGTTTTTATGCAGAGTTTTTTTTAACAAGTAAAAGTGATTTTATTTTATTTTTATAAATATTTTATAAAGTAGTGTAGTCCAGAGGCTAGTCACTCTAATCGAGCTAGGACTAGTGACAACCTAAGAGCGTCGGGGGCAACAATCCCATTAAGAGTCAGTGAATAGTATCATCAGTCTTTTCCTCCCCTCATTAAAGATTCTTGAGGTATGAGATACTATTCTAATAATCCCTCTTCGTATCTCTCGTTTAAGCACACTTAAGCAATGTCGTCATCGCCCTAGCCACCTAGACCTCAGACTTATACCAGTCTAATGATCCATATGTGGCAAGAATAAATGTTCCAGTTACCAAGAGAATTTGAGTGTAATGTTCAAGCTCAAATTTCGGTGCATAAGATTTCACTATAGGTTAAGTGATGGTGGAAATTTAACTAGTCGATTTAACTAAGGAAGTCATGAACCACATCTTGGTGCATCCTCATGTTTAGTATTTTAATCAATTTATAAATTAATGTCAAATGTCTAGTTTTATCATTTATTCAAAAATTAGTTAGAAGAACTCTCACCTTGGGTGTGCTTGTAAAATTTAGGAAGCCTAAACTTTAATTTGAGCTTGAGGTGATTTAAGGTGTTTACCCTCAATTAACTGCTTTTCAAAATAATTCTCGAATATCTTTAAGTGTTTTCTAAATAATTAAATCATAAATCTCCATTTTTGACTTAACCATTTAACAAGAGAAACAAAACAAAAGAAAGGAGAAGACCGGCCCACTTTCAAAACTAACAAAGCTAATGGTGAAACATCAAGTGAATCGACCTAAAAGCGTTTAAATTTTTTCAAATTTGTAACTAAATCGGCTCCCAAGAAGTGTGTTTAAATCTACTCCAAGACATTCTTTTGAGTGGCCCAAAATAACTTTTAAAGATTCCAAGTTAGCAAGTAAATCAACGCTTAAGTGATGCCCAAAATCTCTCCAAAACGGTGTATAAAGCAGACCCAAAATGATGCTTTTAACGGCTCCAAAACAGTGTGTAAATAAGCCCCCAAATGATATTTTTATGTCTCAAAAAATGCTCAAGACTAGCCCAAATCAGCCAATAAAAGGCCCCAAAATGGTGCATTTAAAGGTTCTAAGACTATAACAAAGTCAGCCCAAAATAGTCCTTAAACATCCCAAAATAAGGTGTTTTTAAAGGCTCCAAGACTGCAGCAAAGTCAGCCAAAAACAGTCCCAAAACAGTGACAAAACCTCCCTAAAAAGTTACAAAAACTGCAGCGAATCCAGTTTAAACCAGTCCCAAAATAGCGACAAAACCTCCCTAAAAAGGTACATTTAAAGCTCTAAAAACTGCTGCAAAACCGGCCTAAACTAGTCCCAAAACAATGGGCAAGCCAGCACTTTAAATGAGGCACCAAACCCCTCTAACCTGAATGGCATATAAAGCTCCTAAAATCAGGTGGTAAGTCAGCCCTTTAATCATAGGTAAAGTGATACATCCACAAAGGGTTAAAACTAGTAGTGTTAGATGTGAAAATTCTCTAGGAATTGTATGCTACACATCATGATTCTCAAAGTGTAGGTATAAGAAAAGAAAAAAAGGTGAACATTACCAAAAGAATCCAAGAAGCTCTCTCTGGAGGCAGCCTCTCCTTTTTTTTTGATATATATTCATACCAAAACTGATATGAGAGTAGAAGTCGTTAATAAGATTAGGGACGACCTCCATGTTTCAAAATTTTATCGTTCAAGAATTCGGTAAACCTTTTCAATTCAAGGAATGAACCTTTAAGAAACATGCTCTTAGATTCAATTCAGTTCCACCGCAGCCACCTCTCTAAAATCCACAAAAGTTCAGTATGAATTTGAATGGACAACAAAGAGACTAAGGGTCTGTTTGGTTCAAGTTACTAGTTTCGACTTTCTGCAGAATGCTACATGTCTATGAAGAAGCATTGCGGGAAGTTAGTATTGTCTGTTTAGTTGCGGTATGGGAAAACAATTATGGACAACTTTTTCGTAAAAAAGACTGATTTCACTCGTTTATTAAAACTGTTTGAAATTTTCGATTTATTTATATGATATACAGGATTTCTAAATGCATTTAAAAAATTCTAGTTGTATGATCATATAAAAAATTCTTTCGATTGGATACCTTTGAGTCGAATTTCAACTCAAATCTAGTTGTATGATCAATATAAACTACTTCTTCAAGCTCTGTTTTGAGGATTTCATTAATAATAATCAATTGATGTATAAATCAATCGACATTCATCGTTATAAATAGTGAGACTTGTCCAAAATTCAATTTTTCTATTTATGCAAATGATCTGTGGTTATGTGGTTAATGTTATGGATTTGGGTGAACCATTCAGCAGCCAAACAAATTTTATATAGTCCTTGAGAGCCTTAACTGATTTAAACTTCATTTAAAACAACCACTTGCAACCAATTACAACCTTCCCTATAGGCAAAGTCCACCATCAAGTACTATTTTTCTCGAAATCTTGCTTCTTTCCATTCGAGTATTTATAGAGCCTCTCGCACATTTTTTTGGAATATTCATATGAGAAAGTTGAATGGAGAAAGCAAGAAAAGAGAGTGAAATTTTTCTATAGGATAAAAACTTTGATATGGTAAGATTTACGAAAGGTGTAACACCCTTAAGACTTGATAAATTTCTACTGCATACAAACTTTGATTGTCGTGCTCTAGTAGAATAGTTTTGATTTGCAATGATAGAGGACTTTTAACATATAAGGATGCAATTTTCTGCAAAGAAGGTAATGAAGAATATCTAGCTTCTCCCTAATTCCTGTGTTTGTTATCCCTCTCCCTACTTTCATTATTTGCCCGAACAATCTTCCCCAAGGAGTCGTTAGCAGCGCCGACTACTTTATTTGTAGCACCGACTTGCTTTCAAACAGCCCCTTCAATGCACTAAAAAAATTTAGCCTTAAAGTAATTGCAGGATAGAATAAGCTTATAAAAATTTATTGCTTGCCAACAAATGTAAGCATTTTCTCTTTTTCTGCCCTATGTTGATGCATTTCTAATAAAAATTCATATGTTTAAAAACAAGGCGGATAGCTACACTCACAACCCTATACCAGAACATAAATATCAGGCAAACCAAAAAAGAGGACCTGGATACGATCGAATTCCTGGGCAATCTTGCCCGGAGTCAGGAGCTTCCTCTTGAAGGTGGCTAGGGCGTCGAGCACCTGTTTCGGTTGTTCGGTGAGAGGCCGATGGGCGGCGGTGGATTGGAGCGAGAACCTGCAGGATCGAAGGAGGCGCGAGGAGCCGACGTTTCGGCTCGGATGAGGTGGGAAAGGAGTGAGCGAGGGCCGAGCCTCCAGCCACCATCGGCCCTCGCCGTCGACGGCGGATCGCAGAGTTCCCCGTCGCTGACGGGCTGCGTAGGGTCGAGGGTAGCGGCAGGAAAAATAACCTTACAGCGGAGTGAAAAGTCGAGGCCACGCGACTTCGCGACAAACGACCGCGAATCCGGCCTCGCTTCCGCCCGACTAGCCAAATTTATGCGGCGCGTCAAAGCGCCGCAGCTCCCACCGCTGAATCAAACGGGGCCTGAGGTTCGTTTGGTTCGATTGCTGCTTTCAACTTTGCGAATAGACTGCGCTGCCTGATGAAGCATTGCGGGAATCCGTTATCGTTTGGTTGCAGATTGTGTAAAACAATTGCAGATGACTTTTTCTGTAAAAATGATCGATCGCCTCGTTTATTAAAACTGTTTGAAATTTTCGATTTATTTATATGATATACAGGGTTTGCAAATACAATGTTTTTTAAAAATTTTATGTTTTATATATTAAAAATAATAAATATAATTTTTTTTTTAAAAGTTTAACGCTAAAATTTTGCTTTTTTATTTTTTTAACACTCAAATCTTACTCATCACATAAAAATTACCATCATCAATAACTTTTTAAAAATTAAACATACATTTTTATGCATAAGTAAAACAGTATTAATAAAATTATTAAAATTTCAGTGATAGATACATAAAAATATATAGATTGTGCAGCATGTATGTAAAATTTTTTCATAATTGAAATTATATATTTAAAGCTATTAACAATTGCATAAAAATGTATGTTTAAAGCTTCATATATTTAAAGCTATTAATTGAATATTTCATATCTATATATTATGTAAATATTTCTATATATCTTTGTATTTTAAAATTATTAAATTTTTGAGTTTTAGGATGGTCTTACTGGGCATTTACAAGAGGATGTACCTTGGTGTATGCTTTTTGCTGATGATATCCTCCTTGTGGATAAGACAAGAGAAAAAGTTCGGGAAAAACTTGAATTATGGAGGTCTACATTGGAGTCCAAAGGTCTTCGTTTGAGTAGAACTAAAGCCGAATACATGGAATGTAATTTTAGTAATAGTAGGTCTAGTGACGAAGTGTAACTTTGGGTGATCAAATTATTAAAAGGTGTGAACGATTTAGATATCTCGGGTCCATTGTTCAAAGCGATGGTGATATAGATGGGGATGTTAATAGTAGAATTAAGGTTGGTTGGTTGAAGTGGAGGAATGCGTCGGCCTATTGTGTGATAGAAAAGTACCGCTTAGGCGAAAGGAAAATTTTATAAGATGGTGGTGAGACCTTCGATGCTCTATGGTGCTTGAATGTTGGCCTTTAAAAGAGAAGCATAATGTTAAGTTAAGTGTTGCAGAAATGAGAATGATTAGGTGGATGAGTGGCTTTACACTTAGAGACAAAATGCGAAATGAATATATTCGTAATAGGGTTGGTGTTGCACCAGGTGACGGATAAAATTAGAGAGAGTCGCCTTAGATGGTTTGGTCACATTAAACGTCGACCACCCGATGATCCGATTAGGAAAGTAGATGTTTTAAATACAACTTATGTTAAGAAAGACAGAGGTAGACCTAGGAAAACTTGGGCTTATTGCATAAAAAATGATCTTAATTTATTAGAATTAAACGAAAATTTGACACTAAATAGGACGCAATGGAGAAAAAGGATTCATGTGGCCGACCCCACTTAGTGGGATTAAGGCTTTGTTGTTGTTGTTGTTGTAAATTTTTGAGTTTTAAATCATCTAATTACATAAGATTTGAAACAAAAAACATGAAGATAGATTGCATATCCCAAAAAGTCATAAAGTCTTTCAGATGTACATTGAGTCCTTTCAAGCAAATGCTAGTAACAATACAGTGAAAAAAAACTGCATGACTATTACAGCTACAACTAATACGATAATAATGTTCAGTTTAGTTTTGAGTTCCTGTAGCTCCTGTGTCACACATTCTTCTGGTGAAGTCGTCCACTCCCTAGCATCGGGCCCCTGAGAATCCGGTAGACTGTCCGCCCATCGGAATAAACCACATTGCTGTGAAAAGTTCCGAGGGCAGCAATAGAACTTTCGGCGAAAGCTGTGCGGTTGTCGTGATGTGAAAAGTGATGTCTGAAGGCCATAGTGACATAGCACTCGGCGAGAGGTAGCCGACATGGTGGAACTCATCTCTTCCTGAAATGCAAGAGAATATATAACTTAATTACAGTGATTACCAACTGCTCAAACAAAATAATAATCATCAAGCTAGATAAAAGAAATACATTATTCTTACAGACCAGTGAATGTGAATAAATATGCTCAACATAATGTAAATCTCCATTTCAAAACAAAAAATAACATAAACATCATCAACTTAATTTTCCTCATCAGAACCACTCTCCAACTAATGAGCTAGTAATCTCCTCTCGAAGGGCTGCCATTTCGTTCGCACCCTCCCCATCTTTCGTGCAAATTGGGGCACTATCGTTCTCCTCCCGTGAGAGAGATTGGTCATCAAGGTCTTCATAACCTTCGACTGTAACTATCTCGTCATTGAGATCGACACGCTCGAAATCAACATCAGCTCGAGTTGGATGCTCGCCTAATATAGTTGTGTAGGGCCATGAGTTCCTAACACTATCTCGCACTGTTGTTGGAAACGGATAAGCGTGACATATCTCGAAGTATGACACATTTCTTCTTCCGAACTCCAAATGTCCTCTCAATTACGCCTCGCGAGGATGAATGTCTTTTATTAAACACGCTCTTTTCTACTTGTACGATTACTGGCTCTCTCGAAGTCTGGAATATGATATCTTGTGTCAGGATAGGGTTTAAGGTACCCCCTCTGCATTGGGTATCCAGCATCGACCAAATAAGTAATACTTATAAAATCAGCAAGGTATGTGAAAACAATTTCTACTGTTCATATTACAAATGGAACTTACCATGCGGTGGGTGAGTAAAATTGTACTCTGGATTTCTCGTTGCAATTTTAAAAATCCTGCTATCATGTGCGTTGCCTCCCATCCAGTCAATACGAATGTAAAACACATGTTGAAATCACATACCGCCATTATATTCCGAGTTGTCCTCGAACGGCCGATAAATGCAACTTTCTCGTTATCCGACACTACGAGCGTGAACGTGCGTTCCATCGATCTGTGCCGATGCTGACCCTTTATATACTGACATAAATCATTTCGATATGCAGATCACTTAATATGTGTTTGCGGTATACGAGTGTACGCTTGAAATATGACGTATATCGGTCATCGTTGCAGAATCTCTACTTGGCGTCCTCTGCAAAGTTGGATCGGTTGGTTTTATTATGGTCATGCTGTACTAACATGAGAAATCAATCCGATTGAGAAATATCCGCTTATTGTTTCGGACGAGTGTTGGAAACGTTCAATGGAACCCCGCATGACTCGTTTTGTGATAGTATGTAAAGTGTTATGCGCAATACTTCACGGGATGTTGTCCGAGAAGACCAGTTGAGTCCATGAGATGTTGTTAGATTCGTTAAAAGATCATCGAAAACTTCTGGGACATACGGAAGATGTTTCGAAATCTCGTTGGATGTCCCGAAAGCATTTCTACCATCCATTTGTCCTCAATCCGAGATGATGTGTAACGAGGTTCGCGATCGACGTACATATTATAGTATTGCACTCAGTATATTTACTGTCGCATTTCGCCGATCGGCATTGAACTTCCTCTGGGTCCATGACGATATAAACTGCCTATTACAATTAAACCAAATGAAGGTCTTTAGAAAATATCAATGGACTAAAATAAGCACATGAATGAACTATACTTGGAAAATATAAAGCTTAAACATCAATTCAATCTAATAAAAATTGTCCAAACAAATACATGATCAGTAGTTCAATCTAGTAGATGCGATAAATTTAAGCGATGCGACATAAAATCAAATGGTGCGACAGCTTATAATAATATCGAATGTATTCTACTCGTCGATTTTTACTCGATGCGATAAAGAAGTCTCGATGCAAGGAATCACGGAAGAGGTCAACAAAAAAGTAGAAAAGGTCACGATCCCCAGTAAAGTCTGGATCGTCCTCAAGAAGCCTAACGACCTCATGTACGTCGGTTTTTTTAACTCTGTGCGGGGCATTATTAGATGTGTCCACTAGGTATGATAGTCGGTCTCTCGTAGATGCGACGAACACTCTTTCTCTTTGTTCGTTACGGGCGCTTTGTACGGTTTGTTGATTGGATTTCGGTTGCTCGTAGATGCGGATCTCGTTGAATCGTTTGATAGTTCAACGACCACATGTTCGGGGTAGTTTCAAAATTGTACGGTTAGAGAGCACTGCATATTTCCACTGTAGCTACCACCCCACTAAACATCTCGTCGAGCTTGTCCTCCAGTTACGGTTCTATCCTAAGTGATTTGAACTTTTTCGCCGAAGGAAAAATCAGTAACATATAATGAAATTTTATTAGAAGACCCCTAAATAAAAATGATTAACTTTACAAATAGTAATTTAATAATATCTTACCGCAAGCCTTTCGATCACTATGCTTCGAAGCAATGATTGTTCGCTTGATGGATCCTACCAATGCCAGTCGATCCTCGTTTTAAATCCTTCCAAAGTTTCCACTCTTTCTTGAGTTGGTCCCATTTATTTTTTAGTAGTGCATTGTCATAATCCCTCCCGTGACCTCCCTAAAATTTGTAACAATGTTTTGACAACCTTTCGTTAAAAAAAGAATTTCGCTCTATTCCCTTTTTCGACTTCCGCTATGCACACATCGCGAATATTATTTTTATGTCCTTCTCCCAAAGTGCAGAAAGTAGCAACTTCTTTGTTCTTATTAGCCATATTATGAATATGATAAATATTAGTTATATCTTTACTCATAATAAGCATTGACGGATATAAATTGCAATTAAACAAATAAGTACGAAGTAAGCGTGAAAAGAAACGATTTACGTGGTTCGGTCAAACCGACCTACATCCACTGGGAAAGAAATGATATTTCTTTATTCGTCGAAATAGAGAACACGTACATACGCATTTCGAAGCGAACATAAACACTCAAACTCCAATTTACCTAAAGTTACACACCAATTATACCAGATGTTACAGAATATATGGAGATACCAATTCCAATGCAATAAGAACTCAATATACCAACTTTCATATAACATGTGTTTCACAGAAATGAATTTCTTTCAATGGGCCGACCTCAAGGTTTCCTTTAAGTATGCAAAATACAAAAAACTTGTTTCCAGAAAAGATTAGGAAGCGACTCGTATATAAAAAATTATGTAATTATCCGATAAGCCAACAAGAAATGGTGCTAAAAGAATGAATCGACGAGCAATCGTAGCTTTATAATCAAAGAGCAGCATCCAGAGGAAGCAGCTAGCAAGAAGAATTGCTAAAAATCATATGCCTTCTCCATCTTTCTGTATATTTTTAAGCCTTTCTCATGCTATTCGAAATAAGAACATGCAGCAAATTTGTGTTGCTTGTGACATCTTTCTTTTTTATTGAAATGAAAGTATTTTCAACACAATCAATTGTACTCATGGTAACAAGAAAAACAATTATAACATAGCCACTTAGAACTTATATGAAAATGACAACAGCTGCACTCCTACCTTCTACATTCAGTATAGGTTGTAAGAAACAACTTCTCAAACTATGGTACCAAAAAATGACATCTACATATTAAAATTGGCAATTGCATCAGAAAAAACGTAAAATTGGATGTTGGCAACTTCGAACTCAGAATACAATAAGAAAAAAAGGTAAAATTGAAAGAAAAAATCATCTCTGAACTTCAAAGCATTCGAGCCTGGGAAAGTTTCTGTTTGCTGTAAGTTAGGACAAATACATTCCCTCAAATCTTGAACCGAAATGCAGCCTTATATAGAAGCGGGGGGAGATGCTCGTAAAGCTGTACAAGATATCTAGGGGAGATGCACTTCAATGCTTCCACAAATATCAGTTATAAGAATTAACTTTCAATCCATATAAAACTTTAAAGCTTTCAAATCAACTTTCCCAATTTCCATTCAATCCATATAAACATGGACAGTAGAGAAAAAAAAAAACATGATATCTCGCAAATTGCTTATCACCAATCTGAATGAATATATACATATGTGCTTTCTTTATACTAATCTCAAAGGACCAATTAGCAGGCTATAAGGTTTCAAGCCACGATCAACAATTCCTCATACTGATTTTCTAATCTTCATAAAATAAAATTGTCATATTTGTCATTTAAAAAAAAAAAGAAAAAACTTCTCATGTTTCATGCATGTGAATACATAATCCTCTCTTTTTAAATCCAGCAAAACCAAAAAACTGGGCATGTTTCATATGTATTGATGCTTATGTATGAATACATATTCCCTTTTTCGACTTCCGCTATGCACACATCGCAGAATATTATTTTTATGTCCTTCTCCCAAAGTGCGAGAGTAGCGAACTTTTCTTGCTTATTAGCCATACTATGAATATGACAAATATTAGTTATATCTTTACTCATAATAAGCATTGATGGATATAAATTGCAATTAACCAAATAGTACGAGTAAGCACGTAAAGAGAACAATTTACGTGGTTCGGTCAAACTGACCTACATCCACGGGAAAGAAATTATATTTCTTTATTGTTGAAATAGAGAACATGTACATAGCATTTCAAAGGAACATAAACACTCAAACTCCAATTTACCTAAAATTACACACCAATTATACTAGATGTTACAGAATATATGGAGATACCAATTCCAATGCAATAAGAACTCCATATATCAACTTTCATATAACATGTGTTTCACAGAAATGAATTTCTTTCAATGGGCCGACCTCAAGGTTTCCTTTAAGTATGCAAAATACAAAAAACTTGTTTCCAGAAAAGATTAGGAAGCAGCCTGTATATAAAAAATTATGTAATTATCCGATAAGCCAACAAGAAATGGTGCTAAAAGAATGAACCGACGAGTGATCGTAGCTTTATAATCAAAGAGCAGACATCCGAGGAAGCGAGTAGCAAGAAGAATTGCTAAAAATCATATGCCTTCTCCATCTTTCTGTATATTTTTAAGCCTTTCTCATGCTATTCGAAATAAGAACATGCAGCAAATTTGTGTTGCTTGTGACATCTTTCTTTTTTATTGAAATGAAAGTATTTTCAACACAATCAATTGTACCCCATAGAACAAGAAAAACAGTTATAACATAGCCACTTAGAACTTATATGAAAATGACAACAGCATAGGTTGCACTCCTACCTTCTACATTCAGTATAGGTTGTAAGAAACAACTTCTCAAACTATGGTACCAAAAAATGACATCTACTTATTAAAATTGGCAATTGCATCAGAAAAAACGTAAAATTGGATGTTGGCAACTTCGAACTCAGAATACAATAAGAAAAAAGGTAAAATTGAAAGAAAAAATCATCTCTGAACTTCAAAACATTCGAGCCTGGGAAAGTTTCTGTTTGCTGTAAGTTAGGACAAATACATTCCCTCAAATCTTGAACCGAAATGCAGCCTTATATAGAAGCGGGGGGAGATGCTCGTAAAGCTGTACAAGATATCTAGGGGAGATGCACTTCAATGCTTCCAAAAATATCAGTTATATGAATTAACTTTCAATCCATATAAAACTTTATAGCCTTCAAATCAACTTTCCCAATTTCCATTCAATCCATATAAACATGGACGATAGAGAAAAAAACAAATAAGATATCTCGCAAATTGCTTATCACCAATCTGAATGAATATATACATATGTGCTTTCTTTATACTAATCTCAAAGGACCAATTAGCAGGCTATAAGGTTTCCAAGCCCTGATCAACAATTCCTCATACAGATTTTCTAATTTTCATAAAATAAAACTGTCATGTTGTCATTTAAAAAAAAAAAAGAAAAAACTTCTCATGTTTCATGCATGTGAATACATAGCAAAACCAAAAAACTGGGCATGTTTCATATGTATTGATGCTTATGTATGAAAATACTAAAGGTTCGAATTCAATTAGAAGAGGCACGTGGATCCCTTTTTTGAATTTTTCTTCTATACATATAAACCACACTTCTACCATGAGCTCCATATCAGCAGACATTAGAAAAATGCACTACTATCAACAGATCCCAAATGATCTAATATAACAAAGAAAGTCATAAAGTTCATATGGGCCCTTTTGTCTGCTAGGAGCTAAAAGAAGTTCTACAATTAACTATAGCAAGTTGATTGATGTCTATTCCCTTTCATTCTTTCAACAAAACAAAAGGGGTGAACAAACAAAAAAATGTTATCCATAAAGAGATGCTCCATCAACAAAACAAAGTGAATCCACCCAACTACAAAAGTTACTATATTTTCAAAAAAATGTTATCCATAAAGAGATGCACTCATAGTACTCAGATCATATATATTTTTCAAATTTAATGCATCGAATACGAATCCAGGTTGATGCTCTCTAAGCATTATGAATGAAGCCTTATGTTGCTATAACAATGATGTAACTATAACAATGATGAACATCAAAATTGTTCTAAACTAAGAAACCAGAAATTGTTCTAAACTACAGATCCGGTTGATGCAAGGTTTGTCGGTAAAGCCAAAAAAAATGCCAAGAAATACCATGAAATGCTCGATCCATATGCCATAAAATAGGTATTGAATCATAAACCTCCAGTAACGTTCCAGACGGAACGAATCGCATACGAAGGCGATTTCCCACAATGAATCGCAAACAAAGGGGAAGAAGGAAGGAGTAGAAGAACAACAAGAAGCAGAGGGGGACTCGGGAGAGAAGGATCGTTACCTTGGATTCGCGATTCGCTTTCTCTCGGTCGAGGGAAGACGAGCAGGGCTCGCGATTAGGGATTTCCAGAGAATGGCGAAGCGAGGGCAGCGAGAGAAAAAAACCCTTTGAAGCTGCTTCGAAGTCGTGACCGCGAGGGTTATCCCGCGGTCGGCTTTGAGACGACTTCGCGGCAGAGTGCCGCGAATCCGTCGCCTTTCCCTTCGGCTTCCGCTCAACTTCGCGTCGAACGGCCGCGCCGCAGGCTCCAAAGCCGAACCAAACAGACCCTAAGTGGTCAGCCAGAAAAACCGAGCCACTCGGTAAAAAGAAACAAGCCAACAGTAATGGAATCCAACAAACCATCCAGAAGTTCAAGCAAAGCATAGTATTGTGAGGCCAGCCATTCTTTTCCATCAATATTGATACAGTAAAAAAAGATTCCACGAGATATTAATCCTTCAAATACTTGCATTTTTATAACTAAAGCATAAATTCGATTAATATGATTCAGTGAAGACTGTTTGGAGATCTCCAAAAATCAGTCCCTAAAATAAAGCTTCACAAAAATGACCGGAGCATGCCAAAATATCAATTGTTCTTAACATATATCGCACGATCCTTTGTGTCGTGGAATGGAGCGCAGTTCCAAGTGCAGTTTTAATGAGATTGACTATGCTGATTTCCAGAAATCCATCATGGCAACAAGCCAAGCAAGGAAATCATCACAACAACTTGCTAGATATTAGTGAGAGCATGCATATGGCGAATTGAGAAGAGGAGTTCATGAGAAGAATCGACATGAATGAAAATGAAGTCCTTTCAAACCTTTCGGGAACAAAGGTTGAAAAAATAAGAGAAGTGCATACTTTTCGGCTCTCTGTTCGCTTTGATCTCGTCACTGCTTCCTTGCTAGCTCTATTCGCGGTTGTATCGTGAAGGTTTGGTCACGAAGGCGATGTTTTTGGGCGAAGAGGTAGAGGCCAGAGGGACGTAGGCTAGGGTTTCGGGCAGGGGAGGGTGTCGAGTGTGAGTAGAGGAGGCGAGCAGGAGAGTTGCGGTGGAGGCAATCGGGAGAGGGGAAGGCGAGGCGAACGAGGGTGTAGGCGCAAGAAAAGGGAGCTCGCGTGAGGGGGGGGGGCGATGATTTTTTGGGCTGTTCGACGTGAGAGAAGCATGTAGACGGGCTCGATCACAAAGAGGAGAGCGGGGGCCTGTCGAGCGTGAGAGGGCGTGGAATAGAGTGGTCGAGCGGTAGGGTCGAAGGTTAATCTAATATAAAAGGTTTGCAATTTTGGTTGAAAATAGTGGTGTTTTAATTTTTGAAAAATAAGACCGAATGAATCTCATTCTTCAAATAATTCGCATAATCGTGCCCGATACTACGAATAATACATCTTCTCGAAAGATAAGCATTTCTCTTCGCAATGCGCCCAATCATACAAGTTAAGAGATTTGTAACATCAGTTTGGCCTGCAAATCTTTTATGTGTGACCGATAAGTTCCCCTACCTAATTTAAAGATTAGTTATATTTTATTTTACCTGAGTTTCAAGTTCCCTGTAAAAGAAAACACCTGTAGTTGATTTTATCCCAAATGACTGAGGTCACTTGAAAAAACTCTCAATAATGATCAGAAGTACTTGTCTTAACAAATTCAAGGCTTAGCTTTTCACGGTAGGACGCGAAAAATCAAGTGGAAATGACCAACTGAGAGCAGTTATTTCTAGAGTCCAATGGAAGGAAGAGGTAGGAGACGTCACAGACTCTGAGGAGGATCTTTAGTGACTTCTCAAACTATCTTACCGTGTGACTGCATTTTGGAAACGATATTGTTTAATTGTTCAATCTTGTCAATTTTATTATTTGAGACTTACACTGACATAATACCCGATTGTGCAAATAGCCTGCAAAGATAGGATGATTTACGTCGTACCGAACGACAACCTCAGAACCTAAGGTGAGTTAGGATTTACGCTGCACAACATGGTTGTGTAGGAGCCTAAGGAAGGTATGAGGATTTACGTCACGCTGAATGAGTTACCTCGAAGTTCTATAAGTTATTTAATTTTAAGGAATGATTTTGTTGATGCAAATCTTGTTATTGCTGCTGTTATAGAATGTCAACCACCTCCGTTTGTGCCTTGCTCCATGCTCCTCGTCGTCTTGCCCACGTAGTTTGCTCCGAGCTTCATGTCGTAGCAGTCTTAAGGTCTAAGGTTCAAAAGGTTTTACCATATATGTGTCAATGTTTCGGGTTTTATTGTTGTTCTTGTTTTGGTTTTCCACGTAAAATAAATAAGTGCAGGTAAGGCAATACTGTGAAATAAATAAAGGAACTGTAGTGCATAACTTAAAATGCATATCGGAGCTTTTGCTGCCGCTGCATTGTTAGTTCATAAAGAATAATCTAATTTGCAGGAAATTTAAATAAATTGCAGAAAAAGAAAGAAAACATAAATTCTAGTTTAAAAACAACAAAACACGTCGTAACAAAAACACGAACAAACAAAACAAAACCCGTGGTCACATATGGAAGACCAAGACTAGGTATAAGACATCAGTAAAGGTGGGGGCTCAAATCTGGATTGTGTGCTTACCGATCTTGAACAATAGCTACCAACCTGACAATCTACGGAGTGCAATCCTTAACATCGATTCAAATGACTAACCATGAACCTATATATGTTTTCATAAAAACATTCTTTGATTTTCATGCAAAAGTTGTTTAAGCTTTTATGCAGAGTTCTTCTTAACAAGCAAAAGAGATTTTGTTTTTTTTTTAATATTATCTAAAGTAGTGTAGTCTAGAGACTAGTCATTCTAATCGAGCTAGGACTACCGACAATCTAAGATCGTTGGGGGCAACAAATCTATCAAAAGTCGGCGAATAGTATTATCAATTCTTTCCTTCCCCTTGATAAAGGTTTTTGAGGTAGGATATACTATTCTAATATTTTCACTTTGTATCTATCGTTTAAGCACACATAAGCAATGTCGTCATTGCCTAGCCACCTAGACCTTAGACTTATATCAGTCTAATGATCCATATGTGACAAAAATAAATGTCCCTAGTTGCCAAGATGATGTGAGTGTAATATTCAAGCTTAAATCCCGGTGCATTAGGTTTTGCTATAGGTTAAGTCATGACAAGAATTTCACCAGTTGATTTAATTAAGGAAGTCATGAACCACCTCTTAATGTATACTTATGTTTAGTGTTTTAATCAATTTATAAATTAAGGTCAAATGCCTAGTTTCATCATTCATTCGAAAATTAGGTAGATGAACTCTCACCAAGGGTATGCCTATAAAATTTAGGAAGATTACACTTTAACTTGAGCTTAAGGTCCGTTTCGTCATCCGGGTTCAACCAGACAAGTTTTTTCGAAATGCATTATTTTTAATTTTTCTTCGAATTTTTGGTTCGTGACGGTTCATTTTGAAATTAATTTTTGTGGTACGATATTTGTAAGCCTTAACAACGTAAATTGTGATGTTTATGTACATCGAATGTGTGAATTGTGGTGTATGCACGCGATGTGTGAAAGTCCAAAGGGGTATTCCGAAGACCTCATGATCTCATATGAACTCATTTTTGGGCCCTCTACATGTTAGTCCTTAGCCCTTTCAACTGAGAGTTGATTGCTTAGGACTACTCATGCGAGGTATTCACAAAAATGGGTCAAGATGTGGTTTGAAATTCTATGTGAGGCGGGCTTCATTACTAGTTCGCTAGGTTGGTCAACAGAGAATCCTAATGCTAGATTCTAGACTCTAAAGAGAAAAAAACTAAGACGTCGCTGAAAATGGGGTCAACATGTGGGAGAATCGGAAGCGCTTTTGCTAACTCGGGTTGAAAAAAAAAGTATTATAAACTAGTCAAATATTAAAAATGAGATGCAGTGTAAGTACATTCCAACACGTTACAAACAAGGCATATTCTTGAGACTTTCATCACTTGCAATAAAATATTTGATACGGGAGAAAAAGCCCAACTATAATAGTAATCATAATTTTATTGCTGAAATTCAAGAGAACTTTATACACCGACTCTAGGGCGACGGTGAGGGTGGTGGACTGCGGCTGGGCAACAGGTCGAGGGATTGGCTGGAGGAGATGGGTGCAACAAAAGATTGGAATGAGAGTACATCGGCCAGCGGGGTGCTATGAGGGTGATGACAGCAGCTGGATACGGGCTTAGGGGTGGCGATAAAAGAAATCAAGGAGTGGTCAGCAGGTTTTTGGGAACAGGGAAGTGGGCGGCAACAAGTGGAAGTGGTGGACAACAGTTGGGCAGCGGATCAAAGGCTTGAAATGGTTGTCATTTGCTGGAAACGGGGCCGGAGGGGACTACAAAATGATAAATGTCTCGTCAGGGTCAAGCTACAGCCGGAGAACCACCCGAACCCTTGGAGACAGTCACTACCTCAAATGAGTTACAACTAGAGGCCTTCTCATTGTCGGGTACAACCACTGGAGGGGAAGAACGACTAAAAGATATAACTCAGAATTCTCCACTGATCCAAAAACTATTTGGTTTTCAAAAAAACAATCTCTATAAATAAGAGAGATTAGGAGATAGACAATGAAAGAATTAAAGAGGGGGGTGGGATAGAAAATGAGGGAATTTGCAATGAGATAGAGGTGGAAGGTGGTAGATAAGGTGGAGAATGAATAGGGAGAAGATTTTTTATGGGGGTAAAAATGAGAGAGGGGGAAGCTAAAAAGGCAAGAAGGATCCACAGGTACTGTTATAGCTACAGTAACTGCGTCTGCGGTTTTGTAGCCGCTACAGTATCGCAGGATGAAATGCTCCCGCGTTAATCTTCTGGGGTTGGGGAAGCTTCGACCTCATTCGTCGAAGCTTTTAGGGTAGAAAGATTTTGGTGGACGTGTTTTGGGTAGGGGCAGATCTAGGGAAACCTAGGATATGACTAGGGGTGCGTTTGGGACTGCTGCTGCTTTTTCAAGAAGTTGCTATAAACCTGCTTCCTGAGAAGCAGCTTTTTAGGAGCTGTAAAAAAAGTGCTAATGAAGAAGCAAGTTTTTAGGAGATCTGCTGTGCTCATGCTGTTTCTGCTGAGAAAGACTGTTTTTTCTACATATATATTGAAATAAGGACAGTTGTCAGAATATTCAGAAATAAATAAGAGATAGTCCGTATAAAAAATTGACAATCCAGCTCGACATACTCTAATACATATATTTGAAGCAAATAACTACAGTAACGAGAACAATCACGGTAATCGGCAATCATACATTAATGATGATCAAGTCTTCGGGACAATCTTCTGTCCATCCTGCATCTCTCCTCGAGTGATTACTGTTTGGAGGTACCTCTTCAATGTTGTCAACCCACCGGAAGTAGTCGCAATCTGCAGGAGTCTTGTTTCTGGGACAAATAAAATCTTCTCCCGCAATTACCTTCTCTCTTAGACTGATACTAAACACACCTTCGCCACGATAACATAATGAAACTTTCGAATTGCTTGATGATCTTGAGCTCATATTTTCTGTTATTATAATACAATATTGCTTTAATTAAAACAATTAAGTTGATTTAACATTCGAGAAATTTTTTAAAAAATATAAACAGTCTTAAAATTAAGAATTAAAGTTTATTGTTACAGAAAAGAAAAAAGAAAAAAATGTACAACACACTTTGCCATATATATTTTGAAAATATACATGAAGATGAAATATGAATCATCAACTATAAATAACTAGGTGATCCTACATAAGTAAGGTCGTATTCGTCAAAGCATCAATAATCTCTTCTCTCAACTGTAACATCTTTTCGACACCTCCCTTAGAAGTGCGGTACTTGTTCGTCCTATATTCCTCTTCTTGCATTTATGGCCCAGCTTGATGCTGGTTAACTTTCTTAGGCATGTAGGTAGGATTATCATTCAAGACGCTGAAATCGATTTCATCTTGGGATGGATGCCTTCGTATAAAATTATAGAGCGTAGTTGTTGTAGCAACTATCTTAACCAGTTTTTTAGAGGAATAAGTAGACATATCTCGGAGAATGACCCACATCTTCCATACACTGAATGCTCGCTCGATAACATTGTGTAATGACGAGTGTTTTTTGTTGAACTACTCATTCCTTTTCAAAATCCGCGAGGTGATATATCGTGTCGGGAAATGGCTTCAAAAAATCTCGTTGCAGTGATTACCCTAAATCGACAAGATAATACTTTTCTGAATAACAATACTATTACTAGATTAGTTCAAACAAAAATATAATTGTGACAGATTAGTTAAAGACACCAACCTTGGGGAGACATCAGGAATTTGTGTTTGGATATTTGAGTTACAAATTTAAATAATTTTCTGTGTGCGTTTCCTTCGCAATCAGCCACCACGAATGTGAAGCACATGATGGAATCACATACTGCTAATATTTTTTTATGTAGCAGCTCCACACCTACCGATACAGACTATCTTTTCCTCATTCCTCACGCGTGCGTTAACACGCGTTCTATTAGTTGATCATATGTAGTTCTTATTATAAAAAAAGACACAATTTAAGTTATTTATAACTTTTCTTTAAATAAATGAAGGACGAATAAAGAGTGAGATCAATACCTGACTTGTACCTTAGATTGCTAATAAAGAGTGAGATCAATACCTGACTTGTACCTTAGATTGCTACGAATTTCCCGAACTGTTTGAGCAAAAGATGGGTCCAATGGTTTCACAATGTCCGTAACCATTTTAACTAAAGAGCTAACCTCGACATGGAAATGCTTGTTGTTCTTCTCTGTAGAGTGCTGGAAATGCTCAAAAGCTGCACGAATTGACTCATTGTGCGACATAATGAAGAGCGTGATAGTTAGGACTTTTTAGGATGTAAATCGCATAGATACATGCAAGTCATATTTAGATTGCAATTCATTTAATAAATCACAGAAAATATATTTTGACTTTCCAGAACATATTGTGAATTCGACTTGAAAGAGCTTTCATTAGCTCACCAACCCATTTTTCAGTCACAGAGGACGATGAGACACAATGTGTCTCCGATAGTACTCATGAATCAGACAAACTGTGTTGGTAATGACTGTAGCTTGCTCGACTATGTCTGATCTCCTCATTTGGTGTCTCAATTTGTCTGAAAGAATAATGTTAAATTTATTTCATAAGAACATGTTATTTTCAATGCAAAATGCGTTAGAAGTAATAAAAATGCGTGCAATGGAAGTTTTAAAACTACAAAAATTCACAAATAATCAAACGTTAGAAATAGTACACACAAGTCATAGTTTACAATAGATATGTCAAATGGTACAAATAGTCACTCTGTCATAGTACCAACAACTAAAAAAAAAAATGCATGACATCTAACTAGTTAGGCTGTCTAAATAATAAAGGAGGGAAGGAATCATCCGTTCAGAGAGCAGTGTGAAGAAAGCCTCTCGCTTATTTCGATTATCCATGAAGTTTTAAAACAAATAAGTATAGGGGCATGTCCTCGAAAAAATTTTGGAATCGGGTCATTAGCTTGGCAACATCTGTCATTGTTGGCTATGCATGGTGAGCAGTGCGGACACTTGAAGTAATGCTAGTGTCACTAGCTGTGATATTTGCTGGGATAGATGTGTTGCCCCTAATTTTGCAGTTCTTTTTCCCTTCTTGTGCCGAGGTTGCCGATCGCTTGGAGTGATTGGATTCCCTTTGTTCCTTTTCTAGTTGATCACCTTGTTCGAATGAGCACATTCAAGCTCATCCAAATTAGGGGTGGGCTCTTCTGTTGTGGCCCAAACATTGACCCCTGTTGCTACAATACCAAGGAACATTGTATCTTGCTTCTCCTCAAGCTCCGGATCAATGTCAGCAAATTTAAATTTCTTTGCGTTTGGTAAAACCTACATTTGATAAATTGGTCTTTTGAGATGTAAAATTTCAAATTAACAAATATTGAGTGTAAGATGTTATGCTTACGAAAATCTTCTCTTGACACCACTTCTCAGGTGCATCAAATGTTTTTTTAATGGGGCCCCATCCTAAACCAGTGACCCCTCTCTCGAGCTCCTTCGACAACTTCTAATCCTTTTTAAGCTATCTCATTTGTTTTTCAATTGAGTTTATTCGTACAGTCTACCAGTTCTTTCTTGAAAGAGTGGTTATATTTTGCCAACATTCCTTATTGAAATGAATTGTTGGTCTATTTCTCTTTTCTTTCTCTTTTAAGCATAAATAATAGAAAACTAGCCCAAAAAGTGTTATCACACATTTCTGTTTACCCATCTGATATCAAAGTAAAAAAAAAAAAAGAATTGTTTCAACACAGTTTGGCATGCAGTACAAGAGTACATGACCCTAAGCAAGAGTCTGTCGAATAAAAAGTAAAAGTAGAGCTCTGAATCAGTTCATAGATGTCAAATATAGCTATGCTAAATAGATATCAAAGATAGCTATCTCAATACATTTCTTTTTTATCTTCGTTCCTCTATCCCAAAAAACAGATATCTAACTTTTCTTTGTTTACCCATCTGATATTTAAATAAATAAAAAAAGGAAATGTATCAACATTATTTGGTATGTAAAACAACAACACTTGAATCTAAGCAAGGATATGTCAAATAAAAAGTAAAAGTAGAGCTCAAAATTAGTTCATAGATGTCAAAGATAGCTCCATCCATGATAAATAATTGTGTTAATTAGGCATAAAAACCAGGTAGTTTTTGTGTCAAATTAGCATAACCATTTTTTTCCACATTCACATTTGTTAATTAGTTGAGCCTTTTGTTATGTTTTTTCCATCATCTCTCTACTAAACATTTCACAAGAAATGTGGAATGTGCCAACCAAATCTCATTCCGAAAGCCTCATCATAAACTGAAACTGGACAACTAACTGGTCGACAAAACATTCGAAGTAATAGGATCATATAAATCTTCCAAGCAACCAAACAATGCCCATCTTTTGTTTCAGATTTATTTGTTGTTTTATTTTGTTTGGATATATATGTGAGCATTGTTTTTTAGTTTTTTTTGAAAAATTTTGCTGGCTGGATTGCTTGCTCTTTTGTTCCTCATTGTGTAGTAGTATTTTTGTGGGAGTATGTTGAGCAGTGTTTCTTTTTTTGTAGTTTTCTTTTTGCTGAGTCTTTTATAAATAAAATGGTATAGGTTTTGCTGCACATTTGAAGATTGCATGATAGATAAGTTAACAATATCCTTACATGTCCTGATCAATCAGTAGAAGCAATGATATGAAATATATACGAGCATTGTTCATATGTTCATTTAAGAATTTTTGGTGTACTTGTTATGCATATCCTAGCACTAATGCGAACCCTCAGAATACATGCCAAATTGGTATACTTGTTATGCATATCCAAGCACTAATGCAAACCCTCAGAATGCATATCCAAGCACTAATGCGACACCATAATCAATTTTATGTTTTTATCGCGCTAGCCAATTCGGATCCTCAAGGCAACAATTAGAGCTCATTGAGTTCTCTTAACCAAAAGACTCCATCAATAATCATTGTTTTCCCGAATCGAATAAGCACTCAAATGTATTCTCTGGCGACAGGTGGTATCTATGGGAAAACAACCTCACCAATTTAAAATTGACGGGTGATCCGTTGAGCCCTTTGATAGTTATTTTTCATCGCTCTAAATAGCATTTGAATGTCATCCACCATTTGATATCTTATTCGACATATATCCTTAGTGAATGTATATGTATGGTAGGTACACATAAAATTATGAAAAAAACAGATAAACAATGCTGAAATGTACTATATTCCATAGTTTCTACCTTTTGTTCATGCAAACTTCAAATGTATAGTAGAACATATAGAGTTCTATTCTTGAAAGTCTCAGTAGAAGAAAATAGTTAAAAAAGAGAAAGTAGTGTTCAATATTTTTCCCCTAAGATATCACTCCACACTGAGGAAGAGACAGGAGCAGACAATTCGATCAACATAATTATCAAAACTTAAAAACCAGTGCTCATATATCTACCCAAATAAAATAAAACAAAGAATTTCGAATCAAACAGATGAACATTACTCATATATATATTTTCTTTCATTGTTACTACTAATTGATCAAATATGTTATGATGCTACTAGCTTATCTATCATGCAAACTTCAAATATGCAGTAAAAAAATATGCAATTCTATTTATTAAAGTTTCAACAGCGGAAAACTAAAAAAAAGAAACAGTGCTCAATATTCTCCCCAAAAAATATTACTTCACAAGGAGACGGAGTCCAGAGCAAACAATTTCATCAACCATATTTGTCAGAAAAACTCAGAACTAGTGCTCATATAACTATCTAAATAAAATAAACCAACAAAGAAATCTAAAACAAATATATGAGCATTGCTCATATATAATTTATCTCATTGCTTCTGCTTAGTCACTATAATAGATAAAGATGATGCTAACTTATCTATCTTGTATACTTTAAATGTCCATCAAAACATATGCAATTCTATTTGTAACAGTTTTAGCAGTAGAAAACTAAAAAAAAGAAATAATGCTTAACATTCTAAGCAATTCATTTAACATAATTTGTCAGAAAAACTGAAAACAAGTGCTCATATAACTATCTAAACAAAAATAAACTAACAAATATATCTGAAACAAACTGAATATCATTGCTCATATATTTTTCACCTCATTATTTATGCTGATTGATCAGGATATGTCAGGATGATGCTAACTTATTTATCATGCAAACTTTCAATTTTGCACTAAGTTATTTGCAATTTTATTTATAAAAGTCTTAGATAAACTTAAAAAAAAAAACATTACTCAACATATTGAGCAATTCGAGCAGTATAAATTGTCAGAAAAACTGAAAACGAGTGCTCATTATTATCCAAACAGAATAGACCAACAAAGATATCTGAAACAATCTGATGAGCATTGCTGATACATATTTTACCTCATTGCTTCTGCCGACTGATCATGACAGGTATAGATACTATTAACTTATCTTTCATGCAAACTTTCAAATATGTAAAAAATCATATGCAATTCTATTTATAAAAGTCTCAAATAAACTTAAAAAATACAGTACTCGACATTCTCTCCCTAAGATATTACTTCACACTGAGCAGGAGGCATGAGCAAGCAATTCGGGTAGCATAATTTGTCAGAAAAACTGAAAGTGCTCACATATCTAAATAAAATAAACCAATAAAGAAATTTAAAACAAATAGATGAGGATTACTCATATATATTTCATCCCATTATTTTTTTATTGACCAGAACAAGTAACAATTCTGCTAACTTATGCAAACTTCAATTATGCAGCAAAAAATATGCAATTCTACTTGTAAAAGTATCATATAAAGTATAGAAAATGCAGTGCTCGACGTTCTACCCCAAAATATTACTTCACACTAAGGATGAGACAAGAGCAAATAATTTGGCCAAAGATAATTTCTTAGAAAAACTGAAAACCAGTGCTTATAAAATTATCTAAACAAAATAAATCAACAAAGAAATTTGAAATATACATTGCTCATATATTTTTCACCCTATTGCTTCTACTGATGGATCAGAACAAGTAAAGATGTTATCTAATCTATTTTGAAAACCTCAACTTTGCATCAAAACATATGCAATACGCCTAGAACGCCAAAATTTTTATAAAGGAATCAGGAACACAGAGGTAGGTAGCGGATGAAGCTTAAAAAAAAAAACAAAATCTTAAAGGAGAGAACTTCACTGCAAGGTTGCAGTAAGTCGTCGGCGCTGAACGAAGGGAGGGAAGTGGAACTAGGTTTCAACCCTAGAGATACATGTGTGATAGGGTGAGTGGCGAGTTATATGCGAGGATATGAAGTGGGATGACCGGAAATCCGAAGGGGCAGTGACATCAAAGGAACTTCGCAACAAAGCTCTAGCTGCGAACCGCACCCTCTCCCTTCCGTTTTCGCATACGACTCGTTGCGGCCTTTAACCGGCGTAATGTTGGCGATAAAAGGAGAACCAAACGCCGCTTTTGCTTCTCCAAGACGTAAAAGCCGCAAAAAAGTTACAACAGGTCCTATACGAGCCGAAGGGTTGGGCTGACTCTGATACCAAATGACACCAAAAAAATAGCCCGAATCATAATAGAATATGATAATTTTTTTTGCTGAAATTTAAAAGGACTACAAACGCCGACTCTTGATAATAAGAGAATAACAACAATACAAACACGAAAGACACCCTAAAGTGGTGCTAAGGGTGGTGGACGACAGTTGGGCAGTAAGTTGAGAAATTGATTGGAGGAGACTGGCGCAACAAGAGGCTGGAATGGGTACAATAGCCGACGGGGTGCTGTGATGGTGATGACAGTAGTTGGACACTGACTTTGGGGCGGCAGCAGGGGATAATAGGGAGTGGATAACAAGTTTTGCGAGCAAGGAGGTAGGCAACATCAAGTGGAAGTGGTGGATGGTAGTTGAGCAGCGATTAGAGGCTTAGAAATAGTTGGCAGTTGCTGGAAGAGGGGTCAGAGGGGACAGCGAAATGATAAATGTCTTGTCTGGGTCAAGCTACAGCCGGAGCACCACCCCGACCCTCAGAGACGGTCACCACCACAGACGAGTTACAGCTGGAACACCTCTCGTCGTCGGGTACAGTCCCCGAAGTGGAAGAATGGCCTAAAGGCAGAACTTAGAACTCTCCACTCATTCAAAAACTGTCTGGTTTTTAGAAAAAACCACTTATAAATGGAGAGATTTTGAGATAGACTAGGCAAGAATTAAAGAGGGGGGTGGGTTGAAAAGAAAGGAATTTGAAATAAGATAGAAGTGGAAGATGGTAGATAAGGTAGGCAATGAATATGTATGAGATTCTTTATGGAATGGAGTGAAATGAGAGAGGAGGAAGCCGAAAGGTTAGAAGGATCTGTGGTTACTATAGCAACTACAGTAAGCGCGTCAGCGATACTGTAGCCGCTACAGTACTGCGAGATGAAAAGCTCCCGCATAATAACTTTTAAGTAGAAAAGCACCTCTGAATTTGAAAGATTTATGTTGAACTACGAGTTGGTGGAAGTAGGTAAGAACACCATAGCTCAATATTTTGGAGGATTGTGATCATCCTATGGTAATGTGTTGTAGTTCTTGCTCTATTGAATTCTGGAGGATATTTAGACATTAGAACTGAAGGTGGAGAAATAGCATAATAATTTATGATCCACTCCACCTTCATACAAATATCAACCATGGGGTTTGGCAGCAAGCACTAGGGCTGTAATCAAGCCGATCTTAGTTGAGTATGACATGAATTGACTTGGCTTGGTCAAATCATAAGTTGTTCATGTTCAATTAGAACTTAGGCTGAGCTTTCACATATGTGTTCATACTTGACTTGCTTAAATTTTTAATGTTCATACTTGATTTGTACTTAGCTTGTTTATATTTATTAAACTAGATAACATTCAAGTGAGTACATAAATTTTTATAAAAAATTAAAATTTAATTTTATCGTAATTTTTCATATAAAGATAGTAATAAACTAAAAATTTGTGCGAGTTCTTGATTATTTATATTATTATATAAAGTGATTAGAAAATGACTTTACAAATCTTAATAAATAAGCAATTGAATAAAATTCAAATTTGCATATAACAAGTTTAAACTAAGTAAATTAAATAATATATAAGTTATAAATAAATTTTTTTTTCAATTAAATAACATAAATAAGCACTAACAAACTAGTTCAACAACAATAACAACAAACTTTTATCCCACTAAGTGGGGCTGATTACATGAATCCTTTTTCTCCATTGTTTCCTGTTGAGTGTCATATTTTCATTTAATTCTAATAAATTAAGTAATATTTTATAAAATCTGCCCATTTCTTTTTAGTTCTACCTTTGCCTTTCTTAACATAAGTTGAATTTAAAACATCCACTCTCTTAATCAGATCGTTGACATCTAATGTAACCAAACCATCTAAGATGACTTTCTAACCTTTTCTGCAACTGGAGCTACACCAACCCTTTCACAGGTAGATTCATTTCACATTTTATCTCTAAATGTCAAGCCACTCATCCACCTAAGCATTCTCATCTCAACAACACTTAACTTTATTTTATGCTTATTGTTTAAAGGCCAATATTCTACGCCGTAAGACATTGCAGGTCTCACCACCATCTTATAAAATTTTCCTTTAAGAGGTACATTTCTCTCACACAATAGGTCTGATGCATTCCTTCACTTATACCAATCAACCTGAATTCTACTAATAATATCCTATCTATATCACCATTACTTCGAACAATAGACCTGAACTATCTAAAATGTTTACACCTTTTAATGATTTGATCACCCATAGTTACAACTCTGCCATTAGAGCTAATACTACTAAAATTATATTCTATGTATTCAGTTTTAGATCTACTCAAACGAATGCCTTTAGACTCCAATTTAGACATCCATAATGTAAGTTTTTTGTGGACCTCTAGTCTCATCCACAAGAAGAATATCATCAGCAAAAAAACATACACCAAGGTACATCCTTTCCTGTAAATGTCCACTATGAATGTCCATAACTAAAGCATAAAGAGATGGGCTTAAAGCTGATTCCTGATGTAATCCTACTCAAATAGGAAAATTCTTGGTCAATCCTCCTATTCGAACACAAGTAACAGCTCTAGTATACATATTTTAATGACTTGAATATAAGTCGTATCAAAATCTTTTTTTATCTAGAACTCTCCAAAGAACTCTTGAAATCTTATCAAAAGCTTTTTATAAATCAATAAAAATCATATGTAGATCCTCCTTATACTCTCTATACTTCTTTATCTAAACACTATAAATGTATAGGTTCCTTAGTAGTTTTGTCTGACATAAATCCAAACTGATTATAAGAAATTTTAATATCACGTCTTAATCTTTGTTCAATTGCCCTCTACCATTTAAAAACATGACATATTAACTTAATTCCTCTATAATTTGTACACTATTGTGCATCCCCTTTATTTTTAAAATGGGGACCAAAATACTAATTCTCCACCTCTCTAACATCTTTTTAGTTTTTAAATTAATATAAAAAAATTTCATAAGCCAGAAAACTCTTAAATCTTCTAGATTTCCATACTTAAATAGGAATATCACCAGGTTCTACTGATTTTCCACTCTTAATTTTTTTTAAAGCCTCATCAACCTTCTTTTTACTAATGCGACGGTAAAAATAAAAAGTTTACTATTATTAACTATAGTAAGACCACTAAGGTGGTGTTTGGTTGCAATGAGGATTTAAGTTAAATAGAATTTAGTAAATTCGGGAAATTCAAATTTATTAAATCCAAATATCATTAAATCCAAAAATATTGTTTGGCTAATATTAAATCCAATTAAATCCATTTGAGTTGTTTGTCATAAATCTATTTGTATTATTATTTTCCTGCGCTAAATCTGTTAAGTCAAACTAAAAAATGGATTTAGTAGATCCGGATTTAATAAATGAAACAAACAAAAATTGGATTTAACTTAACAACAGATTTATCAAACCTATTTATGATGTTTGGTTGGATTTAAGTTAAACCTAACTTAAATCCTGTTTAAAGTATCGTATCAAATTCCCCTTAAGATCGATCGTATTTTCAATGAACTTCATTTAAAAGTTTATCAAAATAGTTCACCAACCTATATTGAATATCTTTCTCCAAGCAGAGCACATTAACAGACTAGCTCGTTAAAATAAAAATAAATTGTATTAAATATATATGCATATTGATATTAAACTATAAGATATAAATATTAAATATATAATTAAATAATTATAGTTAACTAAAATTTATTTAAATTATCATATAAGTACAAAGCATTTATCAACTAACTTATTGAACAATAAACGAGTTCGTGAACATTAATAAATTAATTGTATTATGTTCAAGTTTGGTTCATTTAACATTCAAATTTTAAAGAAATATTCAAAATTATTTATTTGCTAATTTGATCAAACTTGATCAAGTATTAATCGAGCCAAGTTTGAATTCTTCATCAAGTGTATTGGTTCATTTACAACCTTAGCAAGAACATTTTGACCAGAGCGCCCAGATATGCCCATCATGAGAAGCCAAGATAGGAGGAAAAAAATAATTGGTGACCCTAGCACCCTCCAAGATATTTTTTGCTAGGTAATTTTTAAAGTGTCATGACCCCTGGATATGAACACATTACGTCTAACTTCCCAAATAATAAAATGATTTTTTTTTTTACTTAGCAGGATGTAGCGGAATAGACAAATAATGGAGTTCTTGTAGAGGATTAGAATTGTGGGGAGTATCAGCTACCTGTAAATGATGGTGAGATGTTTGTGATTTGATGATTTATAGATCGAGCCTAAGGTAGGTCAACAATCTGTCGTACCTATTTTATTGTGAGGTTGTGCAGTCTCATCATAAACAGAGATACTTGGAATAATGTAGCATCTATTCATCTGATAGATAAATTAAGCTTTACTACCGAGAAATATTCCAACTATATTTTCTGACTTAATTAAAGTAGGTTAATGAGATCAGTGTTGATAAGAGATGCTTGGCAGAGTTTTTCATAGAAGAATTTATAAGGTCAGGTGTGGTGTCATGTGTCTATTGATACACGTCATACCTTATTGGGCTGATTGTGACAATATGATACGTCATGGTCATACAAATATCTACTCATTTATCAAAAATGAGAAATATATTATACTTGTGTGTTTGAAGGAGTCGATAGCGATGAGCAATCAGACATAGATGAGATATATTGTCCCATGCCATATTTCTATAGACTATTAGAGGTGTTAGTGGGATTGGCTTTTGTGATATGAAAGATAATTATACAATGCAGTAATACCCAAACATTAATACTCTTATTAGAGGATTTTAAAGATAATGACGCGAGAGCTTCCCCGGATCACGACATTATAGCTACTACAGTGCCGCGGACGGATTACTGTAGCAACTACCGTAACCGTGGTCCAACCCTTCTCCCTCCACTTTCCTTTTCCCTCCTAATATTTCTTTCCTTTTTCATGAAATCCCCTATTATAAATTCATTCATATTATATTACTTCATTTTTATTCTATTTCCTAATTGAAAGCATTGCCTAATATTAGTCCTAATCCCTCTTATATATAGGGGCTGTTTTTGTTTAGGAAGGGAAGGTTTTGATGATTGTTGAATTTATTTACTGCTCTTAGCGTTTATTCGCCTTCATGGGCTGCACCCGACGGCGAGAAGGTGCTCAGGCTGTAACTTGTTCGAGGTGGTTATCGTCTTCGAGGGTTCGGGTGGTACTCTGGCTATAGTTTGACCCCGACGAGACGTTTTATCTTTCCACAAAGCTCTGAACCTTTTCCTATTGCCGACCGCCCCGTCCTACCACCTGCCAGCTTGCTGCCCTCACTGCCGAACTCCCTCCAACCTTTTCAGAACCTACCATAAGCTCTCCCAACTCATCCAAACCTGAACGCAATCTCCCAGGTATTCCCCCATCCTAATGCAACCGTCTCTAACTCTTCCCAACGCTGCAATAGCCTGTCCCAAGCAACTTAACAGCTACCGCAACTCCTCCATCTGATTTGCTTGATACCATAATTTTTATTGGAGTCCATGTTGTGTCTTTATGTTTGTGTTGTTATTTTGTTGTCGTTATTTCATGTTTTCAAACGTCGTGTCCGTAATCATTACAATTTCAGCAATAATATTTGTTTTTTGTTGTGGTTTGGGTTTTCTCCGGCATCATGTGGTATTAGAGTTAGCCACACCCTAGTCTTATCCTAGGGTTCTTAGCATCCGCCCCCTACATAAGCCACCTTCACCAAAATTTTTTTGCCCGTAAAGCTTCAACGGATGAAGTCGAAGCTCCCTCAACCTCGATCACAGGAGCTTCCCGTATCCCGACACTGTAGCTACTATAGTACCGGAGATGCGTTACTGTAGTAGTTACAATAACCGCAATCTAACCCCTTCCTCCCATATCTTTCCTTTTTTCTACTAATATTTCTTTTAACTTTTCATGAAATCTCCTATTATAAATCTTTGTATATATTACTTCTTTTTTATTCTATTTTCTAATTGAAAGCATTGCCTAATATAAGTCATAATCCCTCTTATATATAGGGATTGTTTTTATTTAGGAAAGGGGAGGTTTTGATGATTGCTGAATTCAATTACTGCCCTTAAGATGTTTTTCCCCTTCCGCTGGCTATACCCAATAGTGGAAGGTGTTCAACTGTAACTCATTCGAGGTGGTTCTTTGGTTGTAGTTCGACCTTGACGAGACGTTTTATCTTTCCGCAACCCTCCAACCCTCTTCGTGCTGCTGGCTGCCCATCCTACCACCTGCTAGCTTGCTGCCCTCATTGTCATACTCCCTCCAACCATTCCAGAATTTGCCATAAGCCCTCCCAACCCATCCAGACCAAACTGCATCCCTCTCAAGCCTTCCCCATATTGTTGTAGCCATCTCCAGCTCTTCCTAGCGTTGCAGCCGCCTGTCTCAAGCAGTCCACTAGCTGCTGCAGGCCCTTCATCAGATCTGCCTGCTACCGTAACCCTTATTGGAGTCCGTGTTGTGTTTTTATGTTTTTGTTGTTATTTTATTGTTGTTATTTCATGCTTTCAAGCGCCATGTCCGTAATCTTTCAATTTCAGCAATAACATTTATTTTTCGTTGTGGTTTGAGTTTTTTTCGGTATCAATCTAACTCATAGACTAACACGAGATTCAACATGCCATAAATTTCTTTTAGGAGCAGTGCTCCCAGACCGATCGATCTATCAGATGTGACTAACAAAGTATGATGAACTGCAAAACCAATTGAGGATCTGATTGCCTAAGGATTAGTTAATGTGAGTACCAATTTATGTGTTGTACCTGGTTTGATTGTTCCTACGAAGGATTGATTGTGGCATATGTGCATTGATAACATAGTAGTAAACGTAATCATCATCAAATATTAGCTCCCCATTATAGATTGGCTAACTTGTTGGATCACTTGCATGGGGCTAGTATATTTTTCAAGATAGATCTGTGCATTAGATATTACTTGATTCAGATAACGCCCAGGGATGAGTGGAAGACCGCTTTCGTCATGCTGCATTGATTATATGAGTGAACAGTCATGTCTTTTGGCCAATCTACTGCCCCAAGTACCTTTATGAGGCTGATGAATCGGATTTTTTGAGCCTTAAACTATATGAGGATGGTGACCCTCTACACCACCGGGTCTATCAACACTATTTTGAAGGAGTATTGGTCACTGATAATACTTAAGTAAACCTTCCTTTCATACGACAACAGTCGTATCAGCGCCTTATCCATGAAGGCATGCATCATATCCATCTTGGTTTAGTTATGGTCCGCTTGCATGCGTTACATCGCCGTGATGCTGGGACTACTGCGCTCATAGTCCTAAGGGATACTAGATGGAGATCCGATGTTTCTATCATTGGCACCATGAAGATTGATTTAACTCAGGGTACACAGTTAGTGTACATCACCCCAAATGTAATGATGTCAATTCATGATTTCTTCAACCATGTTGAGCTGGTTATTTTAACCCATGGCTATTAGGATTGGCAAGCTGGAAAATCTAATCTCCTTGTTACACGCGCCTGTGTTGCTCGTCTTACTAACACATCACATGTAGATTTTCGTTACCATATTGAAGGCATCACTGATTATCTAGCTTCTAATGGCGTACACGCTTTGCCTGGTACGAAACATTCTATTAATGATCTCAAAGGCTTGGAATGGGATCTGAAACCTTCAGATCATTCCAACTTACAAATTCCACGTTCTCTTTCTATGCGGCAAAGAATAGATGGTTCTATCCGTCTATCTTTCTCTAACTACTCCACAACAATGCCGCCCTCAGTTCCTAATTATAACCCGGATGATGTTGAAGGTATCACTGATAATCCTACAGAAACAATTTTTATGGGCTGGTCTGATGGCCCACTTTGTGATGAATCTGATGATGAATCCGATGATGATGATGATGATGATGATCCGTTCTCCTTATTTCTTTATTTTAATAAACTTAATAACGATGTTTTTCAAACATCTGCGAAAGTTGGTGGGGAGAAGGAAAAGGACTCGCTCGTTCCTCGTAATTCCACCTGTGAAGGTTGAGAAAAATTCTCAACAATCTTTATGGGAAAAATACCGTAACGGAGATCCCACGGTTGCACCGTTTGGACATCCGAGCGTAAAATTTGATTTCCTTGTCGAATATTCAATAACCAATAATTATGATGATATTCCAATCATACCCACCGGATGGGACGATAATGATGAACCACAAAACCACGAGAATGAAACTCCACAACCCGAATTAGCATATCCTAGCCTTGAAACTCCACAACCCGAATTAGCTCTATCCTAGCCCTGAAACTCCACAACCTGAATTAGCCTATCCTAGCATACAAGATCAGTTGGAAGATCTTGAGTACCCAAAATTGAGGAAAATGACTGCAAAGGCCGACAAGGCGTATGCATCAATTTCCTCAAATTATTTACCCCCAAATGAACCTGTCATGGGTCCTGTAATGTATCCCCCTGCTTCATCAGGAAGACAAGAAGAACCATCGTCTTCCTCTTTCAATAATTATCGAACCAAGGCGTCGTACTTCAAGAAATCATACCAACAGAATATGTGGAACCTGCCTTCTGCCCACAACACAAAAGGAGTTCTGCTTGTACTCCTAGATGATTTCTCGCTTTATGATGATGTTATTTACAGATGTGAATCAATAACCTTGAACCTGCTGAACGGGAAACAATTTGCAGATAACAAGGCCAAGGTCTTGTTTATTGAAAACCTGCTGAGAGAAATCGAGAAAAAGATGTGGATACAATGGCGCATAGCGTATGAACAAGAGTATGAGGCCCTGGTAAATATGGCGGATGATCCGTAAAACGTTTTATCTCAAATTCAAAGGGTAATTCTACTCGAGGAATAAAACTTACAAACTATTATTAAAACTGAAGAACACTTACAAACTTAAGGAAATAGGCACTGGTGTATCTCACCGTGTCTGTAACCCTTACAAACAAAGCTATATATAGACCCTGGCCAGGAACCTTGGCCATTAAGAAAATCGAAAACCAGCCGTGGTTTAGCAAAACCATGGGCTAAAACCACTGGCTGAAAGTTAAAAACAACGTGCTAAAAGCAAATAAAGGACAACAGCTGTCCATACAGAGAATAGTGGGTAGGTCCCACTAAATATTTTTATAGACAGCTTGTTAGATTCCTCAGAACTGGTAGGGTCCGCCACTTCCGCATCAGACTCTGCTCTTGAATCCCTTTTCCATAGTGAATTCGAGAATAGCCAACATGGTGGTGAGTTCGGATTCAGCATTGCGGACGTACGGTAGTGAGTCGTTGTAACAGTTATCACTGGTTGCCAGGTCCATGCAGTAATATGTCTTGGTGGCGTATATACTTTGTAGGATCTGCAATTCTTCTCGTACACGCTGCATTTGTTCCTTCTCGATCTGTCGTGCAGCGTGGCGCAATTTGTCTCGTGCATCCAAATTGATGGGCGTATCCAAGCTTGCCCAGAGGAGTTCCTAATGTATGAAGCTTGCATCCTTTGGGGCCTTTCCATCATCAGGGCGGCAACTTCTGAACCGTTGACGGCGTTCTTCAAATTGGGCCTTCTCAGTCTTAACACGCCATTCCATTTTTGCTGATGCAATTGTTGAATAAATTTCTTTTCCTTTGTTAGAATTTCTGCGGCTGCTTCCTGCGTCCATTCCGGAACCTGGAAAATATGATTAACAGTTTCTTCACCTGTAATTGAGATAAAAGTTAGTCGGGAGAGGGTATCGGCAAGAACATTATTCTTGCCGTCGATGTGTTCGAAGATAACAGCGATCCCTAAGTCAGAGATAAAATCGGTAAATGACAGCCCTCGAACACGAGAAGGTTTGTTATGAGCTGATTTGTGGAAGAAGGAAATGATTGCTTGATAGTCGGTTCGTAGAATAATTTCTGGCTTGTCTAGATAATGAATTTTGAGCGCTGAGAGATCTCCATGCATGCGTATATCTCGGCGTCAATTGTTGACTCGATAATGGGAAATTTCCCACTAGCATATGTGCAAATACGTTCAGTAGACCTACAGTCATTCTTATGTAGCTTCCATTTGCAAATACCTCCCCATCCTTCCATGCAACCATCAGTCTCCAAGACGTGAACGCATTTTCTGGTGGAAGCTTAAGATCAGGGAGCTTCTGTACCAATTCCTTGATTTGTCGTACGATTTTTCAGTCGTGCTCCTTCATACGCTTGTCACCGTGGGGTGAGGTTTTCTGATATAGGGTCCCAAAAAGGATCCCTAGGTTGGGAATATAACTCCTGACATAATTGAGTATGCCTAGCCACGACCTCATCCCTTGCTTATCTTTTAGTCTTTAATCCGGAAAATCAACTATTTTCAGATAATGTGCTGTTGCATTTTTAACTTGCGCCGATGGATAACAGCACCCAAGAACTCAATTTCTTCAACTCCAACCTTCATCTTTGTCGGAGACAGGACTAGACCTTCCTTTTCAACGATCTCTAGGAATTTCTCCAAATGCCTCCTATAGTCCTCTTCATGCTTACTGAAAATAATTATATCATCGATGTAGACTGCTAGAAAATTAGAGCAATTTTTGAAGCAATTATCCATTATTCGTTGAAAAATGGATGGTGTGTTTTTGAGACCGAATGACATTACCAGCCATTCGTACAAACCATTTGGTACCGAGAATGCCGTCCATTCAATTGAATCAGGATGCATGGCAACCTGATGAAATCCGCTCTTTAGATCGAACTTAGAGTAGATATTACTGCTCCCAATTCTTTTAATCAACGTGTTAATACCTGGTAACGAGTACTGATCCTTGTGAGTATTGTCATTAAGAGAACGGTAGTTGAAAACCATCATCTCCTTCTTGCGTATTTCTTTGCCGGTTGCTGGATCAACAGTGACTCCCGATTGTACAATAATTGCATGGTTCTGTGACGACTTGTGCTTGGTCTTATGACTTTTAAGTCAAGCAAGGCTCTTACGTGTTTCTCAAACTGATCAGCCATAGCGGGAGTTACGTGCTTGAGGGGCTTATCCTGAATTGTGATATCAAGATTTATTACATCAATGTAACACGTAAACTTATTCTTCTCCCAGTGTTTCAGAGGATTGTCTCCAATGTAACCATTTCTCTTTAATATTTCAAATAATGAATTGAATGTGTTAGTAAAAGAATTTTGTACAAAGGACTTACAGATGCCCTGAGGTTGCAACTCCAGGTAGAAGCCATAATTAATTCCGAGCTCTGGGATTTCAGTGTGCTTTGCTTCTACTTCAACGTCAATAGTGGTCTGCACATTTGTAATATCTTTGTAGAAGATTACAGTATTACCTTCCACCCTCATTCCTCCATGTAGACTCCGGATAAAGTTGCAGCCAATTAGCAATTGGATTCTATCGATTACTTCGATATTCATGCAGTAGATGAGCGGGATTTTGAACTTATGCTCACCTATATACTTGCGCCCTTCCTTCATTTTTGTTTCGGCCTTAGTTACCGTATTGACACCGTTGAAATTAATCAATCGGTTCAAAGGCTCCAGAGCTTCCTTTGGAATACTCCCATTGTTGGCACAACAAGTTGTTGCGCCAGTGTCGATGATGGCATTGAGCGTGAATCGCTCAATTCCAACAATGTCAAATGTAACCTCAACATTGAATAATTGATTAATCATGCATTTAGGCACCTTAGAACTCACCTCCTTAAAGGCTTGATGCAAAATTTTAGTTCCCATAGCATTTTCTTCCTCGATGAATCGTGAAATGTCTTCTTCATCATTTTCGTCATCTTCATCAATTGTCATCAACCCTTTGCCTTTATCATGAATAGTCAGTGCTTGTAGGTCTCCTGTGAGCCTTTCTTCAGGATCGTTTTGAATTTTCTCCTTTAGCCTTCGATTCTCTTCTGTTAAGTGATCAACATACTTAACAAGCTCAGCAATCAAGGCATCTTTGGACTGGAATTGCAGCAGCGTTAATTCCTTCTTTACTTCTATAGATAGATAAAACTTGGCGCAGAGTGGGCACGCCGTCATTATGCACAATGGGCAATATATACACATGCTTACATTAGTATTTAACGAACAATATGTACACCTTGCATGGTAGCCAACGATGGGTTTATTCATTTCCCATTCGTGGTTGCAGTCTTATTGTTCCTTTGGCAACTCGACCCTGACTCGCCAGCCAAGATCCTCTTCCTTTTGCTTTAGCATGAAACAGATTTCATCTACTGGGCAGTTTTCAAGCGCGTCGCGAATGTGCATAAGTGTATTGACTCCTCTTTCTCCTTCTGAAATTGAGCAGATTGCATTTGAGAGTTCCTCGTCATTATCCTCATAAAGGACGTCATATTCTTCTGGAAGGTCCAGATTGTTAAGAACTGCTGCACGCGCCATATTCCCGCTTTGCTCTTGCATTCCCGAGCAAAATGACTTTCTTCACCACAGATATAACATCTGCATTTTGAAGATTTGGACTTATTTTTATTCTTGATAATGCAGATGTGTGAGTCATGCGGTTCCCCTTTATAGTTCTTTGACTTTCGGAGACCATAGCGCTTGTGATTATTGTAATACCCGGGAATGGGTATTTTCTTACAGATTGACAAGTCTTTGATCCCCTTTTGTACATCCGCTTTCTTGCAAAGGTCTGAAATATACAAATACGTGAACCGTATTCGTGACATGACTCCAATTGTATTTCCTGGGTTCTTCTTTGCGAACGCTTTTTCAATTTCTTATCCAAGAACCGGTGACATCTTCTTAAAGAATTTTATAGACAGCTCACTGTTTATAAAAATGCTGCCAGATTTTGCGGCTAGGATCTTGTAATCGTTCATATAGTCAAAAAGATTTTTGATTTCAAGGTAGACTAACCTTTAAAGATCCTGGTAAGCACGGTTTTGTTCCTCTGTGGAACCTTGATACGGATCCTCGAGTAGAATTACCCTTCGAATTTGAGATAAAACGTTTTACGGATCATCCGCCATATTGACCAGGGCCTTATACTCCTGTTCATACGCTATCCGCCATTGTATCCACATCTTTTTCTCGATTTCTCTCAGCAGGTTTTCAATGAACAAGACCTTGGCCTTGTTATCTGCAAATTGTTTCCCGTTCAGCAGGTTCAAGGTTATTGATTCACATCTGTAAATAACATCATCGTAAAGCGAGAAATCATATGGGAGTACAAGCAGAACTCCTTTTGTGTTGTGGGCAGAAGGCAGGTTCCACATATTCTGTTGGTATGATTTCTTGAAGTACGACGCCTTGGTTCGATAATTATTGAAAGAGGAAGACGATGGTTCTTCTTGTCTTCCCGATGAAGCTGAGGGATACATTACGGGACCCATGACGAGTGTTCATTTGGGGTAGTAATTGAGGAAATTGATGCATACGCCTTGTCGGCCTTTGCAGTCATTTTCCTCAATTTTGGGTACTCAAGATCTTCCAACTGATCTTGTATGCTAGGATAGGCTAATTCAGGTTGTGGAGTTTCAGGGCTAGGATAGGCTAATTCAGGTTGTGGAGTTTCAAGGCTAGGATATGCTAATTCAGGTTGTGGAGTTTCATTCTCGTGGTTTTGTGGTTCATCATTATCGTCCCATCCGGTGGGTATGATTGGAATATCATCATAATTATTGGTTATTGAATATTCAACAAGGAAATCAAATTTTCTGCTCGGATGTCCTAACGGTGCAACCGTGAGATCTCCGTTATGGTATTTTTCCCATAAAGATTGTTGAGAATTTTTCTTAACCTTCCTGTGTGGAATTACAGGAACAGGCAAGTCCTTTTCCTTCTGCCCACCAACTTCCGCAGATGTTTGTACTTCAATGACATTTTGGTGTACAATCATTTAGAGGAGGACCTTTTGCAACAGTTACAACATTTGTTTCGAATTTTTTGAATAGAGCAGTTAAATTAACAACCTAATAATTGTTACCTTCTAACCTTCCAAACATGCTTCATTAGGTATAATATTTTATGGGATGGCCTTGAAATGTACCCAACGAAGATAGAGATTGTCATGAACTAGCTTAATCCATAATCATTTACTAAGATACGCTAATTTCATGAGCTGATTTCTTTTTACTGGAGATTTATCATAAGTTTTAGCTTTATAGAGGCACCCTTGACATAGTTCTAAAGCCAAACCAAATTTACATGGACAGATGGGACACAAATTAGCTTTGATGCCTTGAAGAAATAGATTATGCATACTCTTGTCCTCGCTCTTCCAAATTTTATTAAGGTATTAAAAGTTGAGTGTGATGCATCCAATATAAGAACTGGACTATGCTAAGTAAATGTGGACACTTTGTTGCATTCTCTAGTGAGAAATTGAATGATTTCAGGCTAAAGTACTATATCTACAATGAAGTGTTTTATGCTATTGTGAAACTCTTAGTCAGTGGAGTCAGGATTTGCTGGTGAATTAATTCATTCTTTGCACTAACCAATGACTTTGAGATTCTTGAATGATTAAAGCAAATTGAAGGGTAGGCATGCCTAATGGGCGGAGTTTTACTTTTCTTTTCATTTCGTGCTTAAGCACAAAGTTGGGGGTTAGAATTAGGTGACTGATACGTTGAGTTATCTCCACTTATTAATCACTACTATGTAGTCTGAGATAGTTGATTTTGAAGCGCTGAAGAATTTGTATGCTGCTTATGAGCACTTTCAAGAGATTTTGACTTGTTGCTAGGACATTGTATGAATAGTATCACAAAATCAATAGTTATCTGTTCTTCCAAAAAATGCGTGTTCCTAGAACTTCGTTCAAGGAGTCTATTTTACAAGAGTGTCATAATGTAGAAACTACTTAACATTTTGGTAGAGATCAGACTTTTTTTGATGAAAGAGAATTTTTGTTGACATAGGTTAGTACAGGATATTGATAGGTTTGCCAGACAATGCATGATATGTCATTTTGCCAAGATTCGAGGGCAGGGCTTTTATGCGCCGCTACTTATCCCAGGGCTTTTATGCGCCGCTACTTATCCCAGAGCTGGTCGTGTGGATGTGAGCATGAATTTTGTAGCGGGTCTCTCACAAACTCATTGAAGTAATGATTTGGTTAGAGTGCTAGTGGACTGCATCTCCAATATGAAATATTGCGTACATTATCATAAGGTGATACATACTTTACATATTATAAATTTATATGTCAAGCAATGGTTTGTCTTCATGGCGTACTCTGAACCATTAAGTCAGACATAGATGTGTAACATTTGAGTTTCTTTTGAAGGACCTAATCAGATAAACTAGGGTATAAAATTTTAGTTCAATTTAATAGCTCACCCACAACAAATGGATAAATTTAGGTGGTGAATCACACTTTAGAAAATCTTTTGAAGTGAGAGTGCTCCGCCCCAGACGTGGGACATGAGCCGCGCATCTCCCACGATTGCGGGATTCAGGGAGACAGGCTGAATCAATCCCGATTTCCTTTTTTATGCTTTCTTTCTTATTATTATTCATGCCTTTTTTGTTCTTTCCTATATGTGTTGTATTAGGATTTAGAAGTCAGTTTTCATGCGTTTTGTTTTGGGACAGACGCCAATTTCTCTTTTTCCTTTAGAGTTCAGCTGTATCTTGGTCTCCAGGTGGTGTTTATCCTTCCCCAACTCCTCCCCATCCCTCTCGCTTCATTGCCACACATTCCTCGCTGAAATCAGTTGCGATAGCAGCCCTTTTGCTGCAGTTCCTTGCTATCTAGCCCTTTTCCTCGCTGACCTCGCCTAGGTCAGCCTTTCTTTGGCTGTCTGGCAGTCCACCACATCCCCCAACACTATTCTAACCCTCAATCCCTCAATCTTTGCTTCTGCTACCGTTCAAACCATCTCTCTTTGCTGCCATCTTCCCGGACAGCTGTGCCACGTCGATATCTATTGTGTTCTTGCTGTTCGGAACCCGGGAAGCCATTGCTTGCTGTTTTCTGCTTGCCGACCACCTCTTCCACCATCCTACTGCCTTCCAAACCCTCGCTGATCACCACCACTACCCTGAGATCCATCATAGTTTGAGTGTTTATGTTGTGTCTGTTGCTATTTCAGATTTCTGGGTGTTGTGTCGTATTTTCTCTTTTAAGTGTGTTGTTTGTAGCCGTCTATTTGCTTTGAATTATAATATATTTTTTTCTATTGTGGTTTGGGTTACTCTGGTGTCACCTTCTTTGGTGCTTTGTGGGAAAGAATATAAGATAACGAGATTTGGTTCTTCATCATGTTGTGTTTACCCAAAATAGGCCCACTAGCCAGTTCATATGTTACAAACACTTTTGAGTTTGTATACAGACGCAATCACCTCGCACATTTACAGTTAGTGCTGTTATTTCAGCTACTGAGCTTAGGATTGATGCAGTTATTACTTTACAGAGTATGTAAGGGAAGAAATTGTCAAGCGGAACACAAAGTATCAGACACAACAAAATTTAGGAAGGTCATGGTTTTCAAGGAAGAGATTCGGTGTGGATTATATTGAAGAAGAAGAAGAGGTTTTCTGCAAGTTTTTTTTGGCATAACTCAAATCTAAAGCTGACGACTCATTCTTAATTGTTAAGAAAATTGAATAACAATGCATACAAAATTGGCTTGCTGTGTGACTATAACATCTCTGCTATATTCAACATATCATCATGCTATTGAGGATCCAATTATCTTCAGTGAAGAAGGTGAAGCCCCTCTTAACATGGGAGAATGATGTGAACTTTCTTGCCTTCGTCCAGTTGCTCGTGGAAGGAGGGGTACGAACTGGCCCCTAGCTTATTTCTCCCAGTTGGTTTATAGCCAATTTAACTTGTAGATTATTATTAGAGTTTCTTTTGTTTGAGACTTGTAAGTATGCTATTTAGAACCTGGTTCGAGACACATTTTTCCTTCTTTTTATTTATTTGAAATTTCTTTTCTCTATTTTTCTCTTATTTGGAAAGCTTTTAACTTTTTCTTCTTCAAGTGATAAAGCTGTTTCTTGAAGAGAACATGTGGCGGATTTTCTCTGTCATATGTTATCCCTGCCGTTTTTCCTGCCTGACAGTAACCATATCTGTTTTTTTTCCTTTCTCCAAATTTTGTCAATTCACAGATATTTTTCTTCTTGTTAGTCTCCTAATATTACCAACACTTAGTTTGTTCCGAATGCACCCTGGGACCCCAGAGCTGTGTCAATGGTAGGCTTATTTCTGTTGGAAACTTGTTTGACCACATTGTTTCGGAAGTGGATGACGCTATTTTTTATGGACAGTATGTATCAACACGTTTGACGCGCTCAATCACAGAAATCCTAATAAAAAATAATTCCTTCTATCTGTCCGTATATCAACACATATGACGTGATCTATCACAGAAACATTAATAAGAAATAGCTCTTTTTTATCTTTCTGTACTCTGTCGCCTAATGTATTTAGAGTTCGTAATTTTGAGAATCAAGGAGGTAACAGTGAAGAGAAGGTAGTAACATGAATAAAAAATGAGGGGGACGGATGCTTTGTCCCACAGGAATCACCTAGGAGGTGGAGTTCAAGAGAGGGGTAGAGGATTGAAGGATTTTTTACCTGGCTGTATGCACATCCGGAAGCGGATTCCTTTTTTTGCCTCAAGTAATTGATGATTGTGAGGGTTGCAAGTGGCATATATCATAAAAATGTTTCTGAAATGCACCAAGCTGCGGCAAATTAGGAACGGTGTTCACTTTGTGGGTGGCTTTGTTTTTCTGGGCTTTGATTTATAAGGTTGGCTTGTGATTTGGCATGTATGGAGGGCTAAATCGGGTCTTTTTTTTCCTCCTGGAGTTAACAGGGTTGGTTTGGATTAATTTATCCCATGGCTGTTGAAAATTAGTTCAGAAAGAAAAAAAAAATCTTTCTATTGTCTTAGACTTTACTGATCACTTCAGGAGAAGAAATGAGGAAGTGAGCACATTATTGAAGGAAAATGATGAAAATATGCTACAAATTAACTTTGTATTAATGAATGATTTGAGGGAGCTGTGATGCAAATCTGAAATTTTTTTATTTATTGGATATGAAGTCATGTGCATTGAATTTGATTTTATTATCCTTTTTTCATTTTTTTTGCTATGTATGTTTGTCTACTGTATCTAACTGCCTATAATGAAGTTTCCTCTATGAAGTGGATATGCTCGAGTATTTTAATTGCCTTTTAGATTTAGATTGATGTCTTCATATTTCTTTTTGGCAGAAGTGTCACGACAAGCCATGATCTCCGTATAGCTTATTTATATATTGTTTATGCTATTTTATTTTATTATTTATATCATTATGAACATGTTGGTGTGGTATGTGGGTGTACATTTGACTTATATGCTTTGCTTGATGTCCGGGACTCCGTCCACTCCCCCACAACTCCGAACAAAAGGAATAAAAAAGACAAAATTGGCTGTTTTCCATTTCACCCTATTTCATGACTTGGGAGTTGCAATATTTCCTCATTGTGATTGTCTCGTGGGTTTTATTTATAGTTTCTATATGTATATTTTTTGACTAGATATGTACACACTATTTGAAATTTGGGCCTTTATTTGGTAGGGTGGCGGTGATAGCTGTCGATGGGATAAGGTGTTTGGATTTGAAACTTAGCTGATAAATTATCTTATTGGGAGTAAATTTTAACTTAAATTGAGCTAATTTTGTAGCTGATTTTGTACCAAACTTATTTGATAGCCTAAGAGATGATAAATTGTTGTTTTGAAGCATGCAATTATTAATTTCTTGGCTTGAATAAAATTTCTTTTTCTAATTTCTATCTTTTTTATATATTATTTGATGACTATGACTTTGTAATTCTGATGGAATTCATGAGGCCTTGTTTTTATTTAATATTTTGTTCCTTGATTTATTTCATTTTCATTATTTGGTATTGACTTGTTTATTGTTTTTCTTGTTTTTGATAAAGAAAATCTGCACATAAAAAATTTAACTTGGATAAATCAAAATAAATTGATCGCAATTTTTTATGTTTCTAGTTATTAAGTTTAGTTGGATTTTTCAATCATTATATCATCCTTTGGGTTCTAATTCTAGCTTTTCTTATTTATATTTAAAGAAAGGTTAGCTGCTGAATTTATTGGTGACTTGTGATTTGATTTCCTTTACATAAGTCATAATGTACATATTGATTCCATTAAGCCCTAGCCACCCTGATTCATCCTCCATTGGGTTTCTTTTACTTTGAGAAGTTTTGATTTGGCTCATGGATTCCTTCAACTATTTTCAACTATCTGTTTCGGCATATATGCTGTTTTCTGCCTTCTCTATCCACTAATTTGGTTATTTACTGTTGTTGAAACTATTCTCTTTGGGTTCACGTGTTTTGTACTGCCTTCCAAAATACGTTGCTAAAGTCTATGTTTGCGTGTTATTTTGGTATTTTTATTTTTTTAAAAATATCTTTGCTTTTTTACTTTTATTTAAAAATATGTTTGATTAAATATCTATGCATTGTTTAGTGCATTTGAGGTTTGTTTCTACAATCACTTAAAAATATTTAATTGTTCTCTTGAATGGTTTAGAAACAATTCAATATGTTATAACACACTGAACATGTTTTACTTCAATAAATAAAAAAAAAAATGACGGAAGTGATCCAAACCTCTCATTAATTGCTTGTTTCCTTTGTGGCATACTAATTAAGCTGCATGTGCTTTCCTTCTGCGCTTTTGTTTCTCCTTTGGCAGTGTTGCTGTGTTCACAACTTTCTTCTTTAGCAGTATGGCTAAGCTAAATCATCGGTTTGCTTCTATGTCTCAGGCATCTGTCGGCCGCTTAAGAGCTGCGTCTTTTGTCTTTTTAAATTTAATGGATATATGCATATTAGTTTTGAAAATAAGATTTTTTTAAATTTTAAAATATTAGAATGAGAAAGGACGGATCTCATTCGTTTAGCGAGTTGAATGAACGAGCGCGATATCGCGAGTAACGCATCTATTCCGAAGAATAGACACCCTACTCGACAATATCGCTCGATCAAATAAACCACAAAATTCATGACATCCGTTCGGTCACGAACCTTTATGTGGACCGAGCAAATTCCCTATTTAATACAAAGGAATTAAATAGGGTTTATATTATCTCGTGTCTTTAAAACTCCCTATGAAGCATGCCCCTATAGTTAATTACTCTCAAACGACCGAAGTCATCTAGAGAAGCTCTCGATTTAGATCGCGAGTTTCTATCTTCACGAATTCAAAAGGTAGGGTTTTCAACGAAATTTGGCAGTAGGAAATCCAATAGGTGAAAGGCGCAAAGAGGAACAGTTATTTCTGGAGTCAAAGAAAAGAAGGGTAGGGGATGTCACAGATCTCGAGGACGTCCCAGACTATCCTATGGTTGGACTTTAAATTTTGGAAAGGGATTTATTTTAATTTCAATCCTGCAAATTAATTATAGGGATTACGTTTGCGTAATGTCCTGATTATGCAAACTACCTGAAAGACAGGAGGGCTTACATCGTATCAGATGACAACCCTGAAACCTCAGCGAGTTAGGGCTTATATCGCATATGAGGGCTGTGCAAATAGCTTAAAAGAACAGTGAGGATTTATGCTGCGTAGGAGGATTACCTCGAAGTCCTAGGGCTTATTATTTAGACTAAAGAATGGTTTTCATTGATGTCGACATAGGTTTCTTGAAGAAGATGGTCGTCTTGCTCATCGTGCTCCAAGCTCCACGTCGTAGCAAGGATCGCAGCTTAGATTTAAAGTTTTAAGTTAAAATGAGCATGCGAGTCGTTTATTATTTTTATTGCGAGTGAGTATGTAGTAATCGTGGCATGAGTAGAAGAAAACGAAAGAAGAACGGAGCGTCGCTATAGCAGCTTAAACGATGAGACATGTCATGTTAAACAGGAGTATACTTAAGCTATGCGAGAAGTAACATGCTATAACAGGTAAAACATGCTGAGCAGGAGAAAGTACAGGAAATGTAAAACGTGCTAAGCAAGTATATGTACTGAAAGTAAACAGCCTAGACTAGCAGGAGTATGTGCTGAAAAGTAAAACATGCCAAGCAGGTATAACAGTAAGGAAAGTAAAGACTGTCACAGGAGATCTAGTATGCTTTCTTATCCTCGTACTGTTATTCGCATTATTGTTATATATTTTTTATTTCCTGCAAAGAATTTGTCGACACTAAAAGAGCAGAGAGTAGAAGTAGTAAGTGAAAACAACTTACTAAACAAGTACTTATGGTGTGTACGAAGAAAGTAAAGTCTGAAAACTCAACAGTAAAAACGAAGGAAAACGGCGAGAAAGCGAGGAAAATCGCAGAAGAAAAACTAAGAAAGTCGAGAAAGAAAGAAAATAAATGTCCGTGGAAAACTCCAGGAAAAGCCACAAATGACAACAAAACAAAACCGTAGAAAACTGCAAAAAGCACCGTGAGAAAACCCACAGACGACCCGCTAAACTCATGGCGAACCATAAGAAAGCCATGGGCCTCTGGAAAGAAAGACCCGTAAGCACGGTGGTGTTTCGACTCAGAGCTGTGTTAATATCCGGACTTGAGTGCTGACTACTAGACCGACTTTCTGCAGAAGGCAGTCCTAATCCGACTCGAATAGCCAACCGTGGACCTTTTATAAATTTTCATACATTTCATTTTTGGTTTGCATGCAAGTAAAAAGCCGTAGGTAAGTAGGCTGTGTAGTAGTTGAGGTAGTTTTTATATTTTCCAAACATATGTATTTTTTTGTTTTAAAGTATTTTTTTAGTCCACAGGTTGACTATCCTAATAGGACTAGGTCTACGAACATTAGACTGTCGGTAGTAGAAACCCCAAGGACGGTCGAACGGTTCCGTGATTCCTGCTCTACTCTCTGCGAGTCTCCGAGTCGGCGGCCACATTCTATCGATTCTCGTAATTTTTCTCGTTTTGCGGTCTCATCCATGTCCCCACCGCACTTACGACGCTAGCTGATGGCCCCACATATAACCCAAGGAGGTTATATATGCACACCTACACGTCCCCTGTAGGTGTGTGCTTTGAGCGAGAAACAAGGTGAAAACTAGGGACGAGAGGTCAAGGAAAGGAGGACGGAAAGCGGCTCACTTAACACAATTTCGAAAGAAGTGAGTCGATTTCCATAATCGGAAAACACGTAAGTCACCCCGGACTCCCGACCGACCTCACACATCCTAGAAAGAAAAGGACCTAAAGGCACATCGACGCTCTCGGAGAGGGTGAGGACTAGACCCCTAGGAACGCACTCCCTTTTCCCAAATAACTGTAAAATCAATAAAAACATAAAGAGAAAGCCACTGCTCGGGTCCTAGACTCCAGGCCATTAAACTGGGAGTGCTATCACAAAATTCCAAGACTTTGCCATTTTTTTTTAAATTCAAAATCCAACTTCCATTTCATGCCATGAGATCAGGCCTTAGACAAGTGTTGAGACAAAGGCCCACATATATCAATATCAATTTATCAAACAATTGCCAACCTCATGCTCACATATTTCGGGGCTTAAGCAAATATTGAAACAAAGGCTCCATCTCAACAATCAATCTATCAAATTAGTGCTAATCTCATGCACACATGTTTTTAATCGAATTCATCCAAACCGTCTCACAAGCAAGATTTTGCTGAAACACTCTCAAAAATTTAAACCCAAACATTCTTGAATCAAGCCTAGCCGTGAGCCAAAACAGCCCCAAAAACCGAGAGCAAGCAAAACTCAAAACAGTCCGGAGAAAGTAGCAGGGGGAGGGGGCTAGGAAAACCGAGCAGCAGTAAGGCTCAAAACAGCCCCCAAACCTCTTTTAAAGTGGAATAAAACTTGTTTTCAATCAAGCTCCCAATGAGCCAGGATAGGGCTTACAGATTTAGCTAAACGTGAAGCTCAAGCAAACACGTCCATGCTTCCAATACATCCAAGCATAAGCCCCCAATATATTTCAAATGAAAGTAGAAATAAGACTCTCCAAATCGATTCAAGACCTTCCTAACATGCTTTCTTTCTCTTTTTTTTAAAAAAAAAACAAGGAAGTAGAAGGAGCAAAAGAGCAAGCCTCACATGTATATAGATTAAGCAAAACATTTCGTGCTCCACATTAGATTAGAATAAGTGAAGAAGAAAAAGGAGCAACCACATGCCATATGAAATATTTCCAAAAATAAAAATATGCAACAAGAGCTGAAGAGGGATCAGCTAGCCAAACTTCCCACCTAGAAAACTCCTCAAGTATAGCATGTCAAACTCATAAGTTAAAGAGCATTTGCAAGGCAAAGAGAAAACTAGCTAAACACACCTCTTTCCCACTTAAGCATGTAAACATATCAACAACAAGCACATAAACATTCCTCCATGCTAACAACAGGAGTGCAACTTAGAAAGAGAGGAAGGGGGGAAGAGTTACCTTGTCTTCGACTTTCACTTAAAAGAAACGACGAGATCTCCCCACCAAAGCTCGCAGAGAACAAACCCAAGCAGTGTGGAGCAACCCCAACAATTTCTATAAAAATTTTGGCGGCACTTTCCCCCACACGAAATTTTCGACCAACCTTAGAGAGCTCCCCAAGTGGGGTTTAAATAGGCGAAATGGAGGAGCACCCAACCCTTTACTTACCCGGAGGTGAGCCAAACCAAAGGAACCAAGCGGGAGTGGCGACGGGAATTGCGAGGGGAGTGGCGACAGGGAACCGAGAGGAGCGAGTAGAAGCTTTTGCCGTGGGCGTACGAGAGACGAGAGGGATCACGAGGTCGAAGCTTCACGAGCTCGGAGGAAGGCCTCGCCCGGGTGCAACCGCTCGCGGGAGGAGACGCGGCTCGGCGAGAATTTCGGCCGAGCCCTAGCTTTCGGCTCGTGACCGAGAGGAGACAGGCGCGGTATTCTGCTGCGTGCGTGAGGCGCGAGCGTGAGGGAAATAAGGGTTTTGGGTTTAAAGGGTTAAAAAAAGATTTTAAAGTAAAATAAAACTTATCTTATTAAACTACGCCGACTTTCGCGTCGCGAACTCGTGCTCGGAAACATAGCGAGCTATACGTCTTTTCCTAGCAGAATTCGACGTTCCGGACGCAACGGCGCGGTCCGTTTCGCGATCCGAGGCCGTTCGGAGAACCTCGCCACCGGCCGAGTCGAAAGTGCGTCGAATTCGATCTCGCCGAAATTCGACTTCGATGTCGCTCGTTCCGCATTCCGATTTCGATCTCGATCCGTCGAGAATAATTTGAAGACGTCGAGGCCGTGGCTCGAGGAATTTGTGCTTCAGTAGTGCGAGAAAATGTGCACGAGCGCTATCCTAAGGTCCAGGTGGTACTATAGGAACTCGATTCGGAGTCTTAACGCTAATTCCAACCTACTCGCCGTGAGCTGGAGGTCGGAACTCCGTCCGGGACTCTAAAAGAGTGTCGAAGTGGTTTCGATCATTCTAAAGCGAGGTGGGCCCAGTGCTAGGAATCTAAGATCATCGGGGAAGCTCCTAAAGCTAGAACCCTAAATCCTAGGAGAAAAAACTAAACCTCGACAAAAGTGAGGTCAATAGCATCTTACTGATGCTCAGGCCAAAAATTGAAAGTGAATATGATAATTTTTTGTTGAAACTATGTTTGAAAACTTGCTGTTTTCGTCAGTGTTCGTATTTTGGATTGAAAGTTGCAGTGTTAGGTTAGATCTTTGAGGATTTTGAGAAATTGCTAACCTCCGGCTTTTGTACTGTCTTCGTGGTCGTCGTCGACGAAGGCTATTGCTTTGTCAATTTTTGTCACTGGCTCACAAGCCGTTCTCCTCGGTTTGCAGCTGTTCGCACGTCGTCGTCTTGCTACGCAAGAGCTGCACCTTTGCGTCGACTTCGTCGCACGCCATCGTCGTAGTCGTTCTTCTTCTTGGATTCACTTGCTGTCGCTGCCGCCTCACGTCACCTGCGTCTCGCTTCTCTGTTTCGTCGATAGCTGCATGTCACCTACGTCTTCGCGTGTTTTGCGGGTTAGGTCCCGCAATCCCGCAGGTCGACTCCACTGAGCTCCTGCAGCTCTGTGTTCCTGTAGCGAGCCCGACAGCTGCACGTCATCCAGCTGTCAACAATGGCCTCGGGCCGTTCTTACGTCGCCGCCCTGGCTGGCAGCAACCTCGCCCGTGGCCCTTCACGTTCTAATATGCTCCCGCAGAGGTTCCATGATGCTTTCGAGCAAGGTGTCAAGAGTGGGTTTCTCAAAAAAGCATCCCGCAAAGATGGCAAACCTGCAATCTTTCTCACCGAGGAAGATATCTCTATCCTAGCTGCACCCTGTAAGCTGTTTCTACTGGGTAAGTTCCTCTACGGCAATCGAAAGCTCGAACTGATCCGAAAGGAATTTGAGCAAATGAAACTCAATGAAAGTTGGAAGATAGGAAGACTGGATGACCGACACGTTCTCATCCAGATGATACAGATTATGCCAAAGTGTTTGTTAGAAGAATAATTCAGATAGACAATCGGGTGATGAAGGTACTGAAATGGACGGTGGATTTTGACCATCGCACTGAACCTCTCATAATTCCGGTGCGTTATCGTCTCGGATTTGCGGTACATCTTTACAATCAAGAGCTTCTCTTTACTTTCGCAAAGATATATGGAACGCCACTCCACATCGATCCGCCTACAAAGCATCTATCTAGACCTTCTGAGACTGGAATATTGATTGAACGAGATATTACGTTACCCTTCCCGAAAGAACTTTAGATTGACACACAACATCAGGGATTTTGGCAACTAGCAGATCTTGAACAGGTACCTCTGTACTAAACAGTGTTACCACTTGCATCCGAATCTAAAACCACCCCATACAAACGCTACTGGCCCACACATACCTGCGACTGATATACCGCCTTCCTCAGGCTCAGAACAGGGGGAGGATCGACCCTTGGAGTAACATCAGGCAGTTGCTACTGATAGGCAGGACGTGGTCACCTCTCAGCCTTCTACTGGAACAACTATACTACCACCTCAGGTACCCACTACTGTGGAGGAGTTCTGACTCCCCACCTTGACAGGTCTGAAGACATGGAAGAAACAAACACTCATAATCTGACGACGGAAAATGTGCCTACTTCTACTGAGGAAGATCTACTGGCTAATAGTACCCTGGTTGTTCTACCCGCTCTAGGGGTAGGAGAATCCGAAGTATTGGAACCAATCACTGCAGCAACCTCTCCCACTTTGGATCAGACGGCTCACCCTTCGGAGGAAGAGTGGCATGTGTATACCTCCAGGCAGAAGAAGAAAGCTGAGGGTACTATGCTACTTGGGAATCTTATAGATGACACCTTGGTCTCTCCTTGTAATGGAGAATCACTCCAGACTTGATTATTGAATGCGCTACAAGAACCCATGGAAGAGAAATGCCTTGGCGGCCTCGTCCACTGAAAAGTTTTAGTTGCATGGTTTACTTTTGTCCTATCTTTTATACTTTTTGTTTTAGCTTTTTGCTCTTTGTTTCTTATGAGGAGAGCTCCATCATTGGGCCCTCTCATACTACTTATTTTAGTAACCTCTTTATTTTAATGAAAATGGCTATAGGCCTTTAAATATATATATATATATATATATATATATATATATATATATATATTTTTTTTTTTTGAAAGCCTGAGGCCTATTTTATTAAAATAAAACGGTTACAGAAGCTTGAGGAGAGAGCCCAATAAATGAAGCCCTACTACGATACAATATTAACAAAAGCATCCAAAGATCCAAAGATCAGAACAGAAAAAGAGCAATAACAATGTCTAAGAACGAGATCGTGAATGCAGTACTCTCACTTTGTTCCTTGGTGATCCATAAGGTAATCTCTTCAGTGCTGGTCCATTTCCATGAGTAATCAAAGTATCATCAAGTAGAAGTGTATTCCCAGACTTCTTCTTCCGTCGAGAAATGTAACTTGCCAATCGTCTTCATCTTCCTCTTCTTCTACTTCTTTTTTTGCTTCTTCCTCTTCTGTTGACTGATTCTGCTGATTCATAACGGTGGGTGCAACAATGGGTATAACTTGGGGGTTTCTTCTTTTTCAGCTAAATTTTTAATGTATCGGTCAAGCTCGACAGCTATAGTAGCCACCTGGGTGGTTTGCACCACAGGAAGAAGGGCTACACTTCCAGCTTGTTCAGTAACAGCTGTTTTGCTAACTGTATTGGTCATTTGACTTGCCACCATTGGAGTCTCCCCGACAGCCTTATCAACTGAGTTTAAACTGTTGAACTCGTTATCAGCATCAGATGCTACCTTTTTCTGCCGAACTGGGGTAGCATCAACTCTTTGTTGGGAAGTCCCAACAGCAGCTAAAGAAGGCTCAGAAACCCTTATTCTTGAGGGAGGATGCAGTCTATAACAAGTGTCCATAATGTGCCCAAACATTTTACAATGCTCTACCACAACCTCCTGCCAAAACCCATCCTCACCGTCTGTGATCCAAATTCGATCAATATCTGGAAGAATAATATCCCTCTCCACCTGAACTCTGACATCAATTGGCGAGGCCCAACCAAAAGTAGGTGAATCAACTCTGAGAGGAGTACCAAGAGTTTGGCTGATGTTGTACAAAGCCTTTCGGTGGTACAAACAGGAAGCTTGAACCACATATGAACGATTGGAGGTTCCTTAGATGGGTCAAAATCAGGAGTCTATTTGATAATCTTCATAGGGGTGCCAGCTACCAAATGAGATTGTTGAGCAAATATTCTTGCATAATCTTCTTCATTACGTAGTCTAATAAGTAAATGTTTGTCATCCAACAGTCCAAACTTTCATGCTCCAATGAGCTTCAGATTCTCAAAAAACTTTCTAACAAAATCCATCTTGGGATGACCAAATTGGAATTTCCCAATTAATGTGAACCTAACAGCATCAGTGAGAGTCTTCATTTCTTGGGTAGTGAAGATTACAGTAGGTTTCCCATCCTTTTCACCTATCGGCCTAATAATAGGGCGCTCCATTTTTCCAGCCGCAACATCATGAAAAGCTTGTGGAAAAATAAGATGATCAAGATTTTTGTGGAAGATGTTGTCCCTGCCCACTACTCCAGCATAAGTAGACTTAGACCGTTGTGCATAACTCTGCACATTAACGGGGAAAGAGGAGGTAGCTGCCTTGAAGACGACACAGAACTCACTGTCATCGAAGAGCGGCCTGCAAGCAGAGGCGGCACAATCAACAGAAGGGAACAATGGATGTGTCGAGTAGGGAATGATGAAGGTGTCGAGCAGAGCAGCAGACGGTCGGTGTCGAGCAGGGAACAATGACGGTGTTGAGCAGAGTAGCAGACACAACTGTCGAGCTGTTGCGGAGCAGACGTCGAAGCGCTGCAGAAAAAGACAGACGTCGCGAGCTCTAAATTGGTTCTAGCGCAGCAGACGTCGAAGAGAATACCTGCAGGGAAGCGCTGCAGAAGACCAGACTGCACGCGAGCTCTACTGCCAATCGACCCCTCTGCTCGATTGTCGGGCAGAGCGGCAACCAGACCCGCTTCAGCAAGCAACGGAGCACCGGAATGCCGCGATAAAAGCTCCAGACCAGTACTCGTGCTCCTGAGGCGAAGCAAGCTCCTGAGGCGAGTGCTCCAGAGATGACGACACCGGCTCCTGAGATGTGAGCCCCCTCCTGGGACAACCCGAGCAGCAGAAGACGAAGGAGAAACAGAATCGGGGAAAACGAAGATGATGGTCGTGATCGACGAAAGAACCAGGGTTCGCCATTACGGCGAAACCCTAGCAGAGCGTAAACGAAGACGCCCCGCCATTATATATATATATATATATATATATATATATATATATATATATATATATATATATAAAGCCCAAAAGTTAATATATTAAAATAAAAAAAGGTATGGATAGATTATACGAGAGGGCCCAAAAAGGTACCCTATCCACACGTTACAACACACACAAAGATCCCAAAAGAGAAATGAAACATGTAAACCCAAAAAATCAAAACTGCCAAAACGCAGAAACGAGTAGCTAGGACGACCCAATTTAATCTTGTCTCTGTCTCTAGTTTTAGGAAGGGAGCCAGCTAACAAATTGTTGAGTTTCGTACAATTACCCGAAGTAACCAAAGTATCATTCATTAAGTTTCTGAGCTCGAGTGTGCCTCTATTCTTCTTCTTCCTCTTGGATGTATATATTTGTCATTCCTCATCTGAAGACTGGCTCAATTGATCAGTGTGTTGGTCAACAAATTGTTGGTCATGTAAAGACTATTGCACATCTTGAGCCCCTTGTGCCTAACTAACGGTAACAATTTATTCGGTCTGAAGAGGTGGTAGAGACGCAGTAGAATTGTTGCCAACCGTTGCAAATGGGATAAACTCTAGAGTATGTAAAATATGAAATGTCTCCTCTGCACCTGAGGCTTCCCGAAGATGAGGAGCTGCAACGCCCTCTTGATGATCGAACCGAACATTGGCCTGTGTAAGTAAGGATGCTTCAGTAGTGAGTTAAAAAAGGTTTGAAACTATAGGTTGCTCACTTGAACCGTCCGACAACTCTTCAATCACAATAACATAAACGTTAACAGAGGGAGGATCACAGGTTGCGGCAGTGTTGGGAGCAATGGTAGAGGAGGGAGAATGGGAGGAAGAACAGTTGGCGTTTCCACCAATGTTCCAATTGGCAGTGGATTGCGCTCAGGGGTGGAGGAGAGGCGTGTATGAGTCGGGGCAAGGGGCTCTGTAACATTTTTACTCTATGGGTTTAAATGAGGGTGCAAATGATGACACTGAGAGTGAGAGTGTCCAAACATACGATAGTGGGTGCAGTAAAGAGGGAATTGTTCAAGTTCCACTCGCTGCCAAAAACCCTGGTGCTGTGAGCCAATCCATATCTCTCCCGAAAAAGGTAATGTCTCATTCAATTAAGACTCTGACTTCTGAAGGTCAACTCAGATTAATTGTAGGAATATCTGTTTTGAGGGGTTTACCATATACCATAGCTAAAGAGTAGAGGAGCTCGTGATTGAAAATATAAAACTTCAACCTGGGAAACACAAACATACTGGAATGGTAGGAGGTTCAGTGAAAGGATCAAAGTCGACTGTCCATTTTAAAACTTTCATCACTCGGTTATGTATTCGGATGAGGCTTCTTGCAAACAAATGAGCATAGTCTTCATCATCTGGTAATTGAATAAGAATGTCCCTACCATCCAGTTTGCCTATTTTCCAGTCCCATTTCAGACACATTTGCTCAAAATCTTTGCGAATTATATCGAGTTTAGGATTTCCATAGAGGAACTTAGTAACTAAGACCAAACGACAAAATGAAGCTAAAGTGGAGATCTCGGCCTCAGAGAGAAAGATTGCATGCTTATCATTCTTACGGGACGCTTTTTTGAGGAATCTGGTTTCAACGCACTGAGCCAACATTTCATGATATTGCTGCGAAAACAAAACCGAAATAAAAGCGGGAGTGGAGGTGTCGCCAGCAAGTGCGGCTGTATAGGAAAGTCCCGAAACTATCAGCACTTACAGGGAACAGAGCAGCCTTCTTTTGCGTTGCTCTGCATAGTCGACAATGCACGAAGCGACGATGCACGATCAGTCGATGGAGCACAGACGAGTCGAGGCAACAACACACGACACGCGACAATGCAGATGCGTGCGACGAAGCAGACGACGCACGACAAAGCAGATGACGCGCGACGAAGCTTGAGAAAACAAGCGAGACGAGGTGATAATACAGCCGGCGCCGCACGACGCAACAGACGAAGCACGACGGAGGAAACACGAGGAATGAATATCGACGGAGCAGATGCCGGGGTTGGCCATGAGGCGGAACGCTATCAAAGCGAAGCAGACGAGATCATAGTTTGTTTATCATTGTGTGTTCTTTCGGATGTGGATTTTTCGTGTGTGCAACAACTTTCCGACAGTACTTTTCTTTGTTATCGGCATGAGGTTTGGATATTTCATGTGGTCATTTCTATGCTTATTGTTTTTTCCAAATTTGTAAGAACTGATTTGTGTATTATTGAACTTTTTTATTTGCATATTTGACTTATTTTTATTGTGTAAAACTTTATTGCTGTAGGATTTTATATTCTATAATCATTTAGTAATTTCTGTAGTCACTTGATTTGTTTGTAATTGAACTTTTTGAAGTTTGTTACATACAGTCTTTTTTTTTTTTGTAAAATTTTGTGTTGTAGGATTTAACATTCCATATTCATTTTCACATTTCATAAGCAAATTTAGATTTTGACAACTTTTAAATTGTTATTTGAGTGGAATGAACTCTTTTTGCATCAATAAAGATTAATCATGCTTGAGTTAAAGTTTGAAAATTTGAATTGTATTTTATTTCTGTTTTTTGCACATTTTTTTGGGTTGCATTAGTAAACCCTAAGTTCCAAGACAACTTACATCAGGATGACCGGATGTTTGCCCACATGCAGTGACATGTTCCTTAAAGGAGGCTATCACTAAGCCCAAGGCAAGAAAGTTTGTACCATTCAAAGCGTGGGATCAGTTTAAATTTATGCATCATTGCTTTTGTCTCTTGACAATGAAATGACCGTTGTGCTTGGATGATAGTCATGATACCATTCTGGGGCTCCTAGAAGGTGTTTAGGAAGGGGATTTAGCAGGGAAGCGATTGTGAAATAGGAAAATACGGGTTGTCGACGGCATTTGGGAAGGGTTATTATGAGAATTTGGCTTTGGGCAGAAGATTCAGGTGATACCACCGAATTAGGGTGATTAATCGGGTGTGGGAAAGTTAGAAAATAGATTAGGACAATTTTAGGGTGAGGAATGGAAGAGGAAAAGGCAAAATCTGCTGTTGGACAGCAGATTCAATGCAGTTTGACGGCTGTTCAGCTCAAGACAATGGGTCAACAGTGAAATGGTGAGATTTGGAAGTTGAGGAGGATCCACCACCTGATCTTGAGCAAGATACATGTGCACTATTTGCCATAAAAAAAAAGATGATACGACACTCTAGAGAGCATAAATGAGAGATTAAAGTTTCCAAACACAAAAACAATAACAAAGTTCTCCAAAAAACAATTAAGCACACTCAAATGGTCTCCTAGTAGAAAATATTCTAATTAGAAATAATGAAATAGGAAAAAAAATCTAAAAAATGAAAAAAAATAGGGCTGATATAAAAATCGGGCATCACCACCATTCAACACCCGTGATTGCCGGATTTTCTGCGATCTCGTGGAATCCCATGGAATCCCATTTTTTCTTCATCGATTATGCGACATGTGGAATTATGTGATTCTGTGGGAAGCTCCTGCGTCATGGGGGAATTTTACAAAAGAATAGTTTAAACTCTCCTCAGTCCTACAAATATATTACTTCCCCTATAAAGGAAATATTAAGTCTTGTATTTTGCGTGTGTGGGAGTAAGTATAAAAAATAGAGTTTGATCATCATTACATTCAATCATAGTGTGTCCATTTTCTGTTAGTTTTGGGATGGGTATTGGGCAAGGGCCCTTTTGTCCAATATCTCTGTTGTGGACTTTGCTCGGCTTTGCAAAAGAATTGAAGCTGGTTACTGGACTTTCATTTTCATTTCAAATCACGTTTGATTAGCAAATGAGTTTAGTTTGATCGTTTTGATGGTGAATAAGAGGTTGTTCCATTTTACTTGCATACGCCAAAGAGTCAAGCTGACGTACTTAAAGTTGAGTTTAATGCAAATATGGTAAAATGGCCAAAATATATTAAAGTGTCTAGTCGAACAGTTATGAAAAATTGGTATTGTAAGTAGGAATAATATCGTGGATGATTTACTTCGTTCATTTTAGTCAGGGTATAGGATATAGAAATATCCGACACTGGTCTATGGATCCTAGCTGGTGTATAAGGATCGATACGAGGGTTGGGGATGTTTGTAGAATAAATAGGGAAAATATATGAGAACCGGCTGGGATTTAGAAGAGTGAAGCGGTGACTTATGTCCTGGAGGAAAAACAACAATGTGTAAGGGTGGTGGCTTGGTTGGTGATATACTGACCTCAAGAGGTTCCATCTTACTTTCAGTCAAGGTATTGGTTCATTACTTGAAGGAAAAAAGAAAGCGACAACACTCTTAAGAGTAGAAATCCATAGAAATAATCTACAAATTGCATAAAATAATGCAAAAGGTGTTCTAACAAGTCTTCACACATAATAATTATACTATGATAACAGTAAACTATATTTCTAATTCAAAATAAAGCAAACTAAGGGGCCCTAAGGGCTTGCCCATTCCCATGGGAAGGAAAAAATTCCGTAGCGGGATGTTTTCAAAATAAAGCAAAATATGGGGCCCTAAGTTTTCTTAAGTTGTTGCCCAAGCTATAGTTTTTAGTATCTTTTGAGGGTGAAGATCAGCCAGGACTCTAGCATTGAAGGCTGATTATGAATTATAATGTCAAATGTATCCATTTTGTCCTATAAAGAGCTTTTCTTTAATTTCCTTCGGGTTTTATAAATTCTTGGCTTTTGTAACTTTGAAATTATTTGTTCCTATTTGAATTATCGTTCTCTATGCTGAAATCTGCCTCTCTTACCTGAAATATCATCTCTGCTGTATCTTTTCCATTCAAAGCAAATTTTATTTCACAATGCTTAGAGTAAGCCTGCTCATTCATATCAATGCATCTTTCATTTATAAGAAATTTGATATAACACTTATTGACAGTATTAACACACTATCATCGTTATCTTTTTTCTATTCGAAAGGTGGATATTTGGTTTATGTGAGGATGCACTTCTAAAATCTTTTAATTGTTTATAGCTTTATTGAGGGTTATATTGGCCTATTATGATGTATATGGCTCTGTGAAATGGTTTATATAGATGGAAAACGGACTTAATGTGCAGAAACGAAAATTTTATGACCTGTGATAAAATAAGTTGATATATAGTACAATACAAATTATTTAATGTATCTGTGACTGAGAAGTTAGTAGAAACTAGGCAAGTTGATTGGGGTTCTATTGAAGATGAGTGATAGAAGCTTAGATAAGGTTGGTTTAGTGAACAGGCGCTGTGGTGGTAGGCAGTACATTTGGCAAGCTATGTTAGTGGCATTTACATGCATACAACAATCCCTATAGATTTAGGTATCTAAAACCTAAACTGTTGCAGGAACCGCTAACATTTTAAATGATCCAAGCGCTTCATGTTAACTTGTGACTTTTTTCAATGTTGATGTTAATTGTTAAATGAACTGAGTTACACTTTATTACTTACATGTAAATGGTTCTAAACTTGCTTTGGATATGAAGTTTTTAAATTGTTTACATTTTAAGGCCTAGATCCTAATATAGTTTTAATTTTATAGGAAATTGGGAAACTTTGGAGGTTAAACCAAAAGAAAAGGGCCTCGATACAAGGCTGGAGTTGATTAGACTTTATGAGGAAAGATATTCGGCGAACATCATGCATCTTGTTGTATATGCCAAAGGTGGCTCATTGCTGCTTTTATTATTATTACTTATTTTGAGAAAAGTGTCGAAATAGTCCTCTGACTCTTTCCATGGGATCATTTTAGTCCCAAGTGTTTATAAAAATATCAATTTAGTCCCCAAATTCTTTTAATATTGGCTAAATTAGCCCTATGAAAGATTATTTAAGCCCTAATATAAAGACTGAAATTGATTAGATTTTATGAGGAAAAATATTCAGCGAATATAATGCACCTTGTTGTATTTGCCAAAGGTGTTTTATTGCTGCTTTATTATTTTCTATTTTGAGAAAAGTGTCAAAATAGCCTGTTGACTTTTTCTAAGTGGTCATTTTAGTACCAAGTGTATATAAAAGTATCAATTTACTTTACAAATTCTTTTAATATGGGCTAAAATAGTCCCCACGAAGGATTATTTCAGCCACGATTAAGGAGTTTGGGATCTAATTTGACACATTTATGGATTGTAGGACTAAAATGGCCCCATGTAAACAGTCAGGGGACTGTTTTGACACTTTTTTAATAAATGCATGCTTGATTTTTATCTCTATTAAATGATTCCTGCTCTTCTACTTGACCTTTTAATGGTGTTTTTTCAAATTTCATGGGCATTGTAGAGAGTCTTGATGAAATTAGTACTGTAGTGGAAAGAAAGTTTCAGGACATCAGAAACATTGGACTAAACTACTTGCACTTTCCTGGTGAACCTTGCTCATCTGAATATCTTCAGGTATCGTAATCGCTTAACTAGTATTTTGAGACTCAAGACATATAGGTGCACAAGGTTGATTAGAAAATGCTTTCTGTAGTTTTATGCAAGAGATTGGTCAACTGGAGATCATATTTATCTGTTATTTATGATATAAGAAGTCTCTTAACATCCCAGAAATTTTTGTGGTCTACCTCTAACATGTGAAGAATTTTGTAATGGAGCATGCGTAATGAATTTTGATTTTGTTTGTTATGCTTAACATGAAGAAACAATTGAAACCATGTATTATAAACTTCTTCCCTTAAAAATATGATTATCATTTTTCTTTCATTTGTTAATCTCATTAGTTAACTTTTCATGCTTTGGAAGCATTCTTTCTTGGAACCCGTGCATTACTTGCTAAGTTTCAACCATAGCTTTTCTCTCAAATGCACTCAATACATGTATATCCTGCAAATTTATTGTGTGGTATTTCATGTTTTTTATTTGGCATTTTTAATAATTTTCAAGTTAAGACAGGTGCCTAGGAGTCCTTAGAAGCAGCATTAATTTTATAATCAATAGAATTATTTTCTTATCATGGGCAGTTATTCTGTAATCATAGTTTTCATATAATTCTACAATTTCACTTTAGGGGTGACGTTCTCTTATGCAGATATAGTGTGCTCATCAACTGATGCTTGATTTTATTATTATATTCATGTAGATCCTTGTCAAAGCAGTTCCAATAAAAGAAGGCCACAGATTGAGTATTGTATGGCCAATTTCTCCAGGCATACGGCATTACAAAGAAGGCCCTTCAAGCTATCTCAGTCACCTTATTGGGCATGAAGGAGAGGGGTCTTTGTTTTATACTCTAAAAAAAATGGGTAGGACATATTTTTGTCTTCAAATTTTGTTTATGTTTAATTTGAATATTTGCTATTTTTTAAAACTGAATTGTTTATTATATTTTCCTGAGGCTAACTATTTATCAATACTCCCCCAGTTTAGTGATTAAAAATTTATCAATACCCCTCAGTTCAAAGCTAAATCGCAACACACCAACTTTTAGAAGAGTTAGGAACCCCTTTCTAACCCATACTTAGGCTTACCTTGTCAGATCTTTCACCTCTTTACGAGAAGGTCGTCATCATTTGCCAACCCATCTCACACTAAATGACTTTTATTTAATTCTTTTTTTTTAGCATATCTTATGAATTTTAGAAAAATTTAACATTAGCATGCACCTGTTATCAATCAACCTATATTAACATGTCAACATAAAATATGAAATGTAAATATTTTATTGTATATCATATTCTAAAATAATTTTAATATTTTTGTAATATAAATATCATTAAATTTCCTTAAACAGGTAACTGAATAAAAAAATGCAACAATTCTAATGAAAGCGGCATATGCTAATGAAATGCTCAATATGAAGGCTTATACAATATCAGGCCCACGAATTATTTGCTTTATCTGTTACAAATTTAATATCTCACTAGAATTATATGATCTTTCTAGTGATGAATTTTCTTATTTTTATTTCTCTGAGATCATGTTCTTAAAAATCACAAAAATGTCAATTTCTTTATTCATTAAAAATTCTTAAATCAACAACTCGAAAATAACCTAAAATTTTTATTAGGTTTTTAATTTTGCAAGTCAAAACAACAAAATGTCTAATTCCTTATCTGAAAACCTAGCCTTATTCAGAATACTTCTTCTTTTCTGTTTTTCCTTTCTTCTCCTTCTCCTCTTCTTTTTCCTTTCTTTCTTCATCTTCTTCCCCTTGTCCTTAACTTTTTCTTCTCTTCTTTTTTTTTTTTTTGCCTTTTCGTTTCTTTTCATCCGATGCTGCTGTTCTTCTCTCTTTCTAACCCAGGTGAGTTACGAGAAAGGGATATAAAGGGAGAATGGATAAATATTCTGTGGGTAAGGATGCTTAGGTGGCTGGATAAATATCTATATCAGTAAATGTATGATTCAATATATTTACAATCCAAAAACAACCTCTGTTATATAAACTGTTTTATTACTTGATTTGTATTTGTTCCATATAATTTTTTTTGCTATGATAGAGAAATAATGATGAAAGCTGAGTGTATTTCTTAGCTGGGAGTTTTGTTGAGATATTGGTCTGACAGATACTAGCAGATTTACTGGATTTTATTTATCCCGATGAACTTATCTATGTGAAAAAGAGGCTCCTAGATTTCTTTAATAAATGTCCTGGGAGAGCTATATTACATTACTGTGCAAGATTACACTCATTCGCTTGAAAATTTTTTTGATGGAGCTGAGACTAGATTTACCATCATTTTTTTGGTGCGAATTGAGGTGAAATTTTTAATCATTGAGTGGGTTGAACTCAATCACCATAAGTTCATCTCAATATTTATTTTAAAAAGAAAATTGTCATAATAGTCCTCTAACCATTTACATGGAGCCATTTTAGCCTCAGATCCTCAGATTCTATAAAGTGCCAAATTAGTCATCGCTTATCAGACTGTTTAAATTGGGGCTAAAAAAGTACTCTGTTGGAACTTTTTCGCCCATATTAAAGGTGTTTGGGGACTACATTCACTCTTTAATAGATTTTGGGACTAAAATGACTCGCCAACTGCAAATAGTATCGAACTATTTTGACACTTTTCTTTTAATTTAAATTTTCCTTTACATAGCATTTCTTGATTTTGGCTAAAATTTCATTTCATGTTTTGACTAGTTACATGATTATTTTATCCTACTTAATGAATCATATCTACCGGTTTGTATCAGCTTTATGAGAGTTGATCTGCTTGTTATGTTTGAAGTTGCATTTGATTACTGATAGTTGAATGCAACAGCATTAAATTTTTTATCACATTAGTAGATACAACTTTTTTTCTTTCTTAAATCACGTCTAAATTTCATCATTATTTGAAATTCTTTGCCGCTGTGATATTTACCTTCACAGTCCATTTATATTACGCTTCTCAAACATCCCATCTTCCTCTCTGTGTAAAAATTGTAGGTTCGCTGACTTTATTTATGTTATAAAATTAAATAAAAATATTTTTTGTTTAACTTGTAGGTTGGGCTATGAGTCTGAGTGCTGGTGAAATGGGAGGGAATTTTGACTATTCTTTCTTCTCTATTATCATTGAACTCACTGATGCTGGGCACGGTTTGTTCATTCTCCAACTACATCAGTTATTTTCTGGTTTTTCAACATTCGCGTGTTTAGCATCGCTTCATATAACTTATTCAAGCTATCTAATTTGTTCATCTGTGTAAAAATTTTGTCCCAGAGCATCATGAAGATATCATTGGATTATTGTTCAAATTTATTCACCTCTTACAAGTATCTGAAGTTGCCAATTGGATTTTTGACGAGGTACTTGTGAATGTTGTATTTATGTATATGAGATAGAATTTCTCCTCCTAGGAGAAATACCATTTTACCCCCATTTTTTCTGCCGTTGGGTCAAGATCTGAACTGTTTCAAATTTTTTAGACTTATGCTAATGGATTACTGTTGCAAAAAATAACAAGAAAATTGAGATTGAGAAGCAGGTGTATTGTGGATGTTTTAGATTGAAGTGGGGAGGGCATCTATGGAAGTGAAAGGAGTAGGAATGGGAGAGGAAGAAGGCATGAAGATGGAGCACATTGAGGGAGGTGGTGAGTCTGGAGTCAGAAGCTTGGTGGCGTGAGAGTTGGTACGGCCCCTAGGCATGTAAAGAAATCAAGGAAAATTTACATGCGTAGCACACAATTCTTATGGATTTACATTTCTCACACATAAACTTTCATATTACTTACACAGCAATTAAATCTTTGCATGAAAAGGTATATTTCATTTTCAAAAAGTGACAATAGTGCTATTTTTAATGTGATATTAAAGATTTGAGTGATATGTGTGTAAATATGAAAGTTTTGGTGTGAGATATGTAAATACATAAGTATTGTGTGCTATATATTTAAATGCCCCAAAAATCATATTCTTAAATGGTTGAATAAAATTCTACTTCCTTTATTTCTTGTGTGTACTATTGAATGGGAGTTCTTCGAGCGCTTTGTATGTCTTGAGGACAACCTTATGGGGAACGATGTTCCTTGTATTGACACAAGATCTTGGTCTTGATCTAATTATTATGACTATCAATTTTTTTTTCTTTCTTTTAAATTCTCTACTGCTTGAAGTAAGTTTGATACCTGTTAGCTTCCTTTTTATGACTTGGAGTTTCATTCACTCTAGACTTTTATATTCGGTCACAATTTTTTTTTGTAGAATTTTAAATTTATGCGACTTTACATTATTAATTGAAGCGACATAAGTATGCATTTTGATTTTATATCAAAGGGGATTGATCTTTGTTCAAATTAATAATAAAAATCATATATTGTGATTTTCTATGCATTTATTATGCATCTCATCTTTGGGCGGCATTTGTTAGCCTTAAGACTATAAGCCTCCTTCATCATAATGACTACTATATAACAACTTTGGGTTAATTTTGTTTAAACTGGTTGTCTAAACATCATATTTATATGATCTGTTGCCTTTTGAATTTTTTTATCATCTCATCCGTTATAAATTGGTCATAGATTTATATTACTATTCTTTATGATGCATATTCATATTTTAACATTTTTATTTTTCGCTTCATGTCATATTAGTCATTTGCATGAAGATATTTACAAAAGAATGATTATAAGTTATGAGGATTTTATATCCACTGTTGATGTAAGTACGATACATGTGGAATATAGACTCGGTGTTATGATCATTTGAGTTTTGAATTTTCTGCATGAATGTTTAAGAAATTAATTGTAAAAATGGTGCTTTCATATAGAATCATGCTATTCATCAGGACTTGTGCTGAATCCATAGCATCATTCTAATCTTCAATTTGATTTTATTTTATTGAATCAACATTCAATGCCTTAGTTTTCTCTCATTTTCGATCTTGTAAAATACATCCAATACTTATTGATGATCATATGCCTCTTGTTTCCGAAGCAATATGAGATGAAGAAACGATACACTTTACTGACAGTGGATGCAAAATGTATCTTTCGAATCAACATGCAACTTTCATGGGTTATTCTCTAGCTAGTGTAGTTGTTATGATACCTATCAAACACTCAATTTATTTTTAAGCTAAATTGGTTAGAGTAATATCTTAAACTTAAAATCTTTGAGCGAAGAAAGGGCGATGCGACAGAGCAAGCCATAACGTTCATTGAATAGTCGTCTAATAATTCTCAATCAAGTTCCCTAATATAAGTTTAAGGTCTATTGTGTAGAGAATCACTTACAACGCATTCCTAGCATAAGTTAAACTTTTTATGGAAGGAAATACATGCAATGGTGTCCTTGTTATGTATAAGTACAAGTTTTAAAACATTTTAAAATTAAATAAATACGTTCTAAACTTATTATGAAAGATAATTTATTATTTATCTCTTTTTGACTTCATTTCATTTGGTACGAAAGAAACTCTTTCTCAAAGAGTTGGAAAGTGAGCATTAGCAGTGAAGTAAATATTGTGTTATGCACAATTCTGTGCATCCCCAGACATGCAGAAATTTAGTTTGGTAGTTGCGGTGACGACCAACAACCATTATGAGAGATTGCAAGGTAGTAGCTAAACAATTTGTTAAAAGTCTAGAGGTTCCTGAGTTAAATTTCAACACACCATGAATAATTGAGTAGAATTTCATTACAGTTTGACTGTTATAATGATGGAAACATAATCAACCTGAACAATTGAAGAATTGCATTAAATTGAGTAACAACTTCTATAATATTCATTATTGCTTGTGGGGAATCTAGACATCTCGATTTGTATTGGTCTCCGGACTTTGTCGTGTCTCCTTTCGTTGAGTCTTTATGTGTAATCATTTATGTTAAGCTTTTGCTTTTTGTGTTGTCTTTCCTTCTTTTAAGTTTTCATTGTAACTTTGTTTAAGTCATTAGTAAAATCGTGTTTTGCATCGTGGTTTGGGTTAAACCCTTGTATCAATCGAATATATAGTTTTTCATTAATCCTTATATTTAGCTGATAATAGGATTTTTTTAAAGATGTGATTATTAAAAAAAATAGAGATATATTTGGAGAAATTATTATTATTATTATTTTGATTATTTTGATTCATTTAAGAGGGGAACAAGTTGAATAGAATTGTCAAGTATAATCCTAAAAAATAGATAAATTGAAGTTGTGTTAGCTTTAAAAAAAATACATGTTGGAAGGTGTGTCGATGCTACAAATCTTCTTATTATTGGAAACCATATATTATTATCAAAGATGAAAATTTGTATCTCATAGATTCATGATAAGGAAGGAAATTAAGATCATGTGATTTGTGCCAAAGAAGGATTGCAGGATCCCATGAATTCATGCTTTTAAAATATGTATTTATTTGGATGGTTTTAATGCTTTTTTATTTCTTCTTAAATTATCATCAAGTACATTACGAAATAGGAAAAATTCCTGCATGTTCTTGTTATTTTCATGTGGTGTTGGTGCCTTAGGATCAGCAAATTGCAGCTCTACTTTAATCACTGCATTGATTCCTGGCCTTAATTGCTTGACACAAACCTTCAGGCCATCATCAATCTCTCCCTTGCCATTCTCTGATTGGCACAATTTCTTTGCTACATGGTCAAATATGATTCCACCATAATCGAAGTTCTTCACATGATTCTCTTGACGTAAGCCATATGCCATTGACTTCGTTTTGTGCAATTTTTATTCTTCAAGCTATCATTATCTACAATATCAGTATTCCTCTGCATGTCATTACCCTTCATTTTTGTGCTTTGCACCAGCAGTGATTCTAATTAGATATAGTTATCATATTTGAAGTGCTCAGAGATGACTTCACGATCTCATTTCTTACAACAGCTCTGTGCTCAGTGTTTGCAAGCAACACTGATGATCTCTTCCCACTGCTTTAGTTATATTACTTGCAGATTGTTCGATTCTACGGATTTGTCTCATTGCTGTGTATTTCAATTTTCTGCTTAGTCTGAGGCAAACTTATTTTGCTATGCTTGATTACGCTAATTCTAGGATCTGTTGAGAGCTTTCAAGTGGCCATAACCTTCTATTCCTATAACCTACATTTTACCACGTGCTTTCCTTAATTGCAATGTTCATCATTGCTGCTAGACACCCACTTACTGTGCTTAATCTTTTGGAGAGTTTCTTTGCTCTTGTTGAAGTTGATTAGCTCTCATGACGAAAGCATTTACTCAAACAAAGTTAGAAACAACCACAAATCTGGGAGAATTTTAGTAAAGATTTTTTAAAGATTTTTTAAAGATTTTGAGATTGCCAAATATTATAAAAAAAGCTTATTTTCCGTGATGTTTTCTTCTTAGCACAGTTAGGTATGTATACTCTCTTTAGACAAATTCTAGTATAATAACATCACTAACTTTTAGATCATTGATACAAGAACTATAGATCGCAATCTATTTCTCATCAAAAATTAGCAACTACTCTTTGACCAAGTAATAGAAAATCTCTTTTGCTAATGGTTGTCTGGCAAGAGCAAATATTATGAGACAGCCAGATTAGTCCACTTTGTTTTGAAGAATATTCTTCTTCTTCCTAAGCTTTCTATTAATCTTGTGCTCATTTAAGAATGAACTCATGATATTAATCGAAAAGGAATAATTTTCCCACTTGTGTATTTCAGAATCAGGAGGCCTGGAGGAAAATTGGATTTTTAAGTCACCTAATAATAAAAAATAGGACATAACATGCCATGATTATGTTTTTATATTTGATAAAGTTTTGACATTAAAATGTATAATTTTCATTATCTTTTATTGGAGATATCACATACAATAACAACAACAACAAAGCCTTAATCCCACTAAGTGGGGTCGGCAAATATCACATAATGACATCGTATTACAGCATAAAATTTAAAATGATAAATGATGTTTTGCATGTGGAGTCAACGCATTTAATGTTATTGTCATCATTAGAACTAGTTTTATTACCTTCTTTAATGACACATTATTTTCATTTAGAAAAATTATAGTTCCTGAGCATGGATCATCCAGAGATAGATTAACAATGTCAAGTATTCCAATATCATCCATTTCAGTTAATAATCTCTACTAATACCTCACAAAATTTTTTTCACTTTAAGTATATTATAAGCTCCTTCTAGATAAAATCTGAAGATTTTATGTATAAATACTAAATATGTGAATTAATTTAAGAATATGTATTCTAATTTTTTCACAATAAGAAGGTGAATATGTTGAACCAGTAGTTTAAATGTTGAATTTTGCAGTCGTGGGGAAGTAGCTTGTTTCTTGAAAAAAAGTAGCTAGTTTAAATTCAGAAACATATGCCTCTTGTTTCTGAATTTTGCAGTCTTTTTAAGTTATGGAGTAATGATCTACAAAACTGCAACTGAATTCAAAGAAATTGACAAACTCTAAATTAATGATTGATCTATCTTCAATATTTTGAAAAAAAGTTCTTAAGGCATTCGTTCCTCTTATTTAATTTATCCATGTATATGAAGAAAGTCGGTTTGGAGCTTCACTATGCAAAGAATGGCTACAATACCCAATTAAAATGCTTCTAATAAGTGACGTTACTAATTAAAAATAAGGTTAATTAAGATTAAGTAGAAAATTAAATGAGTTACGCAATGAAGAGAATTTTTGTTTTTATTCCATCTCTACAGAAGATTGTCATATGTAACCTTATGAAAAGTGAAGTATTTATTATTTCTTATTTTTTTTGTATTGATGTATGATCCCTTTCAGTTTTTCTAACGTAGAATCTCAAAATGTCGTAGATAAGGTGTAAAGAAGTTTATCTATATTAGCTGCTCTCAACCTGTCATATCCTATTGCACATTATCCAAGATTTTTTTATTAACTATCATATTTATTGATGTGGGATATCTCCCACGCAAAAGTAGTGCGACTGAAGCACGAATCGATTCACGCCTGGAACGATCTAGTCTAGGTAATTTTTTGGTTGAGGGGGTCAGCTGATCCTACCATTGCCTATGTCGGATCCCAAGCCCCGGATGTGAAAGGTGGATGGTTGCGTTAGGTAGTCGGCGGCCAGTGTAAAATTTGTCAAAAAATAATTACATGAATCATTTTAATCATTGTGTAACTGCTGGGGCGTCTATTAAAAGCGAGGTGCTGTATGACCTGAATACATTGAAAAGTGTGCAAGTGCCACTACACCGGCGCCAGGGTGTAATGTCAAATAAGCTAGAATTCCCACTTTACGGACGGATAAGGGTAAAGAAGTTAGTCCATGAAATGAATATTGGGATAAGATCTTAGAATATAGGTAGTCTCACGGGTAAATTAATGGAATTAGTTGATATTATGTTTTATATAAGATAAATATTTTATGTATTCAAGAAACTGAATGGGTTGGAGAAAAGGCCAAAGAGATTGATAATTTAGGTTTTAAATTTTGGTATTCTGGTAAGAGTCGCACTGGAAATGGTGTAGGTGTAATTATAGATAAGTGTTTGAAAGATAATGTTGTAAAAATTAATAAAATTGGAGACAGATTTATAGCCCTTAAGATTATTATTGATACTAAGATTTTGAATATTATAAGTGCTTATGCTCCTGAAGTAGGTTTAGGTATAGGTTCTAAAAAGAAAATTCTGGAATGACCTAGAAGACCTAGATACCTCTTCAATAAAGAATATTTATTGGAGGAGATTTAAATGGACATATCGGTAGAGTAGTAGAAGATTTTAGAAATATTTATTGCGGCTACGGTTTTGGAGTGATTAATGAAGAAGGTAGAGCCATATTAGCTTTTGCTTTAGCATATGATTTGGTTACTGTTAATACTTTATTTAAGAAAAAAGATGAGCATATTATTACTTATAAAAATGAATCTAATAAAACAAAAATTGATTATTTGCTTATGAAAAGAAGAGATTGTCGACAATGTAAGAAAAATAAGGTCATTCCATGTCAGGATTTAAGTACTCAACATCGATTATTAGCTCTAGATTTTAAGCTGAAAAGTTGTAAAGTAAAGAATACTAGGAATGATTGTCGTAAAATTAGATGGGGGCTCCTAAAAGTCAAATAAAATTATTTTTATGAGTAAGCTTCAAGATTTTAAGATTTGAGATGTTCATGAAGAAACAAATTTTATGTGGGATAAAGTAACAAACACTATTAAAACAAGTGGTACAAGATGTACTTGGAGAATCAATAGAGAAAGTTTCTATAAATAAAAATATGTTGGTGGTGGAATAATAATGTGCAAGAAAAGATGAAATATAAGAAATTATATTATAAAAATTAGTTTAAATGTAAAATCTTAGAGAACTGAGAGAAATATCAAAATTGTCCATATGAAGTCTTTGAGAACAATCTGTGACTTTAAAAATTCTACTTTTAGTGATATTCATAATAGATTAGATATTAAAGAGGGTGAAAAATAAATGTATAAACTAGCCAAACAAAGAGAAATAAAATTAAAGATTTAACTCAAGTAAAGTGTATTAAAGATGAAAATAAAATAGTGCTTAGAAAAATATAGTCTACATAGGTAGGTGAGTTATTTTGATAAACTTTTTAATGAAGTTTTTGAAAATACAATCTATCTTAGTGATCTTAATATTGTTAATAATAATAAAATGTTTCATTTTTACCATCACATTAGTAAAAAAGAAGTTGATTATTCTTTAAAGAAACCAATGGTGAAAAGTCTGTAGAACATGATGATATCCCAATTGAAGTGTTGAAACATGAAAGAAATTTGAGAGTTTCTTGGCTTACTAAACTCTTTAATATTATTTTAAAAACTAAAAAGATCTTGAGGAGTGGAGGAAGACTTGTTTGGTCACCATTTTTAAGAATAAAAGGGATGCACAAGATTGTGTAAATTATAGAGGAATTAAGTTGATGCGCCATATTTTAAAATCACGGGAGAGGATAATTGAATATAGGCTAAGGCATATTACAAAGATTTCTCATAAACAATTTGGATTTATGCTAGGCAGGTCTACCATGGAAGCTATACATTTATTGAGAGGTTTGATGGAGAAGTTCAGAGAGAATAAGGAGGATCTACATATGATTTTATTGATTTAGAAAAAAACTTACGATAAGGCTCCAAGAGATATCCTTTGGAGAGTTCTAGAGAAGAAATGTGTTGATTGATTTATATTCAAGACATTAAAGATATATATACTAGTGCTATTATTTGTGTTTGAACAGAAGGGGGTTGAGCGAATATTTTCCTATTTCAGTTGGCTTACATCAGGGATCGTTTTTAAGCTCATATATTTTTGCTTTAGTTATGGATGCTCTTACGGACATTTACAGGAGGATGTACCTATTTCAGGAAAAAAATTGAATTATGGAACATTGGAGTCTAAAGGCCTTTGTTTGAGTGGAACTAAAACTGAATACATGGAATATAATTTTAGTAGTAGCAGCTCTATTGACAGAGTTGTAACTGTGAGTGATCTTATTAAAAGATATGAACGCTTTAGATATATCGGGTCTATTGTTCAAAGTGATGGTGTTATAGAAAGGATGTTATTAGTGGAATTCAAGTTGGCTGGTTGAAGTGGAGGAATGTTTCGGGACTATTGTGTGATAGAAAAGTACCGATCAAACTGAAAAAAAAATTTTATAAGATGGTAGTGAGACTTGCAATGCTCTATGGTGCTGAATGTTGGCCTTTAAAAGAGAAGCATGAACAACGTTAAGTGTTTCCGAGATGAGAATGCTTAGGTTGATGAGTGTAGGGCTAGCAATTTGGCTCGTTGTTCGCGAACAGCTCGTGTTCGGCTCGTTAAGTAGCTCTTGTTCGGCTCGTTCGTTAAGCCTAACGAGCCGAACACGAACAAATTTTTAAGCTCGAAATGTAAATAAGCCGAACACGAACAACTGTTTGTTCGTTCGTGTTTGACTCGAATTGGCTCGAAATAAAAAAATAATCATATAATTATTTATATAATAATTTATTATATATATTATTTATATATTATTATATTATATATATTTATATTTAAATTTAATTCATAATTGCTTTGTGTGGTAGTGTGGTTATGCTTTTGTTTCCAATTCATTTGGTTCGGGTTCGAATCCAAGTCTTGAGACATATATTTTTTCCAATTAATTTTAATGAGCCAATTTCGAGCCGAACACGAGCCGAACACGAACAAGAATATTTAATTCGAGTCGAACACGAACACACCTTTCATGAGCCATTTCGGACACGAGCCGATTTCGAGCCGAGCTATCGAACAAGCTGAACACGAGCCAAGCCTGAGCTCGCTCAAGCTCGGCTCGTTTACAGCCCTAGATGAGTGGCTTTACACTTGAGACAAAATGCGGAATGATTATATCTGTGATAGGATTGTTGTAGCTTCAATGGCGGACAAACCTAGAGAGAGTCGTCTTAGATGGTTTGGTGACATTAAACATCGACCATCTGATGATCCGATTAGGAGAGTAGATGTTTTAGATTCGACTTATGTTAAGAAAGACAGAGGTAAACCTAGAAAGACTTGGGCATATTGTATAAAAAATGATCTTAATTCATTAGAATTAAATGAAAATATGACACTCAATATGATACAATGGGGAAAAAGGAATCATGTAGCCGACCCCACTTCGTGGGATAAAGGTTTGTTGTTGTTGGGGTCTGCTGATCCTTGTGGCCACTCTTTATCCTATTACTATATATTTGTTTTCTTGATATTTTAGAGTTAAATTCTTGTGTATTTTGTATCAGGACAATCGTCAGTGTCTCTTTTTTTTTTTTCCTTTGAGGGCTATATCTTTGGGTTTCAAGTGGTGCTTCCGTTGTATCTTGGTCTTCAAGTGGTGATTATCTTGCCTAACCCTTCTGCATCCCTCTCACTTCGCTAGCACGCCTTCGTCCTGACTATAGCCGCCTCAACAGTATTTTGTTTTCTATTCTTCTTGCCGTTTCTCGCCGTCCAGCCCTCCTCGCCATCGCACCTCCAGGATAATCCTCATTTTGCTATCCAGTTGTCCCACGCCTTCTCTGCCACTACCTCCATCATTTCTACTCGCCTCCGCCGCCCGTAAACAGTTGATCATGGCCTTCTTCTGGTGTTTCAGTCGCCCAACCAATTGGTTCTCTCATCCCATCCTGCTGCCATTGTTGCAATTCCTCCCCTTTTGTTGTCGACGTCTTTCCCTTTTGCTATCATCGACCCGAACATCCTTCACGCATTGTCTTTCGGCTGTCTACTCGTTGTTCAACTCCGGGGAAACTGGTGTCGTGCTGCTTTATGCTTTTCAACTCTTTTCCACCCATCACTACTTTCAAAATCTCGCCGAACACCATCAACACCCTGAGATCCACTCACGTTGAGTGTTTGTGTAGTGTCAGTTGATATTTTCAATTTCTGGTGTCATTATTATTGTTATTTCCTATTTTAGTTGGTTGTCGTAAATTGATATTTGAGTTTCAGTAATAATATTTATTTTTCTCAGTGTGGCTTAGATTAACACATGTATTATTTATTTTATTTTCATTGTACATGTTCCACTTATCACTAATCACCATAATTTGTAGTCATTATTTTATTGTTTTGAATTTACTGATTATGATTATTGTTGATGAAAAATAAGTCTTTGCAATAGCCAATGATTTTAGCTTAATATATTCATTGATAATTGTCGATCTCATTGAAGGATTCATGTTGAAGGTCTTTATAAAGTCCGCATCTTCAGCAATGCTAGTTATTTAGCCAATTGTTGATAATCTATTTAATTTTCTTTTATATTATTTTAATTATTTTTCAATACCATATTTCTTGTATTCTTCATAAAAGGAGTCTAAAACATGTGAAAGTATTTATTCTCAGTCATTGCTTCTACAGGTCTGCACACAAGTGCACTAATACCTAAACTGCTTCATATGCACTTACCCCTATAATCACTTCTTTGATTTCATTAGCAATATAGAACCTATTTTTATTTTCCTCTTCACAATTAATTGTCCTTATAAACGAAAGTCCTGATACAGTGATCCCTATGAAAGTAACAGCAGACCTTTTTTATGATATGTCCAGATATCACAAATTATGATGCTCTCTTCTCATTTTAAGTCTTCTTTATGTTTTACCTCAACATTTTTTTCTTTTACAGTAAAATTGTCCTTAATAGATTATAACCAGGAGAAAATGTCTTGTTAGTTATATTAGAGGATGCACTAAATAATAAATATTTCTTTTCAAATGGAATGTAAGATTTGCCGAGTAAAATATTTGTGTAATTTCTTCATGTTCATGTAATTTATCTTGCAAATTGCATGTCTTTTCACATTAATATATAACAATATAGGTTGTATGTAGGAAAATGATCACTTAACTAGCCACATCAAGAGCTTTGTTCAAACATAAGATTCCAAAGTCATGTTGAGGAGAGGCCTCACATGATGGATAGTTTTCCTTCCAAAATATTATAGTACAAAACACCAATAATGGAAGTACATTCTAAGTTTACCCAGTTTGAACATTATAAATATCTTAAACTACAAGTCTTTGGTTATATCACCTTTGTGCATGTTTATAGTAATGATATAGGGGAACTTGACACTAGAGAAATCAAGTGCATCTTGTTTACACGTCAACCCCATAAAAGATGCAACTATTATAATTTATATACCAAACAGGTTATTTGTTTCTATTAATGTCGATATTGAAGATGAGAAGTCTTTCTTTGCTCAAACATATCCGTAAGGGGAGAGTTTTACGATAGAAGATAGGGATGAAGGCTTCTGTGTGCTAGATCTACCTTCCTTTTCTATGTTTTCATCAGCTCTTGATAAACTTGTTCCCAAAACGCTTCACGAAGAAATTGAATTGCTTCCCACTATTCTCTTTAACTTAGAAGTCCCAAATCACTACACTTTGAGATATGAATAGGTGTATTCAAGACGAAATCAATGCAGACCCAAGAATCAGGCCTACTTACCATAGAAACCTGAAGATGAAAATAATGATAATGACATTTCAATTACTATCTATAAAAATAAAAATCAAGGCCCTGCATTAAACACTTATTATATTTTATATCTCATTGTGTCATGAGAAATTCTCATCCTCTCATATGTTTTCTTCATGAACCCAAACGCTAATTCAATCCCTAAAATATTATTGAAGCATTATCTATTGAGGAATAGTGTGAAGTCGTAAGTGTTGAGATGGGAGCCTTTAAGAAGAACAAAACTCGGAAAATCCTTAAATTTCCTTGTGGAAGGAATCAATAGAATATAAATTGGTGCTTACATTGAAATACAGAGTTTATGTAACTCTTGAATGATGTGAATAAGATTAGTAGCTAAAGCTACACTGAAACCTATGGAGTTGATTATTAACCAACAGTTTTCTTTGTTTACAAGTGAATGTGGTAAACTTTTTTATCAATGGCTGCTAAGTTTCATTGTGATTTGCAGTGGTTTGATGTTCAAAATGCATTCATTCATGGTGATCTAGAAGAGGAAGTCTATATGGATATTCCACATGCATTTTGGGAGGTCTTGGAGCTAACAAAGTTTGCAAGCTAAAAAAGATACTATATAGTCTCAGACAATACAGTAGAGCCTGGTTTGGATGACTTGAAAAAAATAATAATAACTCTAGGAAGTCTTGCGGTTTTAGGTTTCTCAGTGACATTAAGGAACCATTATTTCACAATGAAAAAATGGCATTGATCTACTAAAAAAACAAAAGAAAATCTTTCTTTCACAACAAAAGTAGAAAGAAATTTTCTTTGAATCCCTTATCTTATTGCAATTGCAAATGACATTTCAATCTCTGATTGTTGATGTACTGCTATACTGTCCCTTAAAGGTTGATATATTAATATTCTATTTTGTTGATCTCTGAGGGAAATGGGTTCTAACAAGTGCTATTTTTCAGCTTGTGGCAATTTGTGAAATGGGATTTCATTATCAAGACAAAGTTCCTCCTATCAATTATGCTTTGAGCGTTGCCTCAAATATGCATGTAAGTTGGCTATGCTCAAAACTTTTTGGGACTGTTGTTTAAAGTTGATTATTTTTCAGTATCATCATATTTATCTTCCATGGATCTATTTCAGCATTTTTTTCTTCCCTCAGAGATGATATTCATGTGTTGAGCTACTAAGTGTCTGGATACTTATGTGTTGTTATTAGTTGATTTAAAATTTCCAATGGTATGCATACTACACATCATATAGTATGGACACATAATTGGCGAGAAAATGTCCCTCCTTCGTATTAGTTGACTAGAAATTTATGATACTTTTCATATTTTATATATTTTTCTCTATTCTCTCTCATCCATATGTTCATCACTTTTCCTAATTTAAAATTTCTCTCTCTTAACTTTGCTATTGTCGTTCTTTTGTCATTGACAATTGTTCCTTTGAGACTGAAGTTAACCCAAAATCTAATAGGAAAACGGATTTTATTACTCAGAAAATAACAGGGGTTACAATCACAACTCAAAACATGGAAAGTAAACACAACAAACATCAATATCTTGCTAGGGCAGAATATGAAAACCAGAGGGCTGCGATGAGGGGGGATTGGGTAGGTAGCGATTGGCTGTGCGATAGGTTTTCGGTTAGTAGGAAGTGGTAAGGGAATTGTGGTTGTAGTTGGAGATGACTAGGAAGTGCTGTAGCTGTAAGGAGGAGTTTAGGGGCTGTGATAGCTAGGAAGGCGGTAGGGAGGATTACCGACTGGAAGTAGGACACGGTTAGGAAGTGTAGTGGTGGTAAGGAGTATCGAGGCAGCGGTAACAAGGAAAGTGACAGGGAGGGTTGCCTTCTTGGAGCAGGACATGGGTAGGAAGTTTAGTGGTTGTAAGGAGTATTGGGGTTGTGGTAACAAAGGAAAGCGGCAGGAGGGTTGCCGGTTGGGAGTAGGAAACGAGTAGAAGAGGGAAGCAATAGCAGGTGAGCAGTGTAGGGGTGGCGGCGGCAATCAAGTACGGGAAAGGGGAGGGAGTTATGTGGGGATAGTCATTACCTTGAAGAAGGATACAGCCGGAGCACCCCGTCCTTGACTACTACTCTAAATAGGAAAATACGGGACACCGATATCTATCCTGACAAAAACACATGCAAATACTAAACCCGAACACCGAAAACAACATATATTTATAATAAAGGATAACTAAGAGGGGGAACCCCCTCCCCTTGGGGCAGCAGCCCCAACCATAAGGACGGGTCAAATTCAGTCTACCTACTGAACTAGCTTGGTCGATTCAGGTTCCGGCCCCGCGGATCCATTAATTTTGATATTTTGCTTCCTTTAGCATATTATTTCATTTTTGAATGAAAAACATCTTTTTTGTTGTTCTTGTAAACGTTGTAGTTGCTATGTTTTTATTTGGAGCATGGGATTGTTTTAGCTTTTGTCACATGACTCTGTATGGTAGTATGGTAGGATTCTTTAGCCAAATAAACTTTGAAAGCTTATTATGACATTAAACCAAGTATTTATGTAGTGTATTGCATGATAGTCGTACATGAAATTTTTTTACGGAAAAAAATCCCTTAGCATCATAAGCTTTTAGAACTCCTAATTTTTTTTGGTTTTTGCATGCTGGAGGTTCTTTCCAATTTTATTGTTCTAGGTTTTGGATTTGGAATCCATATTTTTTTAGTTTTTTGGATTTGAAATCCATATTTTTTTAGGTTTTAGATATTAGAATCCTAAAACATTAGTAGTCCGCCATCCACTTTAAGTTATTTTTATTTCCGTAAAACAATGAAATTTCATAATCAGTCTATGAAAAAGATGTAAATGCGGTTACGTGGGACTACAATCATGGAATGCAAAGAAAATTCATAAAATCAACTTGATATAAAGCATAGAGACTAGAGAGTAATGATTATTCTAGAGGAGTGAACCTTGCTGACATTTTGATACTAGCAAATTTTAGATTGCAAAAATTGTCATTTATTACTTCTTGCTTAGCATCTAGCAAATCTTTGGTTTCTTTTGATTAATGCCTGACAATAAAATATTATTTGAAATCTTTTATTCACTATATTAACCAAACCTCTTTATAAATTCTTGAGATTGAACCATGTTAGAATATCGTTTATCCCTTAATATCTTAACAATCAATTTACTGTTGCTGAATACCATTTTAGTATCACATGTAGAGGAAATAGTAAGAGACGCAACATGTAGTAAGAGACGCAGCATGATTTTCAAGCGTTTGGCAAATGTCTAGATATATCAGAAGACACTTTCAAAGTTAGAGAAACAAAGGGGATATTTTCAATCAACAAACCTTCAGCAATTAGTGAAAGTGTTATGAATAATATCCAGGTAATGATAGTAACCCAAGGGAATTAACATAAAGGAAGCAAAATCCAACATACTATTGTACCACATTTGATCATGAGTTTTCACACTAAAATTATTGTGTCTGTGTAGTGATCGAAAGAGCAAATTTTAGTAGTGGAACCTTAGATGATGATTTCCTTAATTTTTTATGGGATTTAAAGCAATCGATAAAATTATTTCTAAATATTTTGTAAGATTTGCATGATTTGCATTATGATGACAAATTCTTAGTTTCTTTCTTTTATCAATAGCCATGTGAAGAAGTGTCACTTTATACCTCCTGCGTCAAAGGGGAAATATTCCTAGCTTAATAGAAAATTAGTCACTAACAAGCTAGCAGTTGCATCATTCATTTATAATGGCTTTTCAAATATTGAATTTAAAGAGTATAATATGGATTCTTAATGTAGATGAAGGAAAATAACTTAAACAAATGTAATATGGCGCTTCTCAGAAATATCAATGAAAGAAGACCACTTAAACATATACAATTTTAGGCTATTCACATAATATGAATTCCTATAGAGAAGTCCACAATAATTTGTATCAAACGATTATCTGATAATCATGTGACACTTATCAAAAAGATCAACATAGTAATCACTTGAGATATAAAGATCATACATGAAGGATCAAATCATTTCCTAGCCTGTGCAATCAAATGAAAATTTTCCTGCCAAAGTGCAATATAAATGAAATTGTCATTTAGAGTATTGATGAAGGTCAGCGGTAAGTTTTTGTTGAATAAAATTTGTGCCATGGTGATAGAATAATAAGAAGCTTGATTGTATGAATCACTTAATAGGGGTCTTTCTCCTAACAGGATCAATAAAAAAGGAGGGAGCAATAATTCTTTTAGGCAAACAGTAGAATCCATAGAGATCAAGTATGTGAAATAATGAAGACCAGCACCCATTATTAGACTATCCAAAGACACTTGGTGAGTATGGATGGATGACAAGGAAGCAACGAGAATATTCATCAAAGACTTCGATGCAATAGCCAACCACAACACTTAAGAAGGCAATGTCATATGAGTAGTGGGAGAAAGCTCGAATTCAGAGAAGAATGAAAATGGTGAACTTGGCATAATTCAGAGCTAAATGCAACAATCTAGTTGAACCGTGGACATGAGAAAAAGAGTATAAGTTCAATGGCTATTAGAGGGAAGCTTAAACTACTTGAGAAACAAATGTCGTAAGTCCCAATTAATGCAGGAAAAATAAGATGCTGATACCATGAGTATTGATGGCAGAGATCCGCAGAACAGATTGCGAGTCGAGTAAGTTGCATGTGAGGTGCCATGGTTATGTGTGAGAAATTGAGCAAAGACAGACTTGTGGAAGCAAAGCAAGTGTGTAAAAGACCATGCAACTAGCAGAGAACTCATCAGCACACAAGTAGTTAACATGATAAGGCTTGTGAGTATGGTTAGGCGTGGTCAAGCCAGAGAGCAGAGAGCAAGATGAGCATAATGGTGTCACCCTAGAATGAGTGTAGGTGAATGGTTTGATTTTTATTTCAAGTCACACATGCTCCCATTTACATTGATCCTGCAACTCCATTTGTAATACCTTGAAGGAGGCAGCCTTTGTTATTGATAGAATAAGTTTTTTTTTTCTTTTACAACATTTTTATGAATTTTTCAATTATTAATGATGATAATTTTTTACTAGTTTCATAAAGATGGTGCTTGCGTCATTGTGCTTCTATGTTGGAGTGAATATGATAGACACAAGACAAGTTTTGGCAGAAATTATGCAGAAATAATATATTCTATTCCGTTGATACCAAATTAAAACGATACAATCTCAAATACATAAAAGATAAACACATAAAATTCGAGAGGTAGGTGTTCTCTCCCAAATCCTAACCCTAAGATTCAAGACAACAGTCACACAACATAACCTTAAATATATTAAGCCATATTTATATCACAATAATAACTAAAAAAATGACTAAATTGTCTATTTATTTTGGCGCCTAACATAAGTCTTCAGATTATTTGACGGTCTCGGCGTTAACTCGGTAGAGCACGAGGTAGACAGCACCGTAGATGTCGGTCTAACATAATAGCGCGCCACTTCTGTGAAGGGATTCATTATGGTTTTAATGTGGCTTATGTATTGAGTGCACAACAATAATGATGCATGTCGGCGTTGTTTTGGGTGTGAAGTGCCCGTAAGAAGCTGTCGGTCGCCGGAATCAAAATCCCGTCGCCCGCTTCACTATAATTTTAGAAAAGAAATATGAAGTTAAACTGACCCCATATTTTTCATAGTTTAAATGAATGAGCGCTTGTCGGCCAACATTTTTTTTGCTTTAAAAGAATTTAAAATTTTAGTGATTTAGTTTAATATAAAAATGTATATGATTTTGAAAATAGTTTTGAAAATAGTTTATTTTAATTTTGAAAAATGAGACCATACATGGATCTCATTTGTCAGGTAATTTGCGTAATCGTGCTTTGATGTCACAAATGATACACGTTCTCGAAAGAGTAATGTATCTTACGACGGTAGAGCCGATCATACTGAATTAAAGGACTCGTGACATCCGTTTGATCTGCGAACGCTTTATGTGTGACCGACGAGTTCACTCTACCAATAGAAAAGCTAGGTAGAGTTTATTTTACGCAGGTTCGAAGCTCACTATAGAGCGAGCACTATAGTTAATTACATCTCGAATAGTTGGTGTCAGCTTGAGAAAACTCTCGATAATGATCGGTGGTTACGTCTTCGAGAATTCGAGGGTTTAGGTTTTCACGGTAGGACGTGGAAAAGCGAGTGGGAGTGGCTCGAGTGGAACGATTATTTCGGGAGTCCGAAGAAAGAAAAGGTAGGAGATGTCACGGATACGAGGCGAGCTCCGGTGACTTCCCATTATCCATGGTGCGAGTTGCGTTTTCGAAACGATGTTATTTAATTGTTTAGTCACAGCCGATTTTATTATTTGGGACTTACTGCTTGCATAATACCGATTATGCGAAATAGCCGCAGAGATAGGAGGGTTTACGTCGTGCCGTACGACAACCTCGGAGCACAAAGCGAGTTAGGACTGCTGTTGCGCAACACGGTTGCACGAAGCTAAAAGAGGAGAGTGAGGGTTCACGCCCGTGGGGCGAAGCTACCTCGAAGTCACATATGTTGTTATTTAAGCTAGGAAGGTTTCTTTGTTGAAGATCCTCTTACTTCTCGATCCGAAGCTCCTTCGTTATCTTGTCCACGGTGTATGCTCCGAGCTTATTGTTGAAATAGCGAATCACTAAAGTCTAAGGTTTAAACGGTTTGTCGAGTGTGTTCGCATGTTTCGGGTTGTGTTGTTGTTTTCGGTTTTGCATCTTGAATAAAGTAAATTGCGAAGTAAAATTGCTTCAGACGGTAAAGCGCGATAAAGTGGATTGCGGTAAAGTAAATTGCGATAAATAAAGCGTAAAGCGTGCACGAGCATTTATTACTCGTTGTATAATTTGTATTGCAAGTATAGTATGACTTGCGATGAACTTAAATAAACTCACGGAGGAAGTAAGCATAGCAGAAAACGACACGAAAGTCGGAAAATAAAGAAAACAAGTCGTAGAAATCGTGAGCAAAACTCGTAATCACATATGAAAGATCGGGCTAGGTATAAGACATCGGTAGAGGTGGAGGCTCGAAGCTAGGCTAATGTCTTCCGACCTTGGATAAGAGCTGCTAACACGACGATCTAGGAGGGTAATCCTAACCCAATCAAGTGATTAGCTATGGACACTTTATATATTTTATAAGGAAAAATTCTTTTATTTTCATACGAAAGTCGTTTAAGATTTTATGCGAGTTACTTTTTAACAAGAAAGAGATTTTTATTTTTGTTTTTGTAAATATTTTGTAAAATAGTATAGTCAGCGGGTTAGCCGCTTTAATCGTCTTAGGATTCTCGACGACCTAAGATCGTCGAGAAGCATCTCTAACAAAGTCGGCGAATAGTACCATCGGTCGCTTTCTCTCACTTATGGAGGGTCCTCGAGGTAGGAGATGCTTATCCAATTATCCGCTCGTATCCCTCGTATAGCACACATAAGCATTATTATCATCGCCTCGCCACTTCAGACCTCGGACTCTAGCGAGTCAGATGATCCGTATGTGACAAAACAAATGTCCCGATTGCGGGGAGGATTTGAGCGTAATGTTCGAGCTCGAATCCGGTGCGTTGGGTTTTAATATTGGTTAAGTCATGTCGGGAATTCCATTATTTGATTTAATTAAGGAAGGGTGAACCACGTCTCGGTGCATTCTGCAGTGCTAGTGTCTTGAATGGTTTGTGAATTAGGGTCGGGTGCTACAGTTCACTATGCATTCGAAGTTTAGGTAGATGGGCTCTCGCCTAGGGTGTGCTCCTGAGGTGCTAGGAAGCTGCGGTGAAGGTTAAGTGAGTGAATCACCCAGGGTGTGCTCTGAGGTCTAGGAAGCTGTGCGGGGATTAGGTGCATGACTTTCACTAGGGTGTATGCTCACGAAGTCTAGGAAGTCATGCTTGGGGATTAGGTGGATGGGCTCTCACTAGGGGTGTGCATTTAAGGTTTAGGAAGTTTATGGTGTGGGTTAGGTAAAGGAGGTTTCACCTAAGGTGTGCACCTAAGACCCGAGGAGCCTACACTCTAACTTGTGCTCGAAGTGACTAAAAGTGTTTTACTCTTCCTCATGTTAAATCAAGAATTCCCCATTTTTGTGACTTAACCGTTTTAAACAACAAAATAAAACAAACAAAGAAAACGGAGAAGGCCGGCTCACTTCCAACACAAGCGAGAAGCCAAAGAGAGGAAAAATGCAAGTGAACCGGGCTTAAGTCACAATCTCGGGAACTCCAACGACCCGGGGCTACAACTAGCAAGCCTATGCGGCGACTACTATGACCTCCTACGACTCGGGGCAATAATTAGACACTCCAAACAGCGAGTCCTAAGACTCCTACGACATTTAATTAGCTCCAAACAGCATTTGGCGGCAATTCTAAACCTCAAATAGCTCGTAAGCAACTCCGGACAACAATTATAAAGTTCAAACAGCATTTATAAGACTCAAAACAATAATTATAAGGCTCCAAACAGTAACTATGAAGTTCACCCAGCTCCAAACAGCAATTATAAGGTCAAAACAGCAATTATATGGCTCCCTACAGCGCTTTGCAACTCCAAACAGCAGTTTTGAACACTAGACAGCACTTCCAATGCCCTCACAGCACTCATACAGCACTTTCAAACAGCAAACAGCTATTCGCAGCTTCCTACTGCTCTCTACAGCAAATAACAGCAGCTTACCACAGCAATTAATAGCTTTTCCAAGCTCCTAACAGCAGTTTTCTGCACTTAACAGCCACCCCAAACACTAGACAGCACCTAACAGCACTTTCAGCAGCTTCTCACAGCCACTGAACGACTAACTACAGCACTATGCAGCATTTAGGTAGCTCCAAACAATCGCCTACATGGCCCGAACAGTGCACAAAACTAGCCCCTTAAATCGGCATGCAAAAGACTCCAAAAACATTAATTTTAAAACCCCCGAGACAATAATATTAAGTCTCAAAACGATAAATTCATAGGATTCGAATAGCACTTAATCATCCCAAAACCGTGAAATCACGTGGCACTAAAAAAAGGCTTAAAACAATATTTTAAACTCTTCAAATCAGCACAAATCTGAGCCAAAAATTTGCATGTAAATCCGTTTCAAAAGCGGTAACATTTTAATTGAAAGAAGATCCACATACATACCACTCAATTCTTATGTATTTACATTTCTAACAACTAAACTTTGCTTTTCTTTCATTTATATCAATCAAATCTTTATATAGAATCGAAGTTACCACCATTTTAAGCTTTAAAAAGTGAAATACGAGCATTTCATGCATAGGCGAGGTTGTACATATGTAAAATTTGAAATATAGATGTTAGATATGTAAATATAGAAGAATTGAGTGGTATCTATGTAAATCTTCAAGTGAAAACAACAATCATATGCTCAAACCCAAAAGAAATTGTGAAACCTTGTTATTACTTAGCAAAGGGTACAAAAAGTGAAGCGAGATGTAAGAGGTGATAGAAGGGTGTTTTCATACTGCAGAAGCTCTATTTGATGCACGAAACAGAATAGATAGAAACAAAGGAGAATAAATTCGCGGTTGAAACCTCAACGAGAAAACCCTTCTTTCACAAAATATTTGATGAAGCTGAAATGGAGTTTTGCGTACCGTTCTTAACAACGAGAAAAAGTCGTTTTATATGCATGCCGATAGTTATAAAACAAATGAAGATTATGATCCAATCACGAGCAATTTAAATAGTTATTATTCATAATAAAACTGACTGACAGTGTTGAGGAGAACAAAATAAGCAAGAAAAACAACAAAAAAAAAAAATCGGAACCTGTTTTGAGACGATTTGGAGAAGGAAAGCGATTCTTTCTTGTTTGTTGATCTTCGGAATCCTACGATCGAACGAGGAAGAAACGGGCAGTTGGAGTTTCGATCGAGTGGAAGGAGTGCAGGGCAGGCGAACGGTTTCGTGCGGTGCAGAGGAGACGGAATCGAGAGTTCTCTCGGTGCAGAGAGGAGGCGTCCGGAGGTTCTGCGTGAGGAGGCGAGCGGGATCGAGTAGAGGGCGGATCGGGAGGAAGATGGCGAGTCTCTGTCGAGCGAGGGAGAAGAGGCGAGCGTCGAGAGCGGGGAGCAGACTTCGGTCTCGTGCGCAGGGAAGAAGGCGCGAGGGGCTTCGATCGCGCGAGGAGCAGGCGAGGGAGGTGATTCGGTGCAGGGAGACGGGCGTGCGTGAGGAAGATGGCGAGTCTCTGTCGAGCGAGGGAGAAGAGGCGAGCGTCGAGAGCGGGGAGCAGACTTCGGTCTCGTGCGCAGGGAAGAAGGCGCGAGGGGCTTCGATCGCGCGAGGAGCGAGCGAGGGAGGTGATTCGGTGCGGGGAGACGGGCGTGCGTGAGGAAGATGGGGCGATCGATTTCGGCACGGGTGGCGGGGTCGAGCGAGGCCTGGAGCGGAAGAGAGGAGCGAGGGGATGTCGAGCGGCGGAGGTGAGGCGAGCGAGTGCTAATCTCCGATGCCCGGAATAAAGCCTCCCGCTCGATCCTATGTCCGCGCCCTTCCGTCGTTAAGCGCCGAATTAATTGTTTTCCATACGGAGAGGATGATTATTTGGAAAAGATTAATTTCAAATATACGCTAATTAATGTCAAATTAATTGATTTATTTGAAATTCAAAATTTAAATTTTAAAATCGAATGGGTTAGGGTGTGCGGCCCGGTTTGGACCCGAATTAAACTCGAGTCGAGCCGAATTCACGTCCTGCAAAATTTAAGAAAAATGCATCGATTTTCGTGTCGTTCCCGCGCTCTCGGAACCACGACGATATGGGTATGCTTCCTAGCTAAAATCGACGTCCGGACGCATCCGTGTGGTCCGTTTCGTCATCCGGGATCGTCCGGACAAGTTCGCCGACGGTCGGGCCAAAAAGTGTCGAATTGGTGCGCGCGAATTCGAACGTCGTTAGGGGTTCACCTAAGGCCGTACGCACTATGGGAACTCGTTTTCGAGCTCTCTGCATGTTAGTCGCTAGCCGCTGCAATGAAGAGTCGAGTGCTTGGGACTACTCATGCGAGGTCTTACGAAAATGAGTGCTGAAGTGGTTCGAAGTTCTATGGGAGGTAGGATCCATTACTAGGCCGCTAGGATGGTCGATAGGAACTCACTAAAGCCTAGATCCTAGGGTCCAATGTGAAAGAAGCCAAGACCTCACTAAAATGAGGTCAACAAAAGGACACCGATAGGTGTGGTGTGCGAACATGCACACGCGCGTATGGTGTTGACCGAGCGACCAACACAACCGAGAAGGCGTGTAAGCATGTCACACTCGGAACAAATTGACTCGAGTCGGGGTGAATTTGAGTTGGGGCTTTCCATCGGGGAGTTCCAACCCAAAGACAAGAGCAATTGAAGATCTTTAAAAGTTTCTGCTGGGAATGATGAAAGGATTGCAACATGATGTGTTGTGTGGTTATTTTGTTGTAAGTTTTGTTTGAGTGATGTAAACTTGATTAAATGAGGAAATCAATTTGGGCGAGAAAGTACACGGCCACTAACACGAGATTATGCCGAAAACAGTCACCAAAAAGAGGTTTACGCTAAAGGAGGGCCACCAACTGAGAATTCACGCCGAAAGAGACCACCACTAGGATTTATGTCAAAAGGATAGCCATCAATCAGAGAATTTACTGCTAAAGGAAGGCCATCACTAGGAATTACTGCTAAAAGAACCACCACTTGGGATTTACGTCGAAAAAGATAGCCACCAACTAGGAATTCTACGTTAAAGGAAGGCCACCAACTGTAGAATTCACGCCAAAAGAGACCACTACCTAGAGATTTACGTCGAAAAGATAACCACCAACTAGGGAATTCTACGCTAAAGGAAGGTCACCAACTAGGAATTTACGCCAAAGGACCACCACCTGGGATTACGTCGAAAAAGATAACCACCAGCTAGGAATTCACGCTAAGAAGGCCACCAACTAGGAATTCATGCAAAAGAGCCATCACCTAGGGATTTACGTCGAAAAAGATAGCCACCAACTAGAATTCTACGCTAAAGGAAGGTCACCAACTAGGAATTCTACGCTAAAAAGACACCATGCTGAGATTTACGTCGAAAAAGATAGCCAACTAATGCCAGTGAATTCATGTTAAAAGAAGGCCACTAACCAGGAATTTACGCCAAAAGGGACCACCACCTAAGGATTTACGTCGAAAAGATAGAAAGCGAGAAGAGTGCGGTTCTATGCGAGTAAAACCAGCTAAACTCTTCACCGGGAATTGAGGACCCAGTGTTTCCGTGGAATGAGACTTCGTGCCGAGGAAAGAGACAACGATACCGACAGATTGAGAAGATTCAAACCAGCCGGGTCGAGATTTGGATTTGAAATGGTTGATTTTGATCATTTTGATTTCAAATGCTATTTAATTTCAATTGTTTTATGGACAAGTGCAGAGCCGTAAGAAGTTAGATTATCATTTCGTTCATTGAGTTTGTCACTGTTTCAATTTAAGATTGTGGAGTTTATTTAATTTCATGACGTTTTCGTATCGTTCCTGGTTCGTTAGTATTGTGAAGTTGAATCGAGATTCAACTTAACGACATTAAACCAATCGCACGACGTAGCAAAGCAAACTTTATTAATACTTCGAAATCGGATAAGATGAAACATAGTACGAATACGCAATGTCGATAAATATAAAGAGATACATATGAATAACATACGTATGTAGAATGCAATCTTCGATCATAAGCTATCAGTGATTTCTTCTGTCAAGTCTCTTTCGAGCCATCTGGAATTGTGTAGAGACTAACCCTCCTCTCAAGATGTACTTCGAGACGAAAGTCTCTCGTACACGCTTAGAGGTGTGCTGTCTCACAACTCTAGAGGCTGCAACCCTTCAATGTCTGGGTCAGGGCGGTATCCAAATGGTGCTTTCCTGTCGTCCATTTTCCTGAAAGTGATGGACACTCTCCTCTGCGGTACTCCTGGAACGCGAGTGCTTTGCGCGATCGGCTCCATTTCCTTTAAGCACAAGCATCGATCCAAGCTGGAAGAGGGATCTTTACTTGGCCCACCGAATTCACTGGGCCAACGACCCGCAACTCTCTCCCAAACATAATATCACACTCTGCGAGGAAGGAGATCGTGCGGAATGGTCTCGGAAAATCATGATGATCTATATGGGGTGGAATGCGGTTCCTCTTTGTAGATATTTATAATGCAACTATTCGGCACACAATCCGTCGGCGGGGATGTGCTAGCAAACCATCCTTTTAATCATACTCTTTAATATCGAGGGCATCGGGTCTACCTTGTCGTGTCTTATGATGCCCAGCGGATTCCCTTCTTTGTCATGGGCGTAGTTGTAGCAACAACCAAGGCGAATAGTAACTCGTCCCTTGCCTCGCATCCGGCTTCGGGGTTCGAATACGTCTTCTTCCTTAAACGGCCCGCCCGACCTAAGTCCACGAGGTAAAAGACATAATCAATTATGTCCTCCTGTTCGCTACTTGAGAACACATCTGTATGCAATTCCAGCCCTTCCAGAATGTTAACATATTTCCCGAATTCTTTCAAAGTGCTCAAAATTTTGCTTTCGAACCCTTTGAAATTTTTCTGGTTCATCATCTGAAATTGTCGGCAGTAACTTTGATTTAACAGGCTGTGAAATGTAAGACACGATTTCCTGTTGATTTTCATGACTTTGAGTCGCTGGGACTATGATGTGATCCTCGTGGGATTCAACTGGCACATTTTCTGGTAAGGAAAGCTTTGCAACTGGCTTGGTCTTTCTCTTCTTTATCAAAGGTTGGGGAATGACGTCCCCTACCGTTGGTTCTGCACCTGTTCTTTCCCCTGTGCTACTGGGGCATCTGCTGCAGCTGACTCTCGGGCTACCCTTTTCTCCAAGCGGTCCTGCATCAGGAGTTCGCGACGCTTCAAATTACGGCGTTGTGTGCGTGAAAGTGGAATCTTCCTAGATGCACCTGCTGGTACCACCTGTAATGGAACACTGGTGGGGTTCCCCTGTCAAGGCATTCACAATCGGGCTGTCAGCTCCCTGTATCTCTTCTTTGTCATCCTCGAACTTTCTCTTATTTATCGCCGCAGTGTGTTCTCTGCTCTTGAAGCGAGAATCTGTCTTCGGGTTTTCGCTTCATCCGGATTGACTACCTTTAGCATGTGACCCTCATAATCCATCTTCACCTGTTCAAAGTCCAGATCAAAGTCTATGATGGCGCCCTGTGCCACCTCTTCCTCGTTGAGTGCGAGTTTGATGCCGTTTTTAAATGAGAAAATCAGCCTCTTGCTCGACATTTTCCTGCAAAAGACGGGAAAAACGTCGACGTGCTAAAATTCAAACCGAACAGGAACAATACTAGTTTATTATTGAATATATTTTACAAAGTCATGTTTCTATTTCATTTCAAGCATGTAAATTTATGAAAGAATGTGGAATTTGTGGCAATTCAGATTTCAATACGAAAGAAATATAATTTTATTCAGGAGAAATCAACTTATCATTTTCATTACAGACACATTTTTTTTTATTTCATTTATTGGACCCAGTTACAGACAATTGACATCGGCATATCTTAGGACTCGTAATCAAGCCCTTCGAAACGTCACGATGCATAGTACTTTTTCAGATATCGCCCATTAATTGGTAGCATGGGTCTTTCGCCACGGCAATCTATCAGCTCAGTAGGATCCTCCGGAGTAGACTTTTCAACCACGAACGGTCCCTCCCAAGTCGGTTCAAATTTTCCTCCCATCTTACGGTGCGCAAGAATGGGCCTTCGAAGTACGAGGACTAAGTCACCAACTTTAAACGTTCTTGGGCGGACCAGCTTGTCGTGGGCTTGCGTCATCCTCGCTTGGTATAATTCAATGTTCTGCTGTGCTACGAGTCGCTTCCCTTCGAGACTTTCTAGTTCTTCAAGTCGGAGCTTGGCATTCTCCTCTGTCGTGATTTTGTTGGCTATGGCGATTCTGAGGGATGGTAATTGCACTTCCGAAGGAAGCACGGCCTCGGACCCATACACCGTGGCGTAAGGTGTAGATTGAGTTGGGGTTCGAACGTCGTCCCGTACGCCCATAACGCCTCGGTAATCGCTCGTGCCACCCTCTTTTATTATTGTTTAATGTCTTTTTCGGACTGCATGAGAGTCTTATTGAAGGCCTCCGCTGAGCCGTTCGCCTTCGGGTAGTAGATCGTAGAATATCTCCAATCTATCCCATGTCGTTTGACGAAACTGTTGATTTTAGTACTTTTGAATGCTGTACTCGTTATCTGAAATAACCCTGCGGGGAACACCAAAACGGTAGACAATTTGGGTTTTGAAAAACTGAAGAACATGATGTGCTGTGACTTCCTTCAACCGACATCGCCTCGCCCATTTCGAAAAGTAGTCCGTCGTCGCTAGTATGAACCGGTGTCCTTTAGATGACGGAGGGTCTATCGGACCCACTATATCTGTGCCCCAACACTCGAATGGCCACGACGCAATTGTTGGGTGTAGCACATTCGGTGGTTGATGTAAGACCACTCCGTGCACCTGACACTGATGGCAGCTTCTGGCAATTTCCATGCAGTCATCCATCATTGATGGCCAATAGTACCCCATTCTCTTGATCTTCATTTTCATTTTCGGACTCGACCGGTGGGCACCACATAGTCCCGCATGTACTTCCTTAACGATATTCGCGCATTCGCATCGCTAGACATCTTAACCACATACGTTCGAAGGATCTTTTGTATAACACGTTGTCAACTAGGGCGTATGACAATGCCCTCCTCTTAATCGATGTGCTTGTTGATCCGTCTTCCGGCGGTGTCCCGGGTCGCAGGTATTCGACAAACGGTCGACGCCAATCGTTCTCATCTTCGCCATCGCTAAAGAATCGTGTTCTCACTTCCCTCGCTTATGCACGGTATCCATGTCGATTTGAGATAGAACTTGACATCCTCGTATTGTAACGTCGATAGAATCTTCCGACGGGCATGCAAACTCCTTAGCTAATTTGGCTAAAGCATCCGTACGAGAATTGTCACCTCTGGGAATTCTATACAACGTCACATTGGGAATCGTTCTAATAACTTCATCGTGTAGCGGTGGTAATCGTTCTAGCACAGGTTTCAAAATCTTATATTGTCCGAGCTACTTGTTGGATAACGAGTTGAGAATCTCCGTAAATAGCGAGGTCCGTTATTTCCATTAAAATTGCTAAACCTAACCCCGTTATTAGAGCCTCATATTACGCTCGTTATTTGTACACGGCTCGGTCGAGTGGTAAGAGTATCTTAACATCCCTCGATCGCGGTGTAATGAAAATTAGGCCAATCCCGCTCCGTCGGGAATTATTGTTTGCGAATCTTTATCTCTCTGGGCGACGAAGCTCCGTCGAAGTACATCTCCCAACGTTGAGCATCGGGATGTCCTACGTTCATTACTTGTTCGTCGGGCAAGTCATCGTTGAGGGAGAACCGACTGGCAACGGGTGTCTCGCGAGAAAGTCCGCTAAAATTTGTCCTTTGACGGCGCGAAGAGGTACGAAAGTTATATCGAATTGCAACAATATCATCGACCATCGCGCCAATCTACTGGAAAGGGTCGGCCGGTCATCGGATATTGCAACGGATTAACTTTCGAGATTAGGTTGACCTTATGAGCTAGCATATAGTGTCTAAGCTTTTGGGCGACGAAAATTAAAGCCTAGACAATGCTTCTCGATTGGAGGATACTTCACCTCCGCGAGGTATTAGACGACGACTAAGGTAATAAAGAGCGTTTTCTTACTCCTCTTCATCGACTCCGAGCTAGCGGGGCTCCGAGGGAGTCGTTCTAAGCCGCGGTATAAAGTATCAACTGTCGGCTCGAGACCGGGGCTGCTAAAACGGGAGGTGTCATTAAGTATTGTTTAATACTTTCAAAGGCCCGTTGACATTTTTCATCCCAAGTAAACTCGGCATCTTTCTTTATTAACGCAGAAAGGCTGACACCGTCTCGACAGATAGATATAAAGCGTCGTAGATATGCCAATTTCCTTGGAATGATCGTAGTCTGCTTTAAGGTTTTAGGGGTGGCATTTCCAGGATGGCTTTAATCTTCTCTGGATCGATTTCAATTCCTCGATGTCGGACAACAAATCCTAAAAATTTCCCGAGGTGACACCGAAGGCGCACTTTAGGGATTCATTTTAAGATTAAATTGCCGCAACCGTTCAAAGACAATCCTCAAATCGTACAAGTGGTCTTCATTCTCGTTGCTTTGATGACCAAATCATCCACGTAACATTCAATCTTGGCTATGGATGAGGTCATCAAAAATTCTTGTCATGGCTCGTTGGTATGTTGCTTCCAAAGATTCTTCAACCCGAATGGCATTACTCGTGTAGCAATAAATTCCGATCGGTGTTACCGGCAGCGCAAGTGTTGCGTCTTCCGGCGCCATCTTAATCCGATTATATCCCGAAGATCCGTCCATGAATGAGAAAATTTCGTGTGAAGATGCGATATCCACCATTAGTTACGGGATGGGTAATGAAATTCATCCTTCGGCAAGTCCTCGTTTAAATCTCTCGAAATCGACACAAATTCGAATTTGTCCATTCTTCTTTCTAACCTGGCACAATATTAGCCAACCATGTCGGTATTGTTCTTCTCTTACAAAATTGGCATCTATTAACTTCTTCACTTCGTAGATGACTTGTTGCTCTATTTCAAGCGCGCATTCTTCGGGAGCTTGCTAACCGGGGTCATGGTCGGGTCTACTCCAAGTCTGTGGACCGCGACCTCCGGTGCTAACCCGGGCATCTCATCGTAGCTCCATGCGAAACAATCTCTGAATTCTGACAATAGTTTGATTAACTCTGAAGACTCTTCATCGCTTAGCAGTGAGCTAATGAAAGTAGGTCTAGGGGCATCTTCAGTCCCTAGATTGATCTCCTTCAATTCATCAACTGTAGATTTGATTTCCTCCTCAAACTCCGGCGGGGCATCCTCTATTTGAGTTTCTTCTGAGTTCCCTTCCACTTCAAGGCGATTTTCCTCTAATCGGCAAGTAACGACCAAGCAAAATTCGATGTCATAGACCGGCCCTACCGTGCCGAATCCAACGCCCTCTTTCGATTTAGAGGCTCGATTTTTATTATTCCACAATTCCTCGAAGAGGTGCATCCTTTCTTTTGATAATTTACTGTGTACAAAACCACGCTGAATTAATCTTTGCACATAAGGAGAGTAATAATCAAGAGGCAACTCCATTAATTCATTAAAAGTATTTTCTTCTAAATTTACATTGTTTTCAGAACTGGAAGAAGAAGAACCACGGTAAAATTTTATCGGCTTCATGCCAACACTCTGTACTTCCTTAACCTCCAACCCCTCAACTTTATTGGAATGAATCGGGGTTAAGGCTATGGCTTGTACATAGTGGTTGATCCGTCATACATTGATTCATATTCTTTTTCTTTTCTTCTTCCAAGGAAATCTCAAACTGAGGTATCTTTTGATTTCTTGTTCTCGCTATTTTTGTCGTCTTTTCTTCCTCGGAGCTGTCTTCCAAGTCAATGTTGATGACCGGATCTCTCCGTTCAACAATCTTGTTGACTCTTCCTCGCCCTCGTCCCCGGCCTCGATCTCGAAAACGGGGGCTAAAAGAGATGCCACCATCTCGTCAGCAAGGAGTGATGGGAGATCGCCGAATCGGAGTTAGGCCGGTCTCGTTCTCGCAATCCCTTCGACTCTTCGAATTTCTTCGGAACGACGTCTCCGGAGAAAAACTCGTCTTCTTTGGTGGCGCGTAGAAGGCAGCATCTTCATGAAGGCCTATCTCATGTATTGCAAAAGGTTGTAGATCTCCTCGATGCACCGTTCCCGACCTCCTTCATAGTATTTTATGCACCGGTGTAGGGACGATGGAACCATTTTGTACTCATGGATCCGGTGGTCGACCCGGCAGGGCATCGAACGAAGTCTCTGAATCTATGATGTGGAATTTTGCGGTCGTTACTAGTTCACCAATTCTCAGTGACAAGTGTTATCGATCCGAGAGCCCTTTCTCCTTTCCGGTCAGCCTCTTAACATCATTTTGTCGCAGAAAGCCTCGCGGGTGTCGATGTCTAAGTAGGCTAACGTCCGTAGATTCATTATGTTAATTGATGCTCCGGATCAACCAATACTCTGGAGAGTGTGAATGCGTCGATGTTCACGGAAATATATGTGGTCGGTTGTGGTCGGTCGTCCCAAGCAACAAGTCATCATCCGTGAAAGTGATACCGAATCTGTTCCTTTAACGAACAAACCTCGTCTCATCGAGCCATGGCCAACCGAGCTAAGCAAATCTCCGGGTCGAGCAAAGCCTTAACCGAGCCTCTCTCATCTCTTTCGACGATATCGTGGCGTCGAGAATGCTTAGTTTGCTCGGCAACTTTCGTAGATGGGCTAGAACGTTATACTCCACTTTGTTATTCGAGCTCCCGATTCTCTTCGAACATGTGTCTCTTCCGTTAATGGGGTTGGTTCTGCAGAGGTATGTGTATGTTTTTCCTTTACTGCTGAACCCGTTGTTTGGGGTAACACCTTTCCTCTTCTCAAATACACCTCCGTTATTTCTTCTGCCATTTGGGTTGGACCCAGAGACTTGTCTTCTGAAGTGCTGACTGGCTCTTCCAGTGTCGTCTCCGAATCTGACAATTCTAATTCAATCGTAACTGGCGTTCCTTGAAATTCAAAAACGGGCGCTTCGCTATCCGAACTGTCGTATTCCGTGTTGTTAATATCTTCTTTGGTCATGTTAATAAGTTCATCGAATTTTGTACGATTTCGAGGATCGTCGAGGAAATTGAAATTCGTATTAGATCGGTTGTTAGTTATGCGATCATCGAAATAGTAAAAACGTAGTCAAAATTAGAATTCTCGGCATTACGCGATCCCGGAGGACAAAGAAATCATACCCGGTGAATGGTTCGAGGAATTTCTCCCTCGAATCCGAAGCAACCAACCGTGAAAAAGCGACCCCTGATCCACTCTTCGCGCTATCATCCTTTACATCTTCGACACTTTCATCTTTTATCTCCTGCGGTGATGACTTTCCGTGCGTGCATGACAGATCTTCGGCCAAGTGGATCAGAGGCCTCGAGCGGAGGCTCATGCTGAGGTCGTATGTATCCGCTCCCGAAGTTTTCGGAGATGATCTAGTCCGGATCGTGTTCCGTCTAGCTTCGTTACATGTGGGTCGATCGAAACTATGGGCCCGATCGAATCACATCGACCGAACCTTTTCGGTGTTCTTTCAAATATTCGTTTGGAATTGTGATATTCTCGTGCTCGTAGTCCTCTCAGCCAACCTTAAACCGAAGCAATCCTCTATCGTGTGTCCGAGCATTCGTGGTATGCGGCGATACGTGGGGTGATCCGTCTTATCGACCTCATCCTGGTTTCTTTGGCTCCGGCAACTCGAACTCGGGCTTCGATCAAATTTCGAACATCTTTCCCACTCGCCTCATCCTCGAAGGAGTAAACTCGTTCGTGCCCATCGGCCTATGGTTGGACCCCGCCCTCCGTCCGTGCGGTAAGTTCCTTCTGGTCTATCGTGGCCGATGGTACCGCTGGTTTTCTTCGTCGCAACCTGTTGGGTGTGTTGTTGACGTTGGTATGTCCGTCGAGGCTGTTCAACCCGAATCCGCATCGTCGTTTGCCTTTGTCGACTCGCACTGCCATTCCGCATCTCTTCTCGAATGTCTTTACTCGGCTTTGGCTCATCGACTTTCTCCGGGAATCCGAGTTGCTTAGCCTCTCGTTGGTGCTCGCGAGCTTTACTCGAGTAGCTTTTGATCAGAAGTCCTTTGCAAGTCAGTAAAGACGCTTATCGGACTACGAATGCTTCGAGTAAGCATCTCAATCGCATGTCGTTCCTGCAATCGTGGCTCGCACTTCATACTTAAATTCCTCCACCGTAGAATGTACTCCACTAGTAGTTTCGTCGGCTCGTCTTTCTACTACAAGATCACCCACGGTGATATGATGTCGAGCTCCAATGAACCTCTTAACAAACATGTTCTCCGGCTCCGTGAATGTCTTTATCGACCCATTCGGTAATCTCGCATACCAATCGAATGCAACCCCGAGAGAGCCGCTCACAGACCGGCGAAATAAGAGTGCTTCACTACCCCCGCGTTGCGAAGAATCCTGCTCCGAAGTGTGCAACATGCCGACGAGGATTTCCTGTTCCATCGAAACGTTTTGAAGATAGGTGCACGAAGCTCTTCGGGTAGGTGCACCGCATCGAATTCCTCCGGATATGGTCTACCCTTCGGAATCAATGCTCCTCCTTTGGATCGGGCTAAGCGCCTCCTTTACTCGTTGTTCAACTATTCGTTTGATGTCCTTTTCCAGGTATAGTGTTTTGGTCGAACCATTCATTTCATCTCGCGACATGAATGATCTCCTGGCACGGCTTATTTCTCGGAGAGGCCGCTCTTGGAGATTGAGGTTCGACTACGAAACGAGGCTATAACGGCCGCCATCTCCTCCATCCTTTTCTCCATGCGAATGATAAGCTCATCCCTCCGTCGGATGGCCCTTCGCGACTCATCCTCGGTGTTCTCCTCGGTAGACAAAGGAGCACCGCGCGATGACGCGAGGCTCTAGTCTCAACCATAAAGATCTCTCGCAAAATCTTCATCCATATGAAATGACAAATCGTGTTCTTCATCATCGATGCTTCCACTTTGTTCTTTCGACGCTCGGCGATGTCCGCCCCGAGCTTCTCTAATCTTTCCTCAATTAACTTCCCTTTAATGATCTTGAGATCGACTGGGATCGTTGTTGTACACCTTCCATCAACACCGATTTCGGCGTGGCCGGAACACTAATGATTGGAGCATCGGACTTGGAATCCTTTGCGTGGAGACGACTTTTCGATCTCTCGTCGAGGCACCGGTCCGGCCGACCTTAAGACTCCGCAACTTCTCCTTCGGAACCGAGGCCGGAGACTAGATGTCTCTTCGGGGGCCTCGGCTCTCCTGGATAAATCGCGGTCCCTAATACGCGGTCCGGATGCAGTAACTAGTGATCCTTTATGGGAATCTCCCCTCGTGGTGGAAAACTGTGTTCTCGGACCCAGTCGAGACTGAATCGGTCGGCGCTCTGCAAGTTTCTGTGAAGCTGCAGCAGTAACTGTATGGTTAGCACCAGTATCTACACGTTCTCCCAGGCGAAGCTTAACTGGAATACGAGACTGCGGTGCTCTTCCCTCCCGAGTAGATCCATGAAATCGGTCGGCGGTTTCATCCTTTTTAAAATTTCTCGCTCGGACTCTGGGCGACACGAAGACACCCCATCCTTCTTATTATCTCAAGAACGGAGCAACGCTCCTCTCGAGCCAATTTTTCAAACACCCAACGAACGTGAGGAAGAGGCTCGGCCTCTTTCTCTTTCAACCCGACGACGAGGCGAGGGCGGTACTTGCAGACGAACCCTGCGAGCACTCTCTTCTCCAAGAGCGGCGGACAATGGGTGAAACTCGCTTCCTCTAAGGAGAGGTGCGGTCTCAGCCCATCCGAGTTTCTTCTTGTTGAGGAATCTCTTTGGTCGGAACGAGTTTTCAAGGTGTTTCGCCCATTTGGCCTTTA